>NW_019167937.1:22997805-23331045 GCF_002303985.1 Durio zibethinus | reverse complement strand
TAGTTTCTCATCAATGCTTTTCTTTATAGCCCTTCCACTAGAACATAAGCTGAGTTGTCATTTACTATTCTAGATGCCAATTTTGATAATGAATCAATCAAAGTATTTTTTAACCTTGGTATTTTTTTGGCCATGGTAAATATGGCCAAATATGCCAGTACATGTCCAGATACCTTTTTATTCTTTCTTCTCGAGCTTTGAACTCTTCATTTATTTGGCTGACCATAAGTTGGGAGTCACCATGCACCACAATATTTTTCACATTTAGCTTGGCTATTAATCTCAGGCCATCAATCAATGCCTTATATTCAACTTCATTATTCAAAACTTTGAACCAAACTTCAAAGCATATTAAAATTGTAGATTCTCTTGGCTAATCAGAATTAGGTCGGCTCCACTTCTTTGGCTAGTAACTGACCTATTAACGAAAAGTTTTCACGTCTCTTTTTTTTATCTCATTAGTCTTACCAGGCTATTCATTGGTCTGAGCCAAGGTATATTTAAGGATAAAATCTACTAGCACTTGTTATTTCAAAGCCAACCTAGGGAATATATACAAGTCATATTCACTAAGCTTCATTGTCCATTTGATCAATTTTTTTAATAATTCTAGCTTTTATAAAATTTACCTAAATAGCTCATCGGTTAGAACATTGATTGTGTGAGCTTGGAAATATGGCCTAAGCTTTTTGATTGATGTAATAACTGCGTAAGCTAGTTTCTTTATCTTGGTATAGTTCATTTAAAACCTTGTCAGAACCTTGCTTACAAAATATACTAACCTCTGTCTCCCTTTTTCTTCCCTAATCAATATCGAGCTAATTGCCTAGTTAGTTGTAGCGATATACAGATGTAAGACCTTGTCGGGCTTCGGCTTAAGGAGAATAGAAGGAAAAGAAAAAAAAGAAAAAAATTCTTTTAAGCTCTTCAAATACTTTTTGACACTGAAATGTCTATCTAAATTCTAGGATATTTTTAAAGATTTTCAAGAGTGGTAGGCTCTGATCTGTCAATCTGGACATAAATTTGCTTAAAACAGCTATTTTCCCAATTGGTCTCTACACCTTCTTTATTGAGACCAATGCTTTAATGTCAAGAATGCATTTTGGGGTTTACCTTTATGCCTCTTTTGTTGATCATGTAATCGAGGAATTTTTTTGGCGTGATGCTAAAGGCACATTTGCTCGAATTAAGCCTTATGTTATACCTTCTTAGAGTATTAAATGCCTCCTCTAAATCTTTAGTTGTTCATTCAAGCTCTTACTATTCACATGGTTGTGCTATGAACTAATCTTTTCTAACATCTCCAACTTCATTTAGTTTCAAAATTTTGATCTTCAGATAAGGAGTTGAGCCAATCAATCTCATAATACACTGGCTAGGTCAACCTAAGATCATGTTGAATGCAAAGGGAACATCCACTACCATAAATTTTATGACCAAGGTGATGTTCTTTGACATAGTGCCTAATGTAATTGGTAGCTTAATAGTTCCCTTTACTAACACTTGTTTATTTCTAAAACCCATCAAAATAGTAGTGAATGGTTTCAACATTTCTTCTTTTATGCCTATCATTAACATTATGGCATGATACAACACATTAATTAAGCTTCCACTATCAAATAGAATCCTTCTTACTACATGATTGTATACCATAGCAATGACTACTATTGCACCATTATATGGGAATTGAATCCCTTTCAAGTATTCCAAACTGAAGGAGATTGGCTTGTATTTCTAATTTTTTTTCTTTCTTAGCCAAAGACCTCATGGCCATTACCATTCCTTGATCTAACTTCATTTTGGCCAAAGTAGAGCTTCCACAAGTTATCACATTAATGATGCCCATAATGGGCCTATTATCTACAGCTAAATGTTCATTTTATTTTTATTCATTTTTTTGGATTCCACCTCTTCGATTTCATTCTAGCTTGTTTTCTTAGTTCATTCCTACCTTTTCTTTCAGGTTGCCTCTTTTGTAATCCAACCTACCCTGACCTTGTTTTGCTTAGTCCACGAACCTACCTAACTAACCTTTTCTAATCAAACTCTTTATTTCATTTTTTAGGTCGATGTAATCTTTTGTGTTGTGGTCAATGTCTTGATGGAAAAGACATCTTTTTGTTAGATCTTTCCTATATTTTGTTTTAATGGCTTTGGCCATCTAAGCTCCAAGTCCGTTTCTATATGCATCAAAATCTTTTTTTAAAAGGTATTTAGTGCTATGCAGTTCCTCTATCTGCTTGGGCTCCTAACCCTAAGGTACTCTAGTCATCTCCTTTTTTGGAGGGATCGTAGATTTTTTTTTTTCAATTGAGGAAAGAGATGGGCCTCTCTCATCTTAATTTTTCATTGCACCTTCAACATTAATATATTAATGTCTTTAGCAATTCTAGAGAAAGCGTAAGCTTTAAGCAATATTCTCTATCATGAGTCCATTAGTCAAGATGACAAATATAGTAGTCTACTTTAAATCTTTTACTTGAAAGGCTTCTATGTTAAAATGCATTACGTAGTCTTTCAAAGACTCATGTTTGCCTAGATAAATTGACATTAAGCTTACCGTAGTCTTCTTCATTCTTCTACTACTCACAAATCCGGAGAGGAAAGCGTAACTGAGCTCTTTGAAAATTGTGATAGACTTCATTTACAATATCAAGACCTAGCTATCCCCTTGAGTGTGGTAGCTAGTCCTTAACACATAAAAGCTTCATTTACCCTTTGCTTTATCATGTTAGTTCAGTAAAGCTCTAAATGATTAAAAGGATTAATAGTACCATCATAAGTCTCTAAGCTTGACATTTTGAACTCTTTTAGGGGCATGCTTTTATCAATCTTCTCAATAAAGGGCAAGGTTTCCAAGAAATTAAGCCCATCCTCAAATGCAATGGCCTTTCCTTTCAAATCTTTTTCCATAGCGTGCATTCTAGCTTCCAAGTCTCTATTTGACTGGGGCTCTAGGTCAATTTGTTTAGATTTTTGGGTGATGGCTTGTGTTTAGGCATGAGTATGGTAATGGCTAGCTAGAGTAGTGGTTTCCTTTTCATGTGAGGCTAACGAGGCTTTAATGTTGTTGTTGCTTGACTACCTTTCAAGCAGTAGTTTTCCAAGGGTGACTTGATCAGGTACTTAGAAGTTTGTAGAGGTGTGAGGTTTCGAATCATCTCTTTGAGCGGCTATAATTGTTGTTTTAAAGCTTGGAATTACTCCATTGTAGAGCCTGCCAGTGTAGGCATAGGTCAGTCTACAAGTTGACTGATTTAGGCTTCAATTCCAGCTTGGACAGCTGGTTCCCTTTCTTCAGAAACTCTCTTTCTGGGTGGCATGGTATTTTAGCTTGGCTAGTGATAAAATACGCCCTACCTGGTGTGCCAAATGTTAGTATCGAGTTTCGAATTGAGGGGTAAAACCTTAAAACAATAAGAAAGGGAAAAAAAGAGGTTAAAGGCAAAGACTAGAAGTTTTTCCATCATTTGCGCTCTGACACCCAAGTTAGAGGTCGGTCAAGAAAGAAAATAGGAAGGAGAATATATGGAAGTAGAAGAATTTGATATGTCTAAATAATACTTGAATTGCCTTATTTATAGTTAAAGGTGTGGAGTTTTGGGGGTCAATCTTATGGTTAGAATGACCTAGCAAACCAAGCTTATCTAAACGCTAACCATCCACTCAAGGAGTGACAAGGTAATATAAAGAGGAGTCTTTTAGATAGATTGATAATCTGGCCAAGTTAACGTGACACTGTATATGTCAGTCAGTCTGACATATTAAGTTAGATCAAAAATCATAAATACCACTAATTGTTTGGTGTTAGCCTTTGATAGAAAAGAAAAAGACCATTATACCCTTGAAACCTAAAAATGTCCCTAAAGACAATAATGGATCCACACTTATAGAATGAGAACATCAATTCCAAATTTCTCTTATAAAGCAAACCTTTTCTTTTTGTTCTTTTTTTCTTCATAATAATAGCCTAATCTCAAAGTATCATTCACATACTAGATTCCCGATTTAATTGATTTGGAGGGGAAAAGTAGATAAACTATTTAAGAAGTGAGAACAAAAATGCAGCACTTTACCTCAGTTGTTTATTGATTGAGAAAGAAGATTATTGGCAATGGGATGAGATCCCATCAACAAAAAAATGATTGAGGTTAAATTGTTGAGGTGAAAAATGTATAGTTTAAATATTGTAACGAAAAATAACAAGAATAACAGTTACTGTGATAGATGTGTTAGCAAGAATAATTATTTAGGAAAAAAAAAAGCATGCTAAAAAGATGAGATTATATTCGTAAGTAGAATACTGTAATCATAATCCGGCAATCTTCAATATATGCAGCATAACAATTACATTTAGTATAAAAAATCAATGAATAAATTACATAAACTAACGTATCAATATATTGGAATTAAACCAAGTTTTATATTTTTAATGTGGTTATGTACTTCATTTATTATAGTTAATATTTTGTTGGTGGGTGCCTTAGGACTTTTACCTTTTTACTATAAATATATATATATATATATTTTTTTAGATTTAAATAAGAGATTGTGAGGCATAGAGAAGTTAAATGTGGTTTTGTGTAAGATTTTGAGTGTGTCCCAAAGAATGCAGGTAGAATTCGATTAGGGTAAATTAAAAATTGTATCTGTGCGGTAACCTACATTAAATTGTAAGTATAGTTTTTCAGTTGAAAGTTAGATTAATTAAATTCTTCTTGTGTATTTTTTTTTTTCGTATTTATAATAATATTCTTACTACTGTTGTGGGAATAGAAAAAATGTTCTTAATTTTGTGTTAAATTAAAAAAAATTAAATCAAAATCCATGTACTTATAACTTAAAATCTAAAGATTCTGAAATTTCTTAGACTAAGAGATTTACCGATGTAAAATGTTAAAAGGGTTAAATATTTATTTAATCCCTATGTTATATGCTTTTTGTTATTTTAATATTTGAAATTTATGATTAGGTATTTAAACTTAGAATCCATCAAGCACTTTAGTATCTAGGATTATTATCGTCAGTCAAATAGTTAAAAGTCAAATAATGTGGTATGAATATCTAAAAAATCTTGACATGAGTTATAAATGTTTGATCATTGTCACGTAATTTATTAACATATTAATAAGAAAAAATAAAAATAAATAAATAATTCTTTCTAAATTTTTTCAAAATATAAAAAAAATTAAAAAGATGGAAAATGTTTTTAAAAATTAAAAAATTAAATATTTCTAAAAATTATAAATAATGTATTTTAAAAAATAAAATTTGACTTTTTAAAATATGAAAACATCTTTTTTTAAAAGAATAAAGTGGAAAAAATTAAATTTTAATATTTTCTAAAATCTAGAAAAATTCTAAAGAATTCGATTTTATTTTTTAATAAACATTCTATTGTATTTTTTAATTTTTAATAAAAATTTTAAGAATTTATTTTTTTATTTAAAAGATTCCAATTTTAAGATTCTTTTAGTATTTTTAAAAATTTTAACTTTTTTCAATTTTTTTATAATTTGATTTTTTGTGTTTTCCTTTTTTTATTTTTTTTGAATTTGCTATGAAAAATTCAGATTTTTTATTGCTTGGATTTTTTAATTTATCAAATTTTTTATTTTTTAATTATATAGTTTTTAAGATTTTTGTTTTTACATTTTCAGATTTTCTTTTTTAGATTTTTTAAAATTTTTTTAATTTTTATAAAATTTTCTTTTAATATTATCATGACAATCGACCAACCAATAATGTGATATTTTGTTTTCAAGTGTCTTTATTTTATTAAATATTCATATCATATCAACGACTTGACTTATCATATTAGTTTGAAGTATCAAATTATAACACAGAATTAAAATTTAGATATTATTATGAATTTTATTTTTTTAAGTATCAAATTGATGAAAGAAAATTTAGTACAAAAGCTAAATAAATATGTAACCCATAAAGATAACCTTTGAATAGATTATATGAATTATAAATATTAAAAGAAAATGCTAAAATTATAATGAGGGTTTGTATATGTAATATTAAAAATAAGGAACATATTCAATTGCAATAACTAAAATCGTTATCTTTACCCATTATTTAACAATTGCATTTGCGATAAAATATGAGATTGCCGATCAAATGCAGCTTCCAAAGCAATCCCTAATTACCGTATTATCAAAGAGCAATATGCAATGCCTATTGTGCATGTGATTGGTCCGGAATGCGTGATTGAATTCATGAAAGGAGGAGCAGCCAGATCTCAGTTGATTTTGAAAGGAATTATCTTCAGGATTACCCAGCAAGCAGAGCAGAAGGTTGAGTGTTCTGTCATTAAACACTCTGAGAGTTGACAGGCGCCACCATCATCCGGTTTCATCAAGATTAATTTTGATTTAATCTTAATAAAAGATTAGTTTACTTTCAATGAGTACTTGAGCTATTAAAAAGTTAAAATTAGGTACAATTCAACACATTGACTTTTTATTTCGAAATTTAATTTAAGTCCAACTCTTTGAGGAACTAAATACATGCATTTATTAAGTCAATTACTCAAATGCAAGTGCAGCTGTAGCATGTAACTAGGCAGTTTGGCACCAACATTTCCATCAAAATTATATATTCATAATCAGCTTTGGATCACAATTATGTAAAGCACATGATGACACTTATTGAGATGAAGAGTTAATTAATTCATCTCCAGCATCCTTACCATAAATTGTTTATGAATATGAGGAGGCCGCTACCCTTCTTAGTTTCTAATTAATAGAAGATGTTAAACAAGTTAGATTGTATAATTGAGAATCCAAAGCCAATTTAGCAAATTCAAAACTATATATAGTAGCCCTCACTGGCAAAGTGACACCAAGCTGAATCTCTGCAAGATAGCCCATAAATAAAATTAGATTGATTCTTTCACCCCTTTGACCCTTTGATTGCAAAGATAAGCATAGAACATATAACTTTATTCGGTTGGTTTATGCACTCACGTTTAAAATATGACATCTAATAAATTTACAGATCAAATTTCAACATCTATAACTTTTTTTCTAATCATCTAATTGTGACCTCTTTTGTATAAAAAAACCAAAAAAAAAAAAAGTATATAATGTCTAATGGTTAAATATGAAAAATTAAAAAAGAAAGGGACTTTTCATGAGCATTCATTCCACTATAAAATGCTGAATTACAAACATCAACTTGGAGAATATTTTTCCTAACCAATATAGAAGGTTTGGCTATATATTTTCGTAAATGCTCATAAGCTATTTACATATTTCACATGATCTCACCCCCATAATAAAGATATGACCATGTACAAAATAATACAACATTCTCATGAACGGAAAAATTTTACCAACCATATATCATCACTTTCCAATTGCAAATAAATTCATGTTGAAATTTGATCCAACAGCTCAACAACTTCGCTCATGGCTGGCCTTTCTTTGGATAGCTCATCAGTACACATACATGCAATTCCAAAATACTGCTTAACCTCGTCTTTAGTCAACCCTTCCTTCGGAATCTTTTGATATACCATTTCCATTTGTCGATTTTGGGCCACCATTTGTCTAGCCCATTCCACTAGTCCTACGTCTTTCCCCTCGAACCTCATGGGCCAATTCGGCCGGTTTTGCGTGGCAATCTCAATCATCAATATTCCGAAACTATAAACATCCGCCATAAACGTTGCCGCTGTGTTCCCTTCCCGGTACTCCGGTGGCATGTAACCCATTGTCCCCGCTACTTGCGTGGACACGTGTGAATGGGCCTCTTGCACTTGCCGAGCAAGCCCGAAATCAGCAATATGGGGCTCGAAATCTTTATCCAACAAAACATTGCTGGCCTTAATATCTCTATGGATAATGGGCGTATCAAGCCCATGTAAATAAGCCAGCCCATTAGCTATCCCACTAACAATCTTCTTCCTCGTATCCCAAGATAACGGTAACCGGCCACCCGAGTTTTCGTGGTCCTCGTCATACAACCATTGGTCCAAACTCCCTCTCTCAATGAACTCATAAATCAAAACCCGATCAAGACCCGACGAGCAAAACCCCAGAATCTTAACGATGTTTTCGTGACGAAGCTTACCTAGGGTTTCCATCTCAGCTCGAAACTCTCGGAGGCCCTGAAAAGCATTCGGGTCGAGCTTTTTAATAGCGACGGTGACTCGGTTGGACATAGTAGCTTTGTAAACATAGCCGAAACTGCCGTCGCCGATGATGAGGTCGGATGAGAAGTTCTTGGTAGCGGCGGCGAGTTCCGCCATGTCGAGACGGTTGAGAGATGGATCGAAGGCGGCGCTGTCGCATGTGGAGAAGTCGGGTGGGTTAGGGGCAGGTCGGGTTCGGGTTACGGATAGGGTTTGAGGAGGGTTTGGACGGGTGGGTTTTTTGGTTGATTTGCAGAGTAAGATAATGAAAGATAAGATTAAGGATACTAAAAAGAAGCTTAAAATTGCTGCAACGACTGCTTGAATACTTCCGTCCATTGAAGAAAAAAACCCCAAAAAAAAATTTAAATTAAATGAGAAAAAGAAGAATAGAGGAGGGAGGAGCAGCCATGAGAGAGAGAGAAGGAAGCAAGTGGGAAAGGGGGAGGCTTTGTTTTTCAATGATGGGAGGGGGAGGGGGAAAGATCAATGGTAGCGAAGTCGTGCAAAGGACGAGTCAAAGGAAGAGAGAGAATGCTACACTGCGGGTGATCTTAGAAGAAGAAAATGGGTACCAAAAAAATGGCAAGACTTGAAAATCTGCGTAACCCAATTCTTCACTTTGATCATTGATATTATAAACATTTTATTAAATTAACTTTTTTATAAAATTACACTTGAGAACTTCTTCAATAAAAATTTGTAGAAAATATTTTTATTTTAATTACTAATACATTTAAAATAAAACAAAGTCGAAATTAAAAAAAAAAAATTGACAACAAAAAATCAAAGTAGGACAGAATTTATGGACAGAGAAAATAATTGTTACCAACAGAAATTTTACCCTGGGAAATCATTTTTGGATTTATTGAATTGTCTATTGCAAAAGTATGAATTCATATTTACTATGTTTTAAGAAAAAAAAATTCAAGTTTATGGACTATGTTATATATAATATGTACAATTTTTAATATTTACAAAGATAGTTAATATTTGAATAAACTTTAAAATGATAATTTTTATTTTATTTTAATTTTGCACCAATGTAACGAAGTTTGAGGGTAATGATCCTTTTTGTTACTAATAACAAAAAGAATAATTTGAGATGTTCATTATTTTTTTGTCATGTAGCTTATCCTGTCAATTTTGTTCTAAATTTTTATATTGACGAAAAATTATTGGATAAATTCAAATATATTATCTAATATTTATAAGTAAGTCAATTAATTTATAAATAAAATATTACAATCAAATCAATAATTATATAGCATGTAAGGAAGTACAAAGTTTTAGAACAAGAGTGGTGGGACGAAACTTTAATATACATTAAAATTTATTTATAATTAAAATTTTAATGAATTTAAATTCAAAGAAAAATGAAAATTAATTTAAAAAAAACAATAATATGAACAAATTTTGATCCTAAATTTGTTTGGAAGTATATAGGTCAAACTATGATGAAAGTAGTTAATTTTTTCATTACCTTTTATTTGATTTTTTCATTACCTTTTATTTGTAGTTAACATTTTCTGTCGAGGAGAGAATCTATTAGATAAAGTTCAACAATCCTTTTGTTGTTTAATAATAATAATAATAATAATAATTTATGAAGAATTTATTAATTATTAACATTTAACAAAAATTTCTTCTAAGATCTCAAGCATTTTGACTTTTGAGCAATAAATATAACAAAAACTTCTTCGGGTATTATCTATTACTTCCACCATTTCAAATTGTTTAAATATTATTAACTTCTATAGAAGTTGAGAAAAAATTTTTAAATATAATGCATTTAATATTAAATTTTAAATTTTTTATAAAATTAAATTTTATGATTTTTAATATCAAAAAATAAAAAATCATAAAAAATATTTTCAAATATAAAAAATACAAATTTTAAATATTAAAAAAATATAATTTTAAAACATCCAAAAAATTTTGAGATAAAGGGGAGTAAGTTTTTAAATTGAATGTTTATGTAAAACTTAATAATATAAAAAGAATAGGAGGAATTTCGAAGAAGGTTGATGCATAATAATAAAATAATAATTGAATAATAATGATTATCAAAATATAATTGAATAATAATAATAAAGTCCAATTAATTTCTAAAAAAGTTATTGTCACCTATGAAAGTCTTTATATTTGCAAATCCGATGGTCGAAGTCAATTTTGATTACATAGATAGGTCACAAAAAACAAAAAAGCAGGTGAATTACGTATAAGAAGAAGGGGATGAGAGAAAGAGAGAATACAAATTAAACAAAAGTAGGGTAAGAGATAGATATCCAGATTGATATTTTTTACAAGTCATAGTATATAATTTACAAACTAATCATTTTGTCCTATATATTTATGAGTTTAGTAAATATTTTACAATATTTATAAAGTTAGGTAAAAATGTATTACAGAAAATATATATTTTTTATCCTTATATGATTTTAGTTGATTATTTGGTCGGATGACAGGCTAACTGTTTGGTAGTTTAGCTGATTTATTAGCAGCAAATGTTGACTTTTTATTTTTTTATCTATCTCGAATATTCGTTCGATTTATAAATTCTTCATTTTTTGGATTAAAAGAAGCTAATAAAGCTATCTTTAATTTGTTCCATTATTTTTATCCTTTTGTATATTAGAGTAGTAAAGGAAGTGGGTAATTAAGGTCTTTCATTCTAGAAGGGTTTTCTAAAAGTTCGACTGCTTGAGGCTTTGGTTCTGAATTATTTTCGTCATAAAATTTTTCACAAAAATCCTTTTACCATTTGTTGTAGTCATAATATATGGAACTAATAATTCTTTTGCTTTTTTAATCATGGTCAGTCTAGCTGGGAAATCATATAAACTTACTCTACCAAATTGTGAAAGAGCAAGTTTTCAATTTTATTCATTTCCATTTGGTGCTAATAAATTTGGTTTATAAAGAATTTTTTTTACCTCCCAGATTTGATAGAGCTGAAAAAAATTTTTCTTTTCAAAAAGTCCCATTAAACTAGTTATTTTAATATATACATAAGAAAAATATTCATCATTTTTGACAAAATAAAAAAAATTTTGATTTGATAAAGCTAGAAAAATGCCTTATCAAATGAAAAGATAAATTTTGAAAAGTAATTATACCTACAAAACCCAATTTGGTACTGATTATATTATAAGGATCATGATCTAATCGGAATTTAATTTTAAGAAATCCCCTTGAAATTCCATGATTTTTTAGATAAATAAAAAGAAAATATTTCTGAAATTTTTTATGAAGTAGATAATCCACTTTATCTTTTATTGAATATTTAATTCTATTAAAAAGTTCATTGGATAAGACTTTGTTAGTCTTTTTATATAAATGAAAATTTCAAATTTTTAAAAGAGAAGAAGAAATTGTTTGTTCTTCCATAAGAAAATCACAAATATTTAAGAGATTGTTTATCTCCTTAAAGCAGTATTCTTTTTCATTAAGTTAAAAAATTTATGGTTCCTTACAGTCTCTTAAAGTTAAGCTTTTTAAAATAAAATTTTGAAAAATTTGAAATCTATTAACTTGTTTAGTTAATCCTTTCGCAAGCTTAGTCATATTTTTTCTAAAAGCTTATCTACTACCTTGAAGTTGGGCTTTCCAAACTTCATTTATGAGATTATATAACTTAGAGAGTAATCCTAGATTATAAAAATCTTTAATTTCTAGAAAATTTTTATTGTGGTTTCAACAAATTTTTTATTTTCTGAACAATTTCAGAGTGTGACATTAGAGTCCATTGATTTGGATCATGAAAAAATTGAGATAACCTATAAGGTTCCATTACTTATTGTGATGGAATTTTTAGTATTTCCATGTATGGTTGTGCATAACAGAAATATCCTAGATTAGGATATGGAACTAATGATTGTGTAAGGGACTGAAATCTTAATCCTTGGTTAGGATTAACATGGTTAAAAGAAGAACCTTGTTTGGGTTGCTTCTTTTTAATAGTATTCCATTCACCAATTTATTCTAGAGGTTTTTTACCTCGACCCATTATGCTTGCTTAAAAAATCAACAAGAACATTGTTAGTTCCTTTAATAAATTCAATAGAAAATTTATATTGATATCAAAAGTTATACCTTCTAATCCTTTTAGTATTAGTTTCTAACTTTTTATTTTTAAAAATTTTTAACTGCTTGATTATTAGTTCTAATAATAAAGTTTTCAAGTACTAAATAAATATGAAATCTAGTTACAACATTTTTTTATGACAAATAACTCTTTTTCAAATATAATATATTTTAATTTATTTGGTTTAAACTTCCCTAAATTATAATCACAAATTAATTTTTGATTATTTACCTTAGATCTAAATACACATCCCAATGTCGGTTTGATACAATTGTTTCAAGAATAAATAATTATCCTAGTTTAGGAAAATATACTTTAAGTATAAATTTAAGATTTTATTTTATTTGTTCAATAATGTCATAATCATCTTTAATCCAAGAAAAAGGTATATCGTTCTTTAGTTTTTCTTGTAAAACTTTTTCTTCTTTAGAGAGATTTTTAATGGACTGTCTTCCAAAATTAATAAGATCTAGAAAACTTTGAAATTGTTTTTTATCTTTCAGTTGTTTTGGAAATTCTTTGACTTTTACTATAATGTGATCTTGTAAAGTAAGAACTTTTAAAGATAAATTTAAGCCTAAGAACTCTATATTAGTTTTTTCAAGTGCTATCTTTTTAGGGCTTAATAATATACTATGTTTTATAAATTTTTGAGCTATGAGATTTAGGTGTTTCCTATGCTTATTTAATCTTTTAGAAAATATAAGTATATCATCAATAAATGCTACAAAAAATCTTTATATTTTCCAAAGATTGTATCCATCCATCTTTGAAAAATCTGTGGAGCATTGCAAAGTCCAAAGGGCATGACTTTCCATTAATAATGGCCTTTTGGTGTAATGAAAGCAGTCAAGGTTTTGATTTTTCGATTAGCATTATTTGTCAAAATCCTTATTTATAATCAAATTTACTAAAATATTTAGCATTTTTTACAAAGTTTATTAATACATCTTTTCTAGGAATAAAATAACCATCAAATACTAAGTTTTTGTTAAGCCGTTTATAGTTGATTGCCATTTGAGCTTTACCTCCTTTTTACTTAACTTAATTTTTTATCATAAATGCTGGGCCTGAATGTTGACTAGTAGTGGGTTCTATAAGTCCTTTTTGTAAAAGCTTATTGATTTGTATATCAAATTTGTCTATATCTTGTTTGGTATAGATCAATGGTTTTACTCTAATTATTTTATTTGAATCAAGAATTTTTAACTAAAAATCGAAGACTTCTAAACCATAATTTTAATGGTTCTTCACTAAAGTTTTCTTTTAAGATTTTATATAACAAATGTATTTTATTGATTGATTTAACTTCAATTTGCTTAGTTTCAGGTCGAAAACTAGAATCACCTATATGTTTATGAGTTTTTAATAATACTATTTCTATAGATTTTTTTTATCTATAGTAAATACAATATTGTTGGGATTTAAACAAAAAGATAAATAATTGTATATAAAATTATTTCCTAGTAATATGTCGCCATACATAAAAGGAAAACATAAAATTTTGAAATTATGAATTTTTTATTCATAAAATAAATAGAAACATATTTTGCTTTATATCCTATTATAGTTTTTTTTCCAACGATTCCTATTTTTGCTATAGGATGTTCATTGGCTCCCATTTTTCTAATGGTAAAACATTATTTGTACAACTACATATGGTAGTTCCAATATCTATTAAAACATTTAAAAAGTATGGTTTATAATGGTTAAATTTAAATTCTACTTCTATATAATTGTAATACCTTTTTGGTTGATTTTTTGAAAATATAATTACTTCATTGTTACCAATTTTATATTAGTTGATTCTAATATCATCTCCTTTAGTATTTCTAGAAGAAATTGAATTTAAAACATAATTTACTAAGTCATAAACTGAATTATCTTGATTTTGACTATTTGTATCTCCTCAAAAAATAGGAATATTTATATTTTTTTGTACCTATGATTGAGATTGAAAAAGAAAAGATTGCCTATGTGAAATAAATGATTGTTCACTATCAATACTTTCGGTATTTTCAATATCTCTATTTGAGAATGAAAGTATAGAAAAGGGTGGTGGTAGAATTATATTGTTACTAGAACTACTTTCTCCATGATTTTTAAAATATAAGCTATTTCTTGATGCAAAGAATTATATAGGTTTCATTTTTTTATTAGAAAGAGCAAGTTCTATAATACCTTATAATAGCCATACCAGTTGGTACTGACGCATCTCTAAGATTCATTAATCTTGGTTTAATTTATGAATCAAAAGGTTTGGGTTCAAATATTTCTATAATATTAGAACCTATTTTTTTAATAGATGTGAAAGTATGATTAATAAATTTATTAATGTTTGTTTAGTTTATAAACAGATCATGAGCCACATTTCAAATTTTGACTTTTTTTTTCATTATTTTAAGTCTAAGACAATCTTCTATTAATGAGTCATTAATAGAAATAAAATAATTTGGTTTTACTTTAAACCCTTTTGATACAAGATTTGATTGTATTCCTTCTATTAGTACTTTAATTGGATTTTCAAATCTTTTATCTACTAATATTGCTATTATTGGTATATTATTACCAACTTTAAATAATACTTTTATAGTTATCATAATTATTCCTAAATGTATATATCTAACTTCAGAATATTTTTATTTAATTCTCTTGATTTTTTCTTTAGTGAATAAAGGGATATCTACAGATGCTTGATTAGAATCAGTAGCTATAATATTACCATTAAATATTTTTATGTCTTTGCGTCTACGGTTTGAATTTTGAAAAGACTGACCATTTATAGATTTCATCTTTCTTTAATGATTATAATTTTTCTAACTGCTCATTTGAAATAGTAACATCTTGTGCTAAGATATGGCTTAATTTTATCTTTCGCTGTTCTTCAATAGGTATATCTTTAGTTTCAAACAAAGTTGATTATTAGCTTCTAATATAGAATTATTACTAGGACTGCTATTTTGATTAAACATAAAAATATACTCATCATCAGAATCAGAATCTGTTTTAGAAATTAATTCATAAATAATTTCTTCTTCGAAAATTTCTTTTCCAAAACAAAATTTTAAATCTCATTCTTCTTGAGTTTTAATAATGTTTTTAGCACTTTTTCCTTTATCAGGATATTGAGATACAATATGACCTTCTTCATCACAAATAAAACATTTATATTTAGATTTTTTTTTTAGTTTTTCTTCCAACCAATTTTTCTTTTTGTCAAATTTATGCTTTTTAGGCTTCCATTTGATCAGTTTATATCTTCTTTTCTTTTTGTATTTCTTAGAATAGGTTTTAGATTAAGATTTACATCCAAATTCCAATTCATTTTCTAATATTTTTTTGCATTGTTTATCACATAATCTACTTTTTTTAGAAGCAAAATAAACTCTATTTCCTATAGAATCTAAATAATCTCTATTTTCTACTATAGGGTTTTGAAGTTTCAAATATTTGAAATATTGTTAATTACAGATTTTATCCTATGGTGATGGTAATTTATGAAAATATTGTTCTTTCTAAAATTTTGAATGTGATTAATCCAATTTTTGGTATTAATCACTATAAGAAAATGGGTAATTACTAATTAGTTGTAATTTTTTAGCAATGTTTATTGAAAAATGCAACTAAGTTACATGTTTTTAAAAAATTAGTGACGTTTACTTTCAAAATGTCATTAATCAGTAAAAAATTAACAGCATTTGTTAGCTCAAACACTACAAAAAATATCAAAAATTAATTTAATTGAAAATTTTTTTTGAAAAACAAAAAACACCATTTGGATCAAATTTAATGGCTTTTATTTTAATAAACGCCGCTATTTAGCATTATTTAGCAATTTTTTTATAAACACTGCTAATGTAGCAGCGTTTAGGAAAAAAAAGCCGCAAATGAAATTTTCAAAATTGATTAAATTGAAAATCTTTTTTTGGAAGAATGAAATGAATCATTTTGCTGGAATTTAGTGGTGTTTATAGTTGGAAAAGCCTCTCTTTGACATCATTTAGCGGCGTTTGTGTTCCCCAAATTCAATAGCAAAATTAGGCCCCTTCGCAGATTTTCCTCTTTCATTTCCCCCCTTTTTCTCCCCCTAGGTTGTTTTCATTTTCACTTTCATATCCATTTCCTTTTGACTTTCGTTTCTCTTTGATTTACAGATTGGAGACCTTTCTTCATATTTTCCTTTCCTTTTCTTTTTCAAACAAAGCCCATTTAAACTCTAAACCCATTTGAAAAGAAACCCATTTCCTTTCCCGTCCTTTTTTTTTTTAGGTTTGTGGATTTTAAGCAGATCACCACTTGTTTTGAATCTTTTTTCGTTAAGCAAGGCTTAAATTCCAAGCTTGCTCACATTCTAATCGGGTATGTCATTTTCTTTCATATTTGTTAAATTAAGCTCTGTAGATGTGTATTGTGGGAGGTATAATACCTAATCATAGAAACTGTTGTATGAAGTTGATTTTTTCCTTTTTTTTTTAATCCTTGGAAATAAAACAATCAATTTGTGTTTAACCAGTCATATATTTATAGAAAATTTCTCTCAATGCTTTCTTGTGCATGATTCAGTAGTTTTCTGAGGCAGGAAATGAAATCTTAATAACTGCACTAGAATTATATATGATTAATATATAATTCTCAAAAACTCTCAATAGATATGACTATAGTAGTATCAATTATTTCGTGTTTTAAAATAATTATTGTTTCCCCATATACCATCGTGTGTATATATGATTAGAATCCAATGAACAGAATCCAAGTTGGATATGACTTTAAATTTTAAATAGAAAAAAATAGTGGTAACTCTTATATTAAAAAGTGTAGTTTATGCCTGGCTAATATTTACCCTATCATTGCATTCTTTTTTAATCTATAACCATAATATTTAAATAGAATTTAATTTAAATATTTCAATTAAATAAATTTGATATTAAAAAAAAACTATGATTCTATGGATCAGAACTCTTGTAATTGTTTAACTCTAACTACTCATCATGTATGGTAAGTCAAGATGGAAAATGAACGGAGTCAGGACAGATTTTCTGCTCAATTCAAACTTGGCCCAACTTTGGTTTTATTTTTTATTCAATTTCCATCGAACAAAAATAAGATTCAGAAGCAAAACAAATCTATTTGAGCAAAAGAAAAAAAAATTTCACTGAAGAAGCCTAAATGTACTGGCAAATGCACAACAAAGAATATAGTTTTGTTTTGCTCTAAACAACCACACTTGATCCACCCGACAAGCACCTAGTTAGTTATCAATCAATGTCATAGCCCTTACACTAATTTCTCTTATACCTACAAAAAGAGGAATGGGTAGAGATAAAAATCTAAAATTTCCTATGCACTTACCTACATTCTATCAGGTTTCTCTGTTAATGATGTAATGTTATATCTGTCCACATTGGCTATTAGTACCTTAATCATATAAGGTAGATAATTACATTTCATAATATGCAATGTCAAATAAAAGGAAAAAAAAAAAAAACAATGCAAATTCAACACTATTCTTTGATAATAAGAATTATTACAGTAGATACACTAGACTTGTAGTTTTTTCAAATTTGCGTTAAACATCATTGATTTCATCGTTGTAAGGCATAGGAACATTATGCCTTTCTTTTATTATTATTTTTTTTAAAATTCTATATGTTATTATTCAAGTTTTTAGGCAACAAATTTTTTGAATCATAACCCAGTCAATAGCATAAAAGATCTCAGGGCTATCAATGGTCCAAGCGAGCAAGGCCAGTAATATTGATTTTGCAGGACATGCAAAATTGGGTTCCTTAGGCCTGACCCTGTGTGTGAGAAAATGAAACATAAGAAAAGTAACAAGAAATTAGATGTTGGTTTTTTTTTTATGTTCTTCCACTTTTTTTGACGAAAACTATATTATAAAGAGTAGAATTTAGATCTTTCAATTTTAAATAGAATTTAACACAAGTTTATTAGTTTGAAAAATAGACAATACATCCTAAACTTTTCAATTTCACATGACAAGTAGATACTTTACGTAGACTTTGTTGTTACCTAAAATTTTCTCATCTCATCTTGGCATTTGTTTTGTTTGTTTTTTTTTCAGATTATGGTGTTCGATGAAACGATTTAATCTTGCTTGAAAGGATTTGTTGTGAATGAAAATCATTAATAACAAAAAATAAAGACTTTTGGGAAAGAGAATAAAGGTATTAATCTTAATAGTTTCCAAATTTCATACTTGGTTAGTTTAAATATATACTTTCTTTTAAAGATTCGGGAAAAATCTTTTTGTTTCCATTTCATTTTGTGTCATGTTTCATGCATGATATAGATGCGTTAGCTCATTTCTTTATATCTTGTAGAATATACAAAAAATTAAATAACTTGATTGGCTTTATCGACTTGTTATTATTTTTGGTTTTAAGGTTAGTCTAATTAAGTTTCTTGGAGTTCGTTTTCATATAATTAATTATATACTTTGGTCTGATAATGTAGCAAGTACTAAATGGATAAGAGTTAGATATAAAAGTCAAGATTAACTCAAGAATACCGAGATGGAGTACAAATTTTTCTTAATTTTGTATTTGAAAATGCAAGTGAAGATAATATGAAATTATGCCCATGTTTGGATGTGCTAATATCGATTGGCAAATCCATGAAGATGCTTTGGAACATTTAGTTTGTATTAGATTTCTGTCGGGATATGTTAATTGGTATTTTCATGGAAAGTTTATATTATCAAGTTTATTGACTAGAGTTCCTTCAACTTCAAGGGCTTCCCAACACCAATATAATCTTATTAGACAAGATGACATGGAAGGCATGTTGCGGGATACTTTCAACATTCATAACCAGCATTTCCATAATCTATCTCCCCAAAATCAAGGATTTAATGAGTCAAATATTGAAATGAATGATTTTGGTGAGCATAGGATCAGTGTAGGTGACCAACTACCTAGTGATGAAACATCAAAGTTTTGTAGGTTGCTTGAAGATATGAATGAAGAACTTTTGAGGGATCTAAGCATTCAATGTTGTTTTTCTGTGTGCATCTTTTTTCACTTGAAATGCTTATGTGGTGGACAAAAAAATCTTTGGCTTTATTATTGGAGTTTATGAAAAAAAAAGTTTCCTTTAACAAAAATCTCTGAATCTTGTAAGGATTCAAAAAAGATGATTAACGAGTTAGGTCTTGGATATGAGAAATTCATAGTTATTCCAATGATTGCATATTGTATTGGGGTGATAGAAAAGATAAAAATCTTGCCATGTGTGTTGTAATTCTCATTGGTTGGACATAAATCCCGAAAAACACTTGAATGAGGATGATGATGAAGTTCACGTAAAAAAGAAGCTTGTAAATATTTTACAATATTTTTCATTAATACCGAGACTTCTACAACTCTTTATATCTTTTAAAACTATAGAGCCTTTTATCTAAAATATTTATAGTGAATTTATCTAGTTGGAGTACCAAAGGTTGTTATGCTTGTCTAGGTTGTGCTGTGCAGTCATGTTCAAAATGGTTACATAATGGTAAGAAGTTTAGTTATATGGCATATCATTGATGATTAGATCATAATCATCGATTTAGATTCGAAAAAAAATATCTTTGATGGAAATGAAGAGTTAAGGAAAATGCCCTTACCAATTATTGGGTTTGATATCTTGTTAAAGTAAAAAGATATCAATTTCACTTATGAAAAAATGACTCAATCAAGGAAAATAGTAAATGAGATCTTTGAATGTGTCTAACCTCCTATTTCTCAAGTTGGTGATGTTGGTGTTCAAAGTGATGAGGAGAAAGATGAAGAAGATAATCCCAATGAATCTGAGTTGTGAAAAAAAAGAAGTATCTTTTTTGAGTTACTTTATTAGGAATATAATTTATTACATTATAATTTTGATGTGATGCACATAGAGAAAAATGTTTGCGAAAATTTTATTAGGACAATTCTCAATGTAAATAATGACTTAAAAAGTCGATTTGACCTAGTTAACGTGGGGATTCGTCCTGACCTTCGTCTGAAGTTGTTTCCTAATGGCAAATCTCGATTGCCTCTTTTTTGTTTTGGGATGTCTAAAAACGAGAAAGATGTGTTTTGCAAGGTGTTGAAAAATGTGATAGTCCCATATGGTTTTATGTCAAATACATCGAGAAGTGTAAATTTGAAGGAGTGAAAACTTTCTTCATTAAAGTAACATGATTACCACATCTTGATGCAAGACTTACCTCTCATTGCTTTACGTTCATCAATGTCAAAACAATTCATTTCAATGGTAATTGAATTGAGTTACATATTTAAAGCTCTTTGTTAGAAAGCTCTAAAATGTAGAAGAGCTTGTCAAACTTCAAGATTGATCTGTGATTATTTTATACCATTTAAAGAAGATTTTTCCTTCAAAGTTCTTTACTATTATGATGCATTTGGTTATTTACCTTCCATATGAAGCAAAAGTTGGTGGACCAATTTATTATTGATGAATATATCCTATTGAAAGATATTATTTGTTCATAGCTTGATTATGTTGTTAGTGTTTATGATACCATTCTAGTTAAAAAAGTATATAACAAATGTTTTATGCCTTAGGTTTTTACGGAGGTTAAAGTCTTATTATCGCAACAAACGCTATCTGAAAGGTTTTGTTGCTAAAGGATATTTAGTAGAAGAGTGTATGACATTTTGTTCTTGATAGTTAGAAGATGTTGAACGAGATTTAATAGATGATTAAGAAATCTTGGTATGCAACAAACTAACTTGGCTTACATTTATTTTTGTGAAAGTTTTGGACAACCAATAAACAAAGCTGAAGTGGTGAAATTGGATGATAAATGTTAGGCATAAGCATATCGATATGTTTTTTTCCATCATGATTAAATTGAATTGTTTCGTACGTAAATTTTCATGCGAGGAAATCATTCATTCTATTAAGTATATTTTATAAACTTTGCTTTTTATTGTTAATATGTTATTTTGATGCATGTAGTGAGTATAGAAACAATTTAAGAGCTCGTGCTCATTATCGACAATCAAATCCTTAAGAGCTTGATAACTTGTTCACAAAAAGTTTTCATGAATGGTTAGGAAAAACTATAAGTAATATCATATTTCTCATTTTGAAAATTTTACATAGAATGCTTAGGGTATAAATAAAATTAATAACATATATTTTATTTCACCTTTATATGTTTGGAGTGGAAAGCTTGTTAGTGAAGAAGTGAAGTGTCTTTCACAAGGCCTGAATAGGATTATGAAACAATACAAAGGTTTCATCATCAATGGATTTAGATTTCACACTAAATCTCATGAGAGATTTAGAAGAACACAAAATTCAAGAGTTGTTACTTCTTCAACTACTAGCTATGCTAGTGCTAGGGACACAAACTCTTTGGAGGCAAATATTGACTATTATGGCATGATTAATGACATTAGTGAGTTAGATTATTATGGCAAGTGGAAGGTTATCTTATTTCAATGTGATTGGGTGAATGTGAATCATGCGAGGGGTATTAAGATAGATCAATTTGGATTTGCAATCATGAATTTTCCTTGATTAATTCACACTGAACATTAACTCATCGATGAACCTTATATTTTTTTCCTCCTAAGCCAAACAAGTTTTCTATTCTAAAGACTCCAAAGAATTGAGTTAGTTTGTTATTCTTTGTAACACACCTAGGGACTTAATTGATATAGGGCCAAATACCAGAGATGATGTTGATCATGAAATTGAATGTTTTTCTTTTCCTAAACAAAACATGGATGGAAATATCTCCAGTACCTCTATTCAGTGGGCCCACGAAGATGTTGATAAAGATATCTATGAACCATGATGGATTATCTATATTTTGTAATTAGAATGTTCAACACATAATGTAATAAATACTTTTATGTAATTTATGTGGCATTTGCTTTTGTATATTTATTGTGTTGTAAATCATACATAATCTTTTAATTTAATCAAATCAATATGTTCTTTATATATCATTGGTTATGATTTCTTAGCTTTTCAATATCTATATATTTTCTTTAGATATGTTCTTTATATATAGTTATATTTTCAATGTCCTAACTTTGCAACTTTTAATTAATTCTCTTTTATGATGCAACTAAGTTACAATGCTGAAGAATAGATTTAAAGGAGTATATATTAGAGATATTAGTTCAGAACCATCTGCGGCACCTGTTGATCTTGGCCATAGACTAAATCCTTTTGAGGGGAATGTGCCCCTTGTTGGTTTTAACTCGATCACTTTTAACGCTTCAACTGATACTGGATTTGGCTATATGGGAGGTCCAGGAATAGATAGTATCTTGCCAATTGATTTTGCTTTTAATTTGAATACAGGTATTGTAAACCTTATATTTAGATTTCAATTATAATCATTAAAGTATTTATAATTTACTAATTAACTTTTTATTTTTTCAAGTTAATAACAATGGTTAATAGAGGTTCAGAGGTAGGACAACTTTGAGGGAATTGTGTATACTACCTCCGAATAAGTGTATTGTAGTGTTTGGAAACTCTGATAGGCAACAAATTGGTAAAGAGTGTCAACTGTTTATTGGATTTCTAGGAATGGTTGCTTGCAATGGAATGAAATTACCTATTCATTACTAAACATGGCATAAAGTCCAACAGAAGTTAAGAATGATGCTTTAAACTTTATTGAGGTATTAGTATAATTAATTATATATAAAAAATATTAATTATTTTAAAGTTAATTTATTAATTGTAACTTTTTCTTTTTGTATTGTTACAATCAAATTTTTACTTGAAATACCTACTTCATTTGTGTTTAAGTTATTGGGAACAAATTAGAAAAACTATAAGCATAATTTAAAGAAAAAGTATTTTGATTGAAATATTACTATAGAGGCCACAATCAAAAAGCTATCTCATGGTGTGATTAGGTGGCAATATGAATAATTGGTTACATTTTGGTTTTCAAGGAAATGAGGGGTACTAATTTATAACTTTTAATACTATTTTTAATAATAAAGATGTTTTCTATTTTTAGTCGGTAATATTTTTATTTTTGCTTATACATTTGTTTTTTATGACAAGAAAAAGAAAAGATTGGGATTGCTAGTAGAAAGTAATAGAAATATAGCCATACTAGTGGATCAAAAAGCTTTGCAAGAAAGTAAAAAGAAAAAGTAAGTTAAGTACTAAATGAGTAACTTGCAATTTATGTCTGTTTAGGATTTTTTTATCTTGTTAAAAGGCAAAAATACAAATTTATATTTATTATTCTATTTTAACAGTTTAGATAGCTTCAATATATGATATTAAACTTGCTCTAATGATTGAACTTAGTTTTCACTGTTGATATGTATGAAAAAGTAGTGATTTAAGTTTGTTTAGGACTTTTGTACCATTAAAAGGTAAAAATACAAATTTGTAGTTATTGTTTGGTTTTAGAAGTTTAGATAGATTCAATATATGATATTAAACTTATCCAAATGATTGAACTTGGTTTTCATGATTGATATGTGTGAAAAAGTTATGATTTATATCTGTTTAGGACTTTTTATACTGTTAAAAGGTAAAAATGCAAATTTGTAGTTATTGTTCTATTTTAACAATTTAGATAGCTTCAATACATGATATTAAACTTTTCAAATGATTGAGCTTGGTTTCTATGGTTGATATGTGTGAAAAAGTTATGATTTGTGTCTGTTTAGGACTTTTTGTGCCGTTAAAAAGCAAAACTGCAAGTTTACAATTATTTTTTTATTTTAACAATTTAGATAACTTCAATACATGATATTAAACTTATTTCAATGATTAAACTTGGCTTTTCTGATTGATGTGTGAAAAAGTTACGGTTTATGTCTGTTTCAGACTTTTTATGCAATTAGAAAGCAAAATTATAATTATACAGTTGTTGTTCTATTTTAACAATTTAGATAGCTTAAATACATGATATTAAACTTGTTCAAATGATTGAGCATGATTTTCATGGTTGATATATGTGAAAAAAATTTACGGTTTATGTTTGTTTAAGACTTTTTGTGCCATTGAAAAGCAAAAATGCCAGTTTACAATTATTGTTCTATTTTAACAATTTAGATAGCTTTATTACATTATATTAAACTTTTTTGAATGATAAAAATTGGCTTCCACATTGATATGTGTGAAAAAGTTGTTGTTTATATATGTTTTGGACTTTTCGTGTCGTTAAAAGGTAAAATTGTAATTATGCAATTATTGATTAATTTTAATAGTTTAGATAGCTTGAACACATGGTATTAAACTTATCTGAATGATTGAACTTGGTTTTCATGGTTGATATGTGTGAAAAAAGTTGTGGTTTATGTTTATTTAGGACTTTTTGTGCCGTTGAAAGGCAAAAATATAAGTTTACAGTTATTGTTTTGTTTTAACAGTTTAGATAGCTTTAATACATGATATTAAATTTGTTCGAATGATTGAATTTGGTTTCCACAATTTATGTGTGAAAAAGTTACCTTTATGTCTATTTAGGACTTTTTATGCCGTTAAGCGCAAAAAGGTAATTTTGTAGTTATATTTCTATTTTAACAATTTATATGGCTTAAATACATGATATTAAACTTGTCTGAATTATTGAATTTGGTTTCCACAGTTTATATGTGTGAAAAAGTTACCATTTATGTTTGTTTAGGACATTTTTACCGTTAAAGGGAAGAAAGGCAATTTTATAGTTATATTTATGTTTTTAACAGTTTAGATAGCTTCAACAGTTTAGATAGCTTAAATACATAATACTAAATTTGTCTAAATAATTGAACTTGATTTCTACGATTGATATGTATGAAAAAGTTATCGTGTATGCTTGTTTAGGAATTTTTGTACTGTTAAAAGGTAAAAATACAAATTTACAGTTATTATTCTATTTTAAGAGTTTGTATACCTTCAATATATGATATTAAACTCGTCCAAATGATTGATGTTCTTTTTCATGGTTGATATGTGTGAAAAAGTTATCGTTTATGTCTGTTTAGGATATTATGTGCTATTAAAAGGCAAAAATATAATTTTGTAGTTATATTTTGGTTTCAACAGTTTAGATACTTTAAATACATGATATTAAACTTGTCTGAATGATTGAATTTGGTTTTCATGTTTGATATGTGTGGAAAAGTTGTCTGTTAATACTTTTTATACTATTAAAAGGTAAAAATATAATTTTGCATTTATATATATGTTTTAACAGTTTAGATGGCTTAAATATATGATATTAAACTTGTTTGAATGTTTGAACCTAATTGCCATGCTTGATATGCATGAATAAGTTATGATTTATGTTTGTTTAGGATTTTTTGTAACGTCAAAAGGTAAAAATGTAAATTTGCAGTTATTATTATATTTTAACAGTTTAGATAACTTTTGTACATGATATTAAACTTTTCCAAATGTTTGAACTTGATTATCATGTTTGATATGCATAAATAAGTTACGGTTGATGTGTATTTAACAATAATATATGTTTTTATGTAGGAGATTAAGTTAGGTGAAAAAATTAGACATGTGAAGCTTTTTCAATTAACCCACATGAAAAAAGATAGATCTTACTTGAATGTTAAAACATAAGAAATTGCGATAATTTCTTGAATCGTTTTATATAAGAAGTAAATAGTTACTATTTCAAATATATTATGAATTAATTATTAAACTTGATAACTTTATTTGATTAATTTACAGGAGAAAGTAAAATAGAAAATGGCTGATGAGATTGAAACAGTATCCAATTATTTTGTCAACATACAAGAATTACAAGATCGGATTTTTATAGAAGTTACTGGAAAAGAAAGACATGGAAGGGTTTGAGGCCTTAGATTGGGTCCAACACCATGTATCTACTATAGACATAGCTTTTAACAATTTACATTCTTAACAAATCAATTTTCGTGAGACATCTCCATACTGAAAGAGAGGTTGCAAACTATGCAAGAACATGTCCAACAAATGGAAGTAGAAAGAGAAGAAAAGTGTGCTAGAATTGAACAAAAGCATGCTACAATAGATTAGGAATGTGAGAGCTTTCAACAGTTGCATGATCAATTCGACACTCTTATGAATTTCGTACAACAATAATTTCCAAGAACTAAGTTAGGTGGTCCGCCAATTTAAGTATTACATTTAGTAAATATTTATATTTTTTAATATCAGAAATAACTTATTATTAAATGTAAAAACTTATTTTACTTTATTCAGTAGGTGTTTAAGTATGCTAGTGATCATGATAGAAAAATCCTTCATCAAATGGTAGTACTCTAAATCTAAACGATTATCAATTTCATACATTTTAAATTTCTGGTTAATGCATTAAAACAATTTGAATGTTATTATATTAAACTTTGTATTACATGTATACTAGAACAAATTATGTATTTAGATATTTAAATATTTATAATATTCAATTTATGAATTTTAAAAATATTTATTTATTTTCTTATTAATTATAGTAGTAAATATTGAAAGAAATAAGAAAAGAGTAAATTTTCTAATTTAGAGGTGTTTATGTCCCAAAACATAAGAAAAAACATTGCTAAATTATAGAAAATAGGGGCGTTTGTGTCAAATTGATAACTAATTAAGGTATTTTTGCATACAAATGCCTTAATTGATGGACATTTCAATCTATATCATGTTATGACTGAAAAACATTCATGTCATAACAAGGTTTTCAAGAGCAAAAAATAAAAAAATTAATAAAAGACCAATTAAAACGTTTATGTGAAGAAAATCTTTAATTGATGATTAATGGTCAAATGCCTTAATTGATGTCTTTATCAATTAAGGTGTTTCAAGGATGAAATGTCATAATTGATTATCAATTAAGGTATTTTTATACACAAACATTTTAATTGATCATCAATTAAGGTGTTATTCATTGAAATGCCTTAATTGCAATATAAAAAAAATTAAAATACCATTGACAAAAACCTATACTGCGTTCTAGACATACTTTTCAAGAGTAATGGCTATGTGATAATTTTTTATTCAGGTCAAATTTAGAAATAAAGTAACTTTTCCCTTTTGAAATCCTAGGTTACCACAAGAAGAGGTATGTTTCTTATTTCGAAACTTTGGGTACTATTGGAAATCTAACATTTTCTTGCATAATCGGATTACTTGAACCAAATGTGGGAAATCAATACCCAACATCAAGATTCCAAGAAAAAATTTATGGATTCTTTCGAACCAAATGCACTCGTATTATCTTTTTTATTTTCTTTGTGTGTGGATCCCAAATGTCATTATTTTTTACTTTTATCCATCATTAGTTATTTATTTTATTTTTATTTTTGTATATATTTTTATAATATGTTTTAATTAATATTTATGTTGTGGGCTAACTTTTTTATTTTTAGTGAGATTTACTTTCAATTTTTTAAAATTTCTAATTTTTTATATTTTTTCTGAGTTTTTTTAAATTTTTTTTATTTATGGGACTTACAATCTTTTCTCTTATTTTTCTATGTATTTTAATAATTTTTTTTAATTTTTATGTTGTAGGACCTACTTTTTAATGGAACCTAATTTTTACTTATTTTATTTTATTTTTTTATATATTTAATAATTCTTTTTTTTCATAAGACCCATTTTTAAATAATTTTTTAATAAAATAATTTTTTTCCAAAATTTTTTTTGCATTTATTGCTTAAGCCTTATATGTATTTTTTTTTTGCTTTTTTAAATATTTAATAATCATTTTTAACTTGTTTATCATGCCTATTTGATACCAAATTTTTTTCTTTTTTAAAACCTTGATAAATATTTTTTAATAAATATTTTTATATTTGACCTACTTGATGCCAATGGTATATTAAGTATTTTTTCAATTTATAACTTTTGCTCTTTTTTACTTTTTTTTATTTATTGAATTAATAATTTTTTTAATTTCGTTTTTTGGAAACTCACCCAATATGATGATATATCACTTGTTAAGTCATTTAATTCTTTTTTTTTCTTTTGTCTTTTTTATTTTCTAATATTTTTACTATTCACATTTTTTTCATTTTTATTTGATAAAAAATTTAAATATTTTAATTTTTTATGTTAAGCCTATTTGGTATTATTATTAAAATTTTATATTTTTTGTTATTTTTATTTGATAATATTTGAGAAATGGGTATTAACGAATGCATAAATGTCACATTCAAATTTAATATTTTTTGTCCTTTCTTTTTCTATTCTTTTTTTAATTCATTATATAAAATTTTCCTTTTTTAACTTTTCATTATTGACGTTGCGTGCGCAACTTTCTTTTTTATATTTTTTTGCTTTTAGTCTTTTCTTTTTTTTCTTTTTAAATATTTAATAAAAATTTAAAATACTTTTGTGTATGTAGCCAACTTTATATTATTGATTAAAAATATCTTTCTCCTTTTTATTGTATTTTTTGTGTGATTAGATAATTTTGAAAAAAAAATTATCAATATGGCAATTGAATTTGATATTTTTTTTATTTCTTTTTTGAGCCTTTCTTTATTTTTTTTTAGTTTTAGCGTATAAGAAATGAAAATTAAAAAAATGATATTTTTAATTGATAATATCAAATTAACCTTACACAAAAAATAAAAAGCATCACAAAAAGAATTATTAATATAAAAAAGAAAAAAAATAAAGAAAAAGTAAATTAAAATAAAAACAAAAGATATTAATCCATAATATAAATTTTGTAAGTAAAACTCATCATTGGAAATGTCACTAGGTAACCTGACTTTCACCCTTTTTTTTTTTTTGCTTTTTCTTCTTTTCTTTTTTTTTTTTTTTTACTTTTTTAAAGTTTTTGCTTCTTTTTCATTTTTTTAATTAATAATTTTTTGAAAAAAAATAACAAATGTGTAAATGTAGCACTTCATTTCATTTTTCATTTTTTTGCTTTTTTGATTTGTTTTTATTAAATAATTTACAACAAAAGAAATCGGTGAATAATTTTTTTTAAATGTCAATTGAGGTATGCTCAACAAAATAACCCATATCCAATAGTTTTTGATTCGTCCAGATCCAATACATATATTTTTTATTTGATATCAAATCGAGACTTTTTTTTTTGACAATCAAGGTTGAGTCAGGGTGGGTTTATAGTATTCCATCTTACTTTAACTGTATATATTAAATTATATTTTATATTATATATGTATTATATTAATAAATTTATTATTTAAGATCTTAATTTGAACAAAAAATTATATTTATATATAATTAAGATGTAATCCATCCATCCATTTATTATATAAATTCGACCCATTTTTACTTTTATTTGACTTTCATTTAAGATATCAATGTGCCACTTTTTATTTTTTATTTAAATTTTCTTCTTTTTTTGTTTTTTTTAATTTAAATAAATTTTGTGAAAAAATAATGTATTAGTCCACATGATATCCCAATTTACTTTTTTTCCTTTCAACTTTTTTGTTTTTTAATTAGATAAATTGGGAAAAAAATCGACTGATAAGAATATCAAAACAATTTGTATCCAATGGATTCCTTCTCAATTGGAAAATCCACATGGTACCCAATGAACTTTCTTTTTTTTTTTTTCCTTTTTGTTCTTTCTTTTATTAAAATCTTTTTGTAACAAACCAATAAAGATGTTCACATAGCACTATTTACCTTTTATCCATTTCCTTTTTTTTTGTTCTTATGACTTAGATAAATTTTGTGATGAAAGATGTTAAATGATAGAGATATTGAAACAATTTGTATTTGATTGATTTTGATCCATCTTGGTCTGGTTAGAACCAAAATTTTTTAAATTGGGATTGAGTTGAGACAATTTTGAGGTATATATTAATTTTGAGGTATATATTAATGTATATATTTTATAATTTATTTATTTTTATACATATATATATTGTATTAATAAATTTATTTTTTAATCTTAATTTAAGAAATTAATATTTTAAGCTCAATATAAGGTTTCAATGTAGCACCCTCTATAAGCTTTTTCTTTTATTTTTTTTAATTTTTAGTTTTTTTAGTTTTTCCAGATTTTCTTTCCATTTTTTTATCTTTTGGTTTTTAAATTTTTATTTTTTAATTAGATAAATTTTTTGAGCAAAAGAAGTAAATTAAGGTATTCAAGTGTCATTCTATTTGTTTTTTTTTTATTTTTTAATTAGATAAAATTTTTTAAAAAAATGATTAATACAGATGACAAAAAAATTTTTTTTTTGACCTGTGGCAATGCTTAGGTATATTTGTAGTCTTTATAAAAATCCTGCTTTCGTATGGAACTACACACTACCATGAGTCCATCTCTTTTTTTTTTTTTTGCTCTTCTGATTTTTTTTACTTATTTATTATTTTTTCTTTATTAGATATTTAATAATTCTTTTTAAATTATAAAAAATATATTTTTAAAGATTTTATTTTATGTGTGTGAGACTCACTTATATCAATTTTAAAAAAATTTTCTTCTTACCCTTTTTTTCCTTTTTTTTCTCTTTTTCTTAAAAATATTTAATAATTTATTATTATTTTTTTATTTTGTGTGAAAACAACCCAATATCAAAAGTATACCAAGTGTTTTTCTTACTTTTTCCTTTTTTCTATTTTTATAAATTTAAATGATAATTTTTTGGATTTTAATTTTTTGTTTGACCCATTTAATGTCAAATGTATGCCATATGTCAAAATATTTGATCCTTTTTTCTTTTTTTCGTATTTGCTTTTTATTTCTCTTTAAAATATTTAATAAGTATTGTTTAAAAAATTTAAAATTTCTTAAATATGAAGCACATTTGATATTGTTATTTAAAATATATATTTTCATTATTTTTTTAATTTGATAATTTTTAATGAAAATGATAATAATAAAAGCGTAGATGTCACATCTAGATTTTATTTTTTATCTTTACTTTTATATTTTTTTCTTAAATTCATGATATACATTTTTCAAAAAATGCCGCAAATATAATGTGGCAACTCAAAATTTGTTCTATTTTCTGTTTTATATTTTATATTTTTCCCTTTTTAATTTTTTTCTTTTCTTTTTATTTTTTAAATTAAATCTTTTTTGAAAAAAAAAAGCAAACAAATGTGTACACATGACATCTTATTTCATTTTTTTTATTTATACTTTTTTTTGTTTTTTATTTTTTAATTAGATAATTTTTGCACCAAAAGAAACTGATAAGTAAATTGTTGAAGAAAAATGTTGATGAAAGTATGTATGAAAAAAACATATAGTTGATGAGTTTTAATTGTCTGGATCCAATATATACATTCTTTTCAATTTGAATTTGGATTGAGTTTTTTTTTTTTTTTTTCAAAAATTGGAGTCAAGTCTTAAATGAGTTTAGAGTGTTTCATCTAGCCTAGATATATAAATATATGTTTTATTATTTATTTAATTTTATATTATTTATATGTATTATAGTAATAAAATTATTATTTGATATTTTAATTTAATAAATTCACGTGTCATCGTAATTTTGCTTTTTTTTTCTTTTTTTCCTATCATTTTTTTTTGTTTTTTAAAAAATTTGACTTTTAAAGTTAATAAATTTTGTAAGAAAAATGACAATGGATATAAGAGTGACAAAACAACTCATATCTAACAAGTTTTTATTCAATCCAATCTAATATGTGTCCATATTTAAAAAATTCAAGATCAGATCGAGATTTTCCCTTTTCTAAAATTAAGGTTGAACCAGAGGTGGATTTAAGGTCTTTCATTGTACCTTAAGTATATATATAATTATGTTTTTAATTATTTATTTCATTTTATATTTATATATTATATTAATAAAGTTTTTGAAATATCTTAATTTAATAAAAATACTTTATTTATATATAATTAAGGTATAATCCATCTATCTTTCACTATGTTATATAAATTTTATTTATTGTGACTTTCGTTTAAGTTTCATTTAAGGTGTTGATGTGACATCTTATATTTCTTTTCCTTTTCCTTTTTACTTTTTTTCTTCTTTTTTTGGTTTTTTCTGATTTTTTTTAATTTAAATAAATTTGTTAAAAACCTAATAGATGTGTTCACATGGCACCTAAATTTGATTTTTTTTTCTCTTTCATTTTTTTTTAATTCCATAAATTTTGGAATGAAATGAGTTGATGAATAAAGATGATAAAATAATTTGTATTCGATGGATTTTGATCCAACTCGATCCAATAGGAGATTTTTTTTCTTTTTTTTATTTCCCTTTTTCCATTTATTTTATAGATAAATGTTATAAGAAGATAATATCAGTGGGGATATCCTTGTCCCATTTGTTTTTTTTTTTTATATATTTTTTTGTATTTTATTAATTAGATCAATTTTACAACAAAATGAGTCGATCGTTAGGGATGGCAAAATAATCAGTATTCGATAGCTTTCTATCAATCTCAATTCAAAATGGTTATTTTTTTTTGTAAAAAATCGGTATCGAATCAAATCGTGTCTCTTTTTATAAAAAAGTAAAGATAAGTTAAATATGAATTTAATATATTTTACCCTAAGCCACTCTGTGTTATACATAAAAGTATATGTTTTTATTAACAATTTAATTTTATATTTATATATTTATTATATTAATAAAGTTATTATTTTATATCTTAATTTAATGTATTAAGATTTTAAATTTAATTTTAATATCAACATGAAACTCGATGGTCTTTTTTTTTCTTTTCCTCTTTTTAAACATTTTTTTTTTAATTAAACAAGTTATTATTTAAGGCCTTAACTTAAAAATATATATTTTATACTTAATTGGGATATTCACATAATACCATAATAAACTCCTTTTTTTTTCAAATTAATTTTGTTAAAAAAAAAGGTCAATGGAGATTTCATGTAATATCTTTATTTGACTTTTTTTTTTCACCTTTTTTATATTTTTTAATTAGATAAATTTTGTAACAAAAAGTCTCAATTGATCGAAATGTCAACAATTCGTATTGTATGAGTTTCGACCCATTCCAATTGGATAGGGGTCATTTTTTTTAATCAAAATTGAGTTAGGATGAGTTCAGATTTTGTAAGATATTGTAGACACCTAATTTTATCCAAGATATCTTATCACTTTAAACCAAGTTAGTTTTGTAATTGGGTTTCGATCATTAGTTTTTTGGGTTCATTAATGGTCTATTTTTGTGCTCGAGGATAAGGCCAGTGTGGATCTCATGATGAGGCTAGTTGCAGTGGCTTGGAGTAGCGTCAAAATGGGCTAATAAATAGCGTAATAAAAAGTTTAATCTTAAAAGCCCATTAATGGCCCATTAACCCGTTAAACAAACAATATATAAATAATTAATAATATTATTATTATTATTTTAATATTAACAGTTAAAAATTAAAAATTTAAAACATAAAAAACCAAAACAATAAAAAAATAAAAAAAAGGCTTGGCCCAAACAAATAAAGTTTAAAGGTCTAAAGCCAAAGAAAAACCCCAAAAAATAAATCCAAAAAAAAAAAAGGAATTCATGAAACATAAATAAAAAAAGGGCCATTTGGGCAATTAAGTTTTTAAAGGCATGCAAAATACATGGAGGACAGGCACCATAGAAAACTAGTTGCATGGCAATATATAGCTTCAAAACAGAAAGAAAAGATAAGATGACCACATGGGAAGAGGGGAACGTGTATGGACAACCAACATGTGGTGGAAACCAGTGGAGAAAATGTTGGGCTTGAAGCAATAAACACAACAACACAAAAGCAATATATCACAATAAACCCACAGTAATAAAGAATAATCAACAATCAACAATGTAGGAAAAATAATGCACCCAAGATTTACGTGGAAAACCCTTTAGTGTAGAGGGAAAAACTATGGACCACTAAAAAAATCTTCACTATCAAATAATGGATATACAAAGTTCTTCTTTAGCTAAAACTAGAGCTAATCAACAACTAGATAGAGACAAATAGAGAAATCTCACCAAATAGGTGACTCAACAGATACACACTGACTTTATTCTTAGAGAGTTTCAAACCTGATCTTCATCATTCAAAATGTAAAACTCTGAATCATAAACCTGCTGATAAAATTTTAGTTCAATCGGACCACAGATTAACTTCTGTTAAACTAACTCTCCATTTTTTTTTTCTTTCTATCTTTCTAGCTTTTTTTCTTTCTTTTCTTAGTTTGCGACACCATCTTAAAACAACTTCACCTCTTTTTATTAAGTAGCTAAGGCTCTGTATAAAAAGAAAGACCAAGGCCCATGGCCTTTGATTGGTTAAAAACCAATTACATGGGGCTGGACCCTATTTTCCTAACAATCTCTCCCTTCAACCCCAATAGGTGGAGATTCATCACCATCGCAGTTTCATTTGGAACTTACCTTGGCCAAGGAACTCATTCTAGCCAAGTTACTATAGAGTTCAAGCTTCTTTTTAAAAAGTATCTTAGTCAACATATCTATTATATTTTTATCAATATAGACTTTGTTCAACAGTATTTGCTATTTCTTAATCATTGAATGTAAACAGTGATATCTAACATCAATGTGCTTTGTTCTAGTATGGTACATGGCATTCTTACTCAAATCTAAAGCACTCTGGCTATCACAAAATATCATATACTCTTTCTGTTTCAACCCTAATTCAAAAAAAAAAATTTCATCCAAAGCATTTCTTTACCTACTTCGATTGTTGCAATATACTCAGCTTTTGTAGTTGACAAAGTAACATACTTCTGCAACTTAGACTATCAAGATATAGCTCTTTCTACAAAAGTGAACAAATATCTTGAAGTAGATTTTCTACCATCAAGATCACATGCCATATTAGCATCAGTAAACCTTTCTAGAACTGATTGTGAAACTCCATTACTCAAGCACATTTTTGAGGTGCCCTTAAATATCTGAAAATCCATTTTACTGCTTTTCAGTGAACTTTTTTTGAATTAGAAAGAAATCTACTCACTACACCAATTGCATGAGCAATGTCAGGCTGTGTACAAACCATAAAATATATTAAAAAATTGACTACAAAAGAATAAAAAATACTAGATATATCTAGTTGCTTTTTTTTAGACACCAGACAAGATTTTTTACTCAGATGAAAATGATTGGCAAGTGGATTGCTAACTAATTTAGCATGTTACTTATTGAATCTACTAAGCACTCCTTTAACATACTTTTCCTATGATAACCATAGCTTTCTAGCTCTCCTATCTTAGATAATGTCCATATTGAGAATTTGCTTTGCTGGACCTAAATCTTTCATATAAAGGACTTAAACAATTGTTCTTTCAACCTGTGAACCATACCGGCATCTTATCCTATAATCAACATATCATCAACACATAATAAAAGAATAATGAAGTTATCATTAGAAAATTTTTTGACATATATACAAGGATTCGCTACCATTCTTTTATAGCTATGGTTCACAATAAAAAAATCAAACTTTTTGTGCCACTGTCATGGAGCCATACAAGCTTCTTTTTAGTTTACAAACTAAGTACTCTTTTTTTTTTTCACTTTAATTAAGTTTTGTACCTCACTAGTTTATCACCAATCGAGCTTTATACCTCACTAGTTTGTCACCATTCTTGTTCAATTTGAACACCCATTTATTCTTCAATGGTCTCTTCTCTTTTGAAAGTTTAACAAGATCATAAGTACCATTTTTTCATAATGACTCTATCTCTTCTTTCATTGCTTTTAACTAGTGCTCTTTATTTGGAGTAGTCTACACATTTTGAAAGCTCTCTGGCTACCTCTCACTGGTAACTTAAATAATATCTGAACTTGGATGCCTGATAGATGACTTATGTTCTCTAGTAGATCTTCTTGGCTAAAACTCTACACCACCTGATGCTAAAGGTAGCTCTCTTTGCTCAACACTTTCTTATAGAAAGGATTGCTTCCCCTACTCAAAACTAATTGTATTTGGCTCATCACTAACTGTGGCTGACTCATTCATATTCCAAAGTTTTATTCCTTGCTTATTTCTACCATCTATGGCTCTTTCTTATGGAACCCTTATTGGTATTAAAACTTCACACTCAATAGTAACCCATGTAGTTTTTTCATTTTTTTCAAAGTCTGCTATGGTTTTTTTTTCATGAAAGACCATATCTCTGCTTCTGACTATCTTTCTCTTTATTGGATCCCATACCCTATAACCAAATTTCTCATCATCATATCTTACAAACACACATTATATGGCTTTATTGTTAAGCTTTGACCTCTTTTTTTTGGTACATGCATGAATGCTTTACACTTAAAAACTTTCAAATGAAAGTATGAAGCATCTTTCTCTATCTATACTTTTTTTAGAATGTCAAAGTCCAAAGAAACTGATGGTGATCTATTAAGCAAATAACAAGCTGTGTTGACTACTTCATTCCAAAAAGGCTTTGGTAATTTTACCATCCTTAACATACATTTGACTTTTTCTATAATGGTGCAATTCATCCTTTTAGCTACACTATTATGTTATGGTGTTCCAAGTTTTGTCATCTTATGCCTGATCTCATGCTTTAAACAGTACTTTTCAAAGTCTTTGGATGTGTATTCTCACCATTATCAGTTCAAATACACTTTAAGGGCAACCTTGTCATCCTTTCCATCATGACATAAAATTTACCTGGCTTTTATTTTTCAGCATATACACATAAGTCTTATGTGAAGCATCATCAATAAAAGTAACAAAATACCTACTACCACCAATAACTCAGCCTTAATGGGACCACATACATTAGAATAAATCAATTCCAATCTATTTTCTTTTTTCTGAGAACTTTATGTAAAGAAACTCTATGATGCTTACCAAATAAACAATGATTACATGAATCGAGAGACATACCTTTGGTCAAGGGAATGAGAGACTACTTTGCCAAAACCTATAACCCTTTCTCACTCATGTATGTTAGCTTTTTGTGCCACAAGTTTGCTGAAGCATCATCCTCAATGACATTTATCTAGTTTCCATTTAATTATATCCATGTCTTGTATATTGTGCAGCATAGTTTTTTTTTTTACAACTATCATAGATCTTTTGAGAAGCTTTCACTACCCATTCTTTTGTCGACTCTCATATCTTTCCTTATCAAGGACATTAATAGCAAGTAAATTTATTCTCATATCCGAAATGTGTTTAACATCCCTTAAAGTCAACATGTAGCCTGTACTAGTTTGTATAACAATATCACCAATCCTAACAATCTACAACACACTCTTGTTTCCCATCTTGGTGTAACCAGAGTCTCTTGTTTTGTAAGTTATAAACAACTATCTCTTAGGAACATAATGATATGTCACTCCTATGTCAACCATCCACTCAATGCTGGGATCACCAACATGATTACAATCACTATGTGTATAAATCAAAGTAATTGAATCACTATTTAATTTACTAATACAATATTTTCATCATCTGAACTCTTACTTTTCTCATCTTTTTGCTCTTGTTTCAAGATTTTATAGTGTTGTTTTATATAACTTGCTTTACCACAATGGAAATATTTCACTTTATCTCTGGACTTGGATCAATGTTTAGACTTACTATGACCTTTTGAGTTTTGATCTTTGTCAATGCTTTTACTTCTGTTCTCTATGACTAAACTTGATTCCTAAGGTCTACATCTTTTTACCTTACTTCTTTATTAAGTATATTATCCTTTACCATCTTTAATGTCACATTGTAATCAAGAGCTGAATTAAGAATAATCACAACTAGAGTATTTCAACTGTCTGGCAATGAACCAAAAAAAAAAATATCTTTATTTCATCATCCATCTTAAGCTCCATAATAGTCATCTGATTAAATATATCTTGAAAACCACTCAAGTACTTTGTAATAGATCGTCCATCCATGTACTGTAAAGTTACAAGCTTTTTAACAAGCATAACTTTACTCATACCTATTTTTCTCTCATACAATGCTGTCAAATTTTCTCAAATAGTGTAGGCATCTGTCTTTTGCGTTACATAATGGAACATGCTGATATCAACCCATTTTTTGATTGTATCCAGTATCTTTTTGCCTAATTTCTTTCAGCTTTAATATTTCATATCTGCTGGCTCATACAAATTTTTACAATATAAATGATCTTCCATCATAGGCTTCCAAATTGAATAATTTGACGCTGTAAATTTTATCATGGAACCTATATCACCTTTCATGATCTCAAATAGAATTTACTTCTATCTTGGACTGCTTCTGTATTGATGTTTCAAAATAACCCTTATTCTGATACTACTTGTTAAGCCTGAAACAAAAAACACAACGACGCAGAAATAATATATTGTAATAAACCTATAGTAATAGATAATAATCAACAATCAACAATGCAAAAAAAAAAAAGGCACGTTAAGATTTAAGTGAAAAGCCCTTAAGTGTAAAGGAAAAAATCATGGACCACCAAAAAAATTTTTACTATCAAATAATGGATATACAAAGTTCTTTTTTAGCTAAAACAAGAGCTAATCAATAACTAGAGAGAGACAATTGGAGAAATCTCATAAATAAATGACTTAACAAATACATATTGGATTTGTTCCTAGAGAGCTTTAAATCTGATCTTCACCGTTCAAAATGTAAAACTCTAAATCATAAACTTGCTGACAAAATTTTAACTCAATCGGATCACAGATCAACTTTCGTTCAACCAATTCTCCTTCCTCTTATTTTTTTCTATCTTTTTGGCTTTTTTTTTCTTGGTTTGTGACACCACCTTAAAATAGCCTCACCTCTTTTTATTAAGTAGTTAGAGCTTTGTATAAAAAGAAAAACCAAGGCCCACAGCCTTTGATTTGTCCAAAATCAATTACATAGGGTTGAACCTCATTTTTCTAACAAAAAAAGAAGAGAAGAGAGCATGCGCTGAAAAAGAGAAGGTAACAATAGTCGACAGCAGAAAAGAATGGAAAAAGGTAAAAAAACAAAACTACATGATAATAAAATAGGTAAAAAATGGTGACAAGCTGCATGAGGAAATAAGAGAAAAGAGGTGGTGGCAGTGAGTTTCAAAACAGTAGAAACTAAAGAAGAAACATGCAGTGGAAGAATAAGTGGCACGCGAGAAAAAAAAATGTAAAAAAAATAGTGGAAAATTAACAGTACCAAACAAAAAAGAAAACAAAAAAGAGAAGACAGAAGAGTAAAAACAAAAATAAGAAAAGATAAACTAGGTAGCAGACATTTAGGATGGGTAGAAAAGAAAGAAAAAAATTGAAACAGTAAAAGAACTAGAGGCAAAAAATGCAAAAAAATAAAAGGTAGAAGAGATGTGAACAGAAAAGAGAAAAGGCAACAGAGAACAATTAAACAAAATAAAACAAAATAAAAGAAGACAAAACTGGCATTAGCAAAAGAAATACAAAACATAAAAGAGGAGAAGATAAAGCTTAAAGGAAAGAGAGAAAGTAGGTAGTATGAGGAAATAAAAAAAAAAAAAACAAGCGTAAAAAAAGACTGACAGAAACGAAGAAGGCAACTTATCAGGTTTATTTCTCAGCATTTTTTTTTTCATTTCTTGCTTTGTATGTGTTATTGCTTGCATAGGCATGTTCAATGTTTATTGTTTGCTTGTCTTGTTAAGTTTACTAATAGTTTGGTTTCCTTTTCTTTCTTTGCTACTTAATTGTATGAAAATTATAAAAGCATGACAAGGAAAAAGTTTCAAAGCCAAGTTTCATTCCCTTTTTTCTTTGTCAAAGAAACCCAACACTATTTATGTTCATGACCATCTGGTTTTAAGGTGGAAAAAGTTTTTAATAAAAAAAATAAATCCCAAAAATAGAAGGTAATAATGTTCTGTACAGGGAGAAATTCAAGCTTGTTTTTCTTTCCTTTTTCCTGCTTGTAGTTTGCGCATGGTGTTCAACTTTTATCTCTCTCTTGTTTATTATTTCTTCATGTGGGACTCTGTGCTTTGTTTAAGCTTAAGGTTTTTTTATTGCTAAGCTTTTTTTTTATTGCAAATGAAATTATTGTTCAAATTATGCTTTATCCGATTCACTTGTTAAGCTCTCTTTACATTAAAGTTTTGTGGAGTCTTGAACATTTGTTTATTTTTACTATAGTACATTTTTATGTATATTTTATACCATTTTGTGTTCATGTACATTTTTCTTATGTTGTTTGGATGCAATTTAAATTTCATGCATGTTTAATTTCCTTATTAGTTTAATTTCTATGCCTATCTTAGTTTTTATACAATTTAATTTCCATGTTGTACATCACTTTAAATGCAATTTATTCTCTATGCATTTAAATTTATTAATTCCATCATGCTTCTTAAAAATAATAATAAAAGTAAAATAAAAATAATAAAAAATAATAATGAAAAATTTAAATCCCTGTCTAGATGTTGGAGGGATTCAAAATTGAGTTTTAAAAGATTTCTGCCTAAATGTTGGGAAATTAAATTTATTAAAGAGAATTTGAATTGTTTTAAAAAATCATAATTATATAATATTAAAAAATATAAAAATAAATAAATAAACAAGTAAGAATAATAAAATAAAAAGAGTAGGTAAAAAACCTTAAGGCTTGTGAATGTTTTATATGGCATTTTTACATTATTATTTTTATTATTTTTATTATTACTTTTGTTATTGAACTTGCCATTATATAATTATTTTGGTTTATGTTTGATTTAGATTGGATAAATTATGTATATATTAGTTTTTTTCTATTGGCATGCTTATGTTATCTTTGATCATATTTATAATAAAAGATTAATAAGTAATAATAAAATTTTTAATGAAAAAAAAATATATATATAAGTATAAAAATTCATTTTTTAGAAAAATGATAAAAAATGAGTTTACCTCGAAAGTCTACCTAGATGTTGAAGATTTTTAAAGAGACTCGTAAATTTGTAAAATGAAACTTTAGGTAAACCATAAAACCCTAAGTGAGACCCTAAATGAAACCCTAAATTGATATTGTAAATCAAAATGAAACTGAAACCCTAAGAAAAATCCAAAACCCTAAATAGGTTTTAGATGAAACCCTAAACTAAAATTTGCAACCCCAAACTTACTCCAAATTCCAAATTTGTTTTAAATTTTTAAGGATTTGCATGAAAACCTTTTATAAAATAATTTGTTCTCAAATGTTGCCTAGAAGTTGGGTATTTAGTAAATTTTATTTCATTAAAAATTCTCATATATTTCCATAACCTAAAATAGATTTGTTTTGTTAAAATAAAATAATATTTTAATAAATAAATAAAATAATAATAATATGAGATTTAAATATAAAAAGTTGCATTCAAACTCTGCCTAGATGTTAAACAGTCAAAGTGGTCTCTTTATATTTGAAAACCTGATTTTTAAATTCCTCTTTTATCATCATTTGCATATGTTTCGTTTTTAGATTAATATGTACATTTATAATGCATATATAGGTTTGTTCTAATTATGGATGCTCAATATTAATTATATTATTATTATTATTATTATTATTATTATATTTTTTACTGCTTAAAAAGTTCTTAAAAAATTAGTTTTAAGTAAATAAAATTGAAATAGCATTTTGTGAAATATAATTATTAGTATTTTACCTAAATGTTGAAGAGTCATAAATGATTATCATTTACAAATAATTTTATTTTATTATTTTTTAAGGAATGTTACAATAAATTTTAGATGAAAAGACTATTTTTGAATTTTATCTTTATGTTGGGGAATTTGAGGGTATTTCTTTAATATGAAGATTTTCATAATATTCCTAAATAAAGTTTTCTTCAAGTTAATTTTCTTTTTAAAAGATGAAGGGAATTATGATTAAATTTCAAATAGAAACCAATTTTATCAAGAATTATAAATAGCATGTGATTAATTGGTACCAATTTTATGGGCATTGTGAGGATGTTAATCATTCCCTACATGTAATCGACTCTCGAACTCAATCTGTTGTCGTAAATTAAAATTATTTTTTTAATAAACTTGTTTTATTAAAAAAATTTTTTTTTGGGTGGTCAATTACACCATAAAAAAGTTGATGGTGACTCCATATGTTTTACATGATCTTAAATTTTTACATCTAACGATTGAACCTCCGAATCAATACATTATGACAAATACGAGATTGGGACAAAAGTGTATTTATTATGTTTTGTCTTGACTCATTCCAAAGTATATATAAAAATATATATTTATTATTAATTTAATTTTATATTTATATATATGTATTATATTAATAAAATTTTTTGTTACTTTAATTTAAAAAATTAATATTTTAAATTCAATGAGTGTATAAATGTGGCATCTTTTATGAGTTTTTTTTTCATTTTTTTGTTATTTTTTATTTTTTTATGATTTTTTGCTTTATATTTTTATTTTTTATTAAATATATTTCGCAATAATAAGAAGTTAATTTAGATATTCACATGTCATCTTTATTTTTTTCTTTACTTTTTTAATTAGATAAATTTTAAAAATTTTGATAAATACATATAGCAAAACAAAAACAATTTTAACATGTGACAATGCGTGAGTTTTCACCTAGTATCATTAATTGGTAACATTAACTGCTACCAATGTAACGGAATAATTTGAACCTATAAAACCTCATTACCAAAATAATATTAATAATAATAAAACTCGTTGAAAATTACTTTAAAAACTTACCTCAGAAAAACAGCAAAGTGATCCTATATATTTATTCTAGTTTGTAGTGGGAAATACGATACTTTACCGGTAGATTTGTTCATGGGACATGGCCTAACTGAATCCAATTGACACTATTAAATACCAAATTAATCGCCGATCTGATCGCCCAAGCTGGTTTGTATTATTAAAAATATTAAAAAATATATTAAAATTTTTAAGAATTAAAATTAAATAAAATAATTTTATTATTAATAAACTAATATCCATAGCTTTGGACTAAAATGTAAAAAAGAAAAAAAACTAAGTGTGTTTGGTTCATGAAAATATTTTTATTTTTTATTTTCATAAAAAGTAAAAAATGAGTAAAAAATCTTATTTGGTTGAAAAAATAAAAATTATTTTTTAGAAAATGAAAATGAAAATAGACTAAATTTAGAAAATAAAAAAATTGTTTTTAATATTTTCGATGAAAACATTTGAGAGAAACGGAGAAGATAAAAATACGAAATTTTAAAATTTATTTCAATTTTGGGACAAAGGTCCCAGTTTCAAATAGATTGATTTGCAAAATTTTTATAAAATTTTTCATTGCCATTTTATCTTTCCTTCTATTCTTTCTTCCCCTTCTCGGTTTTCTGGCTTTTCTTCCTTAATCTTTCCTTCTTCCTTCTCCTATTTTCCTTCTTTATTTGGGCACCTATGGAACTACCCAACGTCATTAATGAAGCCAGTTTGTTGGCTGCGACCTGGACCTTTCCTTTCCCTCTCCTGTCACACCCCCCTTTGGCCCCATTGAAATACTCACACTTCATTCTCACCTCTCTCTACATTCAACAAGTATTTCTGATATCAACAAATTATCAGCAAAACAATGGAAAAATGCACATACCAAATACATTTTCATAATTTTTATTTTTAAAAATAAAATTTCATTTTATGTACCAAACATGTTTTTTAATATTCAAAAAATAAAAAATAAAAAATAAAAATAAAAAATGAAAACGAATAATTTTTTCATTAACCAATCGTAGCCCAATTTTTCAAGCTGAGTCGGACTTAAAAGTTCACATTAAAATCCAATATAAATTGAATCAAACCCACTGTCATGACGTATATTTATCACTATCTTCGTATAAAATAAATTTGAATAAAAATCAATTAAAAAATTTCCTTTAGATTGACATTATCATGTTTAAACGCAAGAGAATCTGGAATTTTGCAGGTCTACAACTTTTTTTGTCCTGTTTCTTTGATCAGTTAATGTAACTATGGTCTGCCTAAAATAAGCCCCATTTTCAAAATTCCAACAATTTCACTTCGTTACCATTGTGTCCTTCCAGTTCACAAGGTTTCACTTGCTCACATGCCTTTCTTGGAGTGCAGACAATACTTTTTGAGAATTGAAGAATGAAAGTCGAATTCTATCTTCAGTTTCGAGCGGGAAGCTTCAATCCATTTCTCATGTTCTTCAATCGTAGGTCGCATTTCATCGTACAAGGAAGCAAGTTGGCAAGCAGCTTCATTCTTTAATTCCTGCAGCGCAAGTCAAAAAACCCAACGTCAGCTTTAAAGAGTTTATTCCTTTTAAACATTCAAGCCGCACATCAAAACCCTTTCCCACCTGCCTAACAAGGGGAGAGAATATGGACCACAGCAATGATTAAGCAAAGTATTACATATGATTAACATTGGATTTCAAGTTTGAACAAACCGATTCTTCATTCGTCCGCCAACAGAGAGAGGATATGAGCTGCAGCAATTATTCAAGCACAGTGATCTGATCACATTTTCAGAAATGGTTCTTAGATTGATACTCTATGCTCTCACAAAAACCAAACACCAGAAACGAGGGGTCAAGAGAATGCTACAACTAAAATTTGAAATTTTAGAATTACTGTTTTTGATAAATTTGAAATTTAAAGAAAGATTTCAAAGTAATAAATTTGAAATTTTGAAAAAAGACTCTAAGGTATATTACTGTGTTACTTTCTTTAATATTTTATTTACCCTTACCGTATTATTTATTAGTCGGTACACAAAAAAGTTGTAAGCAATAAATCTTAAAATATAATGAAGTTTAGTGATTGATTGTGTTTTGTATTGACAAAATTTGTCTACCAAATATTCATCGGCATATTACAAGATCGCTAAACTTTTATAAAAAAATTTTCTAGCAAAATTTTATAAAAGAAATCTTGAAATATTTTGGAGGAAGAGTTTTGCAAATTGCTTATGTTTTTTTTTCAAAAAACTAAAAGAGTTTTTATAATTAATTAAATGTCTTTTCATTATTCAAACATAACTATTTATTTTGAATAAACAAAATAATATGTTTTTGACTAGTTAAAACTATCTATTTAAATAAATTTATTTGTCTGTTTTGTACAAACTTAATTGTTTGTTTTGAATAGACTTAACTAATCGGACATTTAATTAAGTTTTGTTTTATTTAATTATTATTTTATTTATTGCACGTGACAAGTGCCCAATGCCAACAATTAAATATTAATATACATTAATTATTTAATTAATGTAAGACCAACCAAGCTTAAAAGTCCAAGTCCATGGTCCATATTTGCACTTTAGCCACTTAAGTCCAACACTCATGTTAATTTAAATAATTGTCTTTTCTTTTTTGTTTTCTAATGTGAGATTGCTTCCCATACTTTATTTTGAAAATCTTTAACAATCCTTCACCATTTTCAAAATAATCCACATTTATAATGATCTTGAAAATCAATTGCATAAAATGAAGGTATTTTCCAATTTCAACCTTCACTTAGTGAAAATAAGTTAAAGCTAACCGAAATTGTATGGTAGACTATACTTTGAATTAGCTATTCTATTTGGTTAACCAAATGTATCTCACACAACGATTTTGACACTCAATGAATACTTGGTATTTATGACACCTTATTGCCATGTGTCACATTCTCTTTTCATGAGTGTTGTTACAGCCAAGTTTTTCAGCTCTTAAAAGTGACCACACTTCACACTCACATAGATAGCTCCCATCAATAGTGTTGTCATAATTATAAACATTCTAACATATTTATGTTATGAGTCTATTAAGAGTATATTACTCATCATTCCATTACCATTACGATTACTTAGCACTTTACTTGGGATGAAGTTATAAATTTTATTATAGTGCTAGTAGTCACATACATATGATGATTTTGTCTCATTGAACTTAGAGTACTACAAGAAAGCAGATCATTAGCAACAAAAAATTACGATGACAAATTTTCATCGCTAAAAGCTTTTAAGATCGATGGAATACTGACAGATTAGCAATAAATCCTGACAAACAATTTTTTTTTTTTGTTTTTATTATGAATTAGTGATAGATTTTTGTCAAAAAAGACTAAGAATTAGTGATGGAAATTAAATTCGTAGTTAATTCCATTGGTAAATCAGCATGCCAAAAGTTTAGATATGATGCCAATTTCAGCGAGAAGATTACCCTCACTAATGCTATCAATATTGACAAATTTAGTGTTGGAATTTTTTTCATTGCTAATAACTAAGCTTTTCTACTTAAAATTGAAATTGAAATTGAAATTTATTTTTTATTTTTTTTTAAATTTAAATTTGGTAAAATTATTAGCAATGAAAATTTTTTGTTGCTAAAACTCAAACAATTAAAATGTCATTTCCTTCTTTCTCTCTCTGTTCCCTTTTTCTTCTATCTCTTCCTTTTTCTTTCTCCTTTGACTCACCCCAACCTTCAGTCACATCTCATCAAAACCAACTCCACTCTGACCACCTACGACACTGTACGATTGCCAGAAGCTTGTCAACCACCATATGGACCTGATCTTTACTAAAATCGACGAAAGCACCCTTAAAATACCTTTCAATTCTTTCTCATTTTCCTTCTCCATTTCCTCCTATCTTTGACAAATTGTTGCCAATATTAGTGGTTTTCTCTTGTCTAAATCAAACCTTTAACTTCCCCAAATTTCTTACCCAAAAATCTTTTTGTGTTAAGCCCCTATTCTTTTCTTTTGTTTTTTCTTTATTTATTTTCTTTTTTTTTTGTTTCAAAATATTTTTCTTTTTCTTTTAATTTTAGTAAGCATGTAAAAAAGAAATCTTAGTATTCAAATCTAACTATTAAGGGCTCTTTTTAGGTCTAAAGGGTAAAATAATCTTTTTTTTTCTCATTACAAACTTTCAGTAAACATTCAGAGGCATTTTTATCTTTTGAACTGAACTAAGGTGTCAGTCTGACCTGATTTCATTAGGCCATGTTAGCTCAACCACCTCATTAGTCTACTTAGTAAACCCCTTAAATGCTAATTTATTCACTTCTTTGTTAATCTCTAACTTGAATGTCGGAACACAAACGCTGGGATTACACCAAGGTTTTATCTTTAATTGCTCTATTTTTTTTTTTTGCTTGATTTTAGGGTTTTATCCTTAGTAGATTAGCTCGGCACCAACATTTGGCACTCTAAATAGGGGCATTCTTTTTCTAGTTGAGCTAAAATACTATGCCACCAAGAAAGAGGGTTATTGAGAAATGAGAACCAACTGCTGCAACTAAAATAAAACCCCAAACTAACCAACCCACAAATTGATCAACACTTACATGAGACATAATGGAATAATTTTTAGTCTTAAACCAATAGCTACAGTCCCTCAAAGAAATGATTCAAAACCTCACTCTACCACAAACATCCAATGCACCTAATTTGATCACCCTAAAGAACCCACACCAAGAAAAATTATCGAGCTATAATGATACTGAAGTGTCACCAACTTTAGAAGAAAATGAGCATACTACCCTTGTAACTCATCACCATACTCACACCTCAATGCAAACCACCACCCAAAAGTCCAAACAGATTGTCCCTAAGCCATAACCAAACAAAAACCTAGAAGCTTAGATGCGTGCCATGGAAGAGTTAAAAAGAAAGTCCATTACATTTGAGGATGACTTAAAGTTCCTAGAGACCTCATCTTTTATCGAAGAAATATGTTGGACCATGCTCGTAAAAAAGGTTTAAAATGCCAACTTTGGAGACTTATGATGTGACACCGAAGTGTCTGCACATCATACAACTTGGATTGAGACTAAGGTAGACTTATCCAAAAATAAGATAGGCCTATCCTTGGTCCAAATCTACACATAAATAATGTGGGTTGGAATAGGGAGATTACGTTCACACTAGTTGAAAAAAAAGATAATGAATATGAATGGGATTGTGGTTGGGTTTAGGAGTAAATGGACATATTATGTTCACATGCAAATCTCATGATTTTAGGCATGATTCTAGCAATACAATTTGCAAGTTTTCATGCTTGGAGTGATGTTCCTAGCCTATATATTTTCTATTATTCTTTGGTAAAAGGTAGAATAAAGTTTTCTTTATCCTTAGGCAATCTTCTAGATTGTTTTTCAAGTTCTGTATCTTTTAGATGGATTTCTTAAAGTGGTAAACTTTTATTATTCTGTATCATTGATTAGAATTCTTAGGGTGGTATTTCTGTATCCCTTAGTTTTTAGTCTTGGTGGTGAACTTTTATCCCTTTTAATCTAATAATCATATTATGCCATTATTCAAATCCTTGTGAGTTATCTTTTTTGTGAGTTTTTATATTTACAGTTAATCGTCGCATCTTAAACATCAAATTTTGACATTAAATTGGTATCAAAGCTATGGTAGGTCGTTATCATCAAGCACTAATAGAAGAGGTTGAAGCCAACATTGACGTTGCAGTAATTATCAATATTAACCCAAGGGATGCCCTTATAGAGGAGATGCAGCAATAGATCCTTCAACTATAATATCAGTTGCGTATACAAAAAGAAAGAGAGGAGATAATGAGGCAACAAAGGAAAAAAAAAAGAAGATGAAGGAAAAACCAATCTATTTCATGGAAACAACAATGATTTTGATGATAGCACCCTATCTCACCCACGGTAAGTTAGAGATTATCTATGCAGAAACCAACTTCAACCTAGCATATTCAATCCAATGATAGAAATTTTTTAGTTTGAAGGGAAGATGCAACCTAAAGAATTTTTAGATTGGCTACACACGGTGGAACACATATTTGAATACCATGGTGCCCCTGAACATCGCAAGGTGAAGCTAATGGCCATCAAACTCAGAAAGCATGCATCTTTTTGGTGGGAAAATTTGAAGAAGTAAAGGGAAAGAGAAGGCAGGAGAAAAATTACAATTTGAGAGAAGATGGAAAGAGAGTTAAAGAGAAAGTATCTCCCAGATAACTTTTGACAAGTTGTCTTCTTTAGGCTTTACAACTTGAAGTAAAGAGATCTCTTAATGGAGGAGTATACGGTTGAGTTTGACCACCTCATGTTAAAGTGTGAATTGGTAGAACAGAAAGAGTAGACTATTACTTGGTATCTTGGAAGATTAAAGATTGAGATAGCTAATGTGGTGAGCTACAACCCTATTAGACTTTCAATGATGTATGCAAGCTTGCCCTTAAGACAGAGAGACAATAAAATGAGGCTCATGGTAGCAGCTTAAAATTTAGGTCCATAGAAAGCTATATTAATAAAGATGGCTCATCCAAAATTGTTGTTCCTTCTAAACCCAGTCCAAAGCAACCTAAAAGAAAGATGAAACCTTAACAAGCAAGCCTTAATCTAATGCACAAACCAAAAGGTGTTTTAAATGTCAAGGGCTTAGACACATTGCTTCAGAATGCCCAAATAGGAAGATTGTGACTCTAGTAGAGGAAGATTTGAAGAAAAATAAAGAGGAACCGACTAAAAAGGATCAAAACCTTGAAGAGGAAGAAAAGGTAACTTATGGTAATTATGAAGCATCCTTAGTCATACAATTAAGTTTGAGTACTACACCTGTTATTACAGCCCATAGGAAGATATGTGATGTTATAATTGATAGTGAAAGTTTTAAAAATGTTGTTTCTACCTTTATGGTGCAAAAATTAGGCCTCAAAGTAGTGGATCACCCTCAACAATATAAGCAGTCTTGGCTACAGAAAGAAAATGAAATTAAGGTTAGTAAGAAGTATTGGTTTTTTTTTCCATAAAAAAGTAATACAAAGATAAAATATGGTGTGATGCAGCTCCAATGGATGCTTGTCATTTACTGCTCGGAAGACCTTGGCATTATGACAGGAAGGTTATTTATGATGGTTATCACAACACTTACACATTTGTGAAGGATCGATGCAAAATCATCCTAGGCCCTACCAAGCCTATGGTGATGTCAAAACCAACCAAAGGGGAAGGAAACAGTTTGTTTACCAAGGCCAATTATAGAAAGAAAATTAAGATGGATGGTACTATGTATGACTAGTGTTGATTAAGAAGAATAAAGATAGTGAAAAGCCCCTTGCAGTGACACAACCATTATTGGTAGAATTTTAAGATATTGTTTAGGAAGAGTTACCAGTTGGTCTACCACCAATGAGAAACATTCAACATTACATAGAGCTTATCCCAGGAGCTGTTCTACCTAATAAGGTAGCCTATAGGATGAGTCCTAAAGAGCATGTAGAGTTGCAACAACAAGTTGATGAATTGGTGAGAAAAGGAATATTGTATGAAAGCATGAGCCCTTATGCAGTCCTAGCCTTTTTGGTGCCTAAAAAGGATGGATCGTGGCGTATGTGTGTGGATACTAGGGTAATTAATAAAATCACAGTTGATTATCGTTTTCCTATTCTGTGCTTAGATGACTTGTTGGACCAACTACATAGAGCAACTATTTTTTCTAAGATAGACCTACGTAGTGGTTATTATCAAATTAGAATGAGGCTTAGAGATGAGTGGAAAACAGCCTTCAAGATAAGGGATGGGCTCTATGAATGGATGGTATTGTCTTTTGGTTTATCCAATACTCCCAGTACTTTCATGAGATTTATGAATCATATCCTTAAACCTTGTATTGGCATATTTGTAGTAGTTTATTTTGATGATATTTTGTTGTACAATAAAGATGATGACCAACACTTGAATCATCTACACCAACTATTTTACATATTAAGGGAACAAAAACTTTATGCTAACCTTAAAAGTGCAGTTTCTTTACTTCTAGCCTTGTGTTTCTAGGGTTTGTGGTGTCAAAGGAAGAAATAAAGATGGATCCCAGCAAGGTTGAGGCGATTTTAAATTGGCCAACACCAGCATCTCTACATGATATCCAAAGTTTCCATGGGCTTACATCTTTTTATAGGTGCTTCATTAGGAGTTTTAGCTCCATTATGGCTCCCATCACTAAATGTTGTAAGAATGAAGTTTTTAAGTGGACCCAAAAAGCCCAACATAGCTTTGAGCTCATCAAGACTAGGATCACTGAAGCTCACATCTTTCCCTACTAGATTTTGATCAAGTGTTCGAGGTGGAATGTGATGCATCCAATTTTGGAATGGGTGTTGTTTTAAGTCAAAGAGGAAAGCTTATAGCATTTTTTTGTGAAAAGCTCAATGACGCTAAGAAAAAGTATTCAACCTATGACAAAGAGTTCTATGCCATATATAGAGCATTATTCCATTGGAGTCAGTATCTCTTTCCTAAGCCATTTGTCCTATATTTAGACCATGGGCCTTAAAGTTTATCAATAGCTAGCACAAGCTTAACCGAATGCATACAGCTTAGGTGGAGTTCCTTCAAGCCTTCAATTTCACTATAAAAAATAAATCGAGAACTCAAAACATGGTGGCAGATGCGTTGAGTCGAAAGCACTTCTTATTGGAGACTATGGCTGTTGAAGTTCTTGGATTTGATGTGATAAAAGGGCTCTATGAGACAGATTCTTACTTTTGTCAAATTTAGGAAGAATGCAAGCAAGGACCATACAACTAGTTTTTATTACATGATGGATATCTCTTCAAGGCTAATAGCCTTTGCATTCTCTCATGTTTCTTGAGATAGGCCTTAATCAATTAGGCTTATGATGGTGCATTGGGTGAACACTTTGGAAGAGACAAGACACTTGTTCTTTTGTAAGATAAATTTTATTAGCCAAGAATAGAGTGAGATGTGATGAAACACCTTAAACGATGTAGAGTGTACCACATTGCCAAGAATTATGGCCAAAACACTAGATTGTATACTCCACTGCCCTTACTTAATGCTTTTTGGGAAGATGTTAGTTTGGACTTTGTGGTTGGATTGCCCATAACTCAGAGGAACAAAGACTCCATCATAATGGTTATGGATCATTTTTCCAAGATGGTCCATTTTGTTCCTTGTACCAAAACTATAGATGCTTCTCATGTTTTTGATCTATATTTTAGAAAAATTGTAAGGCTACATGAAGTTCTTAGATCCATGGTGTCTGATCAGGATTCCAAGTTTCTTAGTCATTTTTGACGCACCTTTTGGAGGAAATTTAACATCAATCTCAAGTATAGTTCTTCTTATCATCCTCAAACAAATGGTCAAATAGAAGTAATCAACTGCAGCTTGGGCAACTTTTTAAGAAGTTATGTGGGAAAGAATATCAAGTAGTAAGATCTTATTTTACCTCAAGTAGAGTTTGCCTACAACCGTTCACCAAGCCAAACCACTGGTTGCAGCCCTTTTGAGGTGGTGTATGATAAGAATCCAATTAGCCCTTTAGATTTAGTTCCTCTCCCTACTAATCAACAATTTAGTGGAGATGCAGAAGAGATGGCTAAGGCTATCAAATGATTGCACGAACAAGTGAGAGCTAAGATTTTACAGCAAAATGAGAAATATAAAAAGGCAGTAAATAAGCATAAAAAATATGTAGAGTTCAAAAAAGGTGATTGGTGTGGATTAACTTGTAAAAAGAGAGATTTTCTCTAGAGAAGTTTGGTAAATTACAACCTAAGACAGATGGTCCATTTAGAGTCCTTCAACACATTAGGGAGAATGCCTACAAGATAGAGTTTCCCCACATTTATGAAGTATCTTTCACCTTTAATGTTGTTGGTTTATCACCCTACCATGGTGAGAATATTAGTTCAGACTTGAGGACAAGTTTTTTTCAACCATAGGAGATTGACACCGGAGTATCTACACATCATACAACTTAGACTGAGACTAAGGCAAACTTATCCAAAAATAAGATGGGCCTATCCTTGGTCCAAATCCACACATAAATAAGGTGGGCTGGAATAGGGAGATTATGTTCACACTAGCTGAAAAAAAAGTTCATGAATATGAATGGGATTATGGTTAGGTTTAGGAGTAAATGAAAAGATTATGTTCACATACAAATCTCATGATTTTAGGCATGATTCTAGTAATATAATTTAGAAGTTTTCATGCTTTGAGAGATGTTCCTAGCCTATATATTTTTTATTATTCTTTGATAAAAGGTAGAATAGAGTTATCTTTATCCTTAGGCAATTTTCTAGATTGTTTTTCAAGTTTTGTATCTCATAGGTGGATTTTCTAGACTGGTAAACTTTTACTATTCTGTATCCTTGATTAGAAATTTTAGAGTGGTGTTTCTATATCACTTAGTTTCTAGTCTTGGTAGTGAGCTTTTATCCCTTTTAATCCAATAATCATATTCTGCCATTATTTAAATCCTTGTGAGTTATCTTTTTTGTGAGTTTTTCTATTTGCAGTTAATCATTGCATCTCAAACATCAATTCCCAACATCATGATGGTACTCCTAACCCTTTTGATTATTTAAAGCTTTATCATACTAACATGATAACACAGGGGGTTGACGAAACTTTAATGTGTAAAGGATCGACCACTACATTCAAAGAGGTAGCTCAATCCTAGTATTGTCGCTTAGAATCGAGATTCATAACCATTTTAAAATAGCTTAGCCATTCTTTCTTATCCTGATTTGTCAGCAGTTGACGAATAAAAAAATTAATCTTAATATAATGTTAATCTACCACGGTAGAAATGAGTCTTTGAAAAACTAAGTCATGCATTTTTAACATGGAAGCCCTTCAAGTAAAAGACCTATAATAAACAGCTACTATTGTTGATTTGACTAGCAAAGTTAGTGATAAAGAATACCACTTCAAACTTACCATTTCCCTAGAGTCGACAAAAACATTGCAAAGAAATACATCAATGCTAAAGTTATAATGAAAAATTGCTGAAATGAGAGAGGTTCATCCCCTCTCCTCGACCTAAAAAAAGGGAAAGGAAGTTACAATCTCCTAAGTGGGAGAAGATCAAGGTACCTAAGGGCCAAGAGCCCAAGTCGATGAAAAAACTACACTGCACTGAATACCTCTCAAGAGATGATTCTGATGCATATTGACAAGGACCTTGAGCTCAAATGGCTTAAAGCACTAAAGCATACACCATAAAAGACCTTACAAAAAGGTGCACTTTCCATAGAGACATCATTCACAACACTGATGATTGCATCAATCTAAAGAATGAAATAAAAAATCTAATTTGAAGTAAAGGTCGATACAGTATTAAGCTCAAGCTTGAGTTTGACTCTAAATTTGAGACTCAAAATTTGGCTTGAGCTTGATTGATTTTTTTTTTTAGCTCAAGCTTGACTCAAAATAGAAATTAAGTTACTTGATTAGACTTAATTAACATGTAAAAATGAGTTCCATTCTTACATTTGACAAAAGCTCAATTATTCAATCTCGAGCTTGAGTTCGAGATATTTTGTTAATTAAAATATATTAAAATATGAAAACTTGATTAGGCTTGCGAGTTACTCGAGTCGATTAGAAGAATGCTTGAACTCAACTCGATTGATAAGTTGAGCTACTTAAGCTGACTTGACTCATTAATAATTGAGTCAAATTTGAGTTTTATTCGAGTTGAATCCAAGTAACTTGCGAGTACTAATGTATCATTTACACCACTAATTTCAAGAGGTTGGGGTCACAAAGAGGTGCACTTTCCATAGAGGCCCTAAGTAGGTTTGTTGATTTAATAAGACAAGGTTAGGGCAGAATAGACTTCAAAAAGGGAAATCAGAGAGAAAGGACATGAAAAAATCAAAGAGATAGAGAAGAGGGAAATAAAAATGGTGAAAACCCAAGGAATGAGCAGTAAGAGGAAGGATGAACTATAAACAATAGTTTGATATTAGACATTATCAATGTGATAACTGAGGGGAGCTCTACCTCAGCCATAAATAAGTTTTATCAAGGAATGGTGAAGGCTATTGGATCTTTGGCCAAAAAAGAGAAAAGTTAGAAAAATGAGTCAATTTCTTTCACCTCAAAAGATATAAGAGGGATCTAATTCCCACATGATATTGCCACTATGATCACTGCTATAGTGTATAATCATGTGGTAAGGAGGATTTTATTTGATAGTGGGAGCTCGATGGACATTTTATACTATGTACAATGCTAAGAATAGGCATAAAGGAAAAGATGTTAAAACCATACACAACCACACTGATCAACTTTGAAAATGAATAGGTACCAGTGAAGAGAACTAGTAAGCTGCCAATCTTGTTGGGCACTGAGCTGAAGAACATCACCTTGGTTATTAAGTTCATGGTGGTGGACATTTTCTCAGCTTACAACACGATTTTAGGCTGACCTAATCAATCTATTATGAGAATGATTAACTCAACTCCTCATCTGAAGATTAAATTTCTAACACCAAATGGGGTTGGAAAGGTCAAAGGAGACTAATCCATGGCGTGATAATGTTATGTAACAATGATAAAAAAATGAATGGGAAGTAGGCTAACAGTTTGGCCAAAGTCAAAGAATCGTAGGGTGCCGAACTAATAGGGGTGAAAGTTAGAGAGATTGAAGAAGCAAAGCAAGAGAGTCAGGGTAAGAAGCAACATGAAATAGAAGATAGAAAAAAGAACTATTTTAAGTCACCCTAAACTCTTAAGCTTGACATTTGTACATACTATACATTTTTTAAAATTTTAAATGAATATAATGAAACAGAGCTCTTAAGCCAGCATATACACATGTCAAAAATGCTGAGCTCTTAAGCTAGTTAAAGAAATACAACAACTACATTTTGATCAATTTCATTTTTCTACATCTAGCTATTTTACTAACAAATTAGCTAACTGGCACATCGAGATTCATCTTTTTTACAGAAAATAATTTTAACCTAATTGAACAATTGGAAATCATCGATCAAAAACCCCAGGTTGATGATAATTAACCAGAATCGATAGAAGATCTTAACTCTGTGCCATTCTAAGAGAATGATTCTGACAAATATATGCAAATCAGGGTAAAGCTCGACCATAAAGAATGATTAATTTAACTTTTAAGAAGTAATGCCAACCTATTTGCATGGACACCTGCTAATATGCTTAGGATAGACCTTGTAATGATAGTCCATTGGCTAGACACTAATCCAAAAATGAAACCAAATCGATAAAAAAAGAAAACATTTTCCTCAAAAAGGTAAAAGGCAATAAAGAAAGAGGTTAGCACCCTGCTAAGTGTAGGCTTTATTAGGGAAGTATATTTCAACACATGTACAACACCTTCCATTATTTAAATTGACTTTCATTATCATCCCTTAGCCTTTCATTTAGTGAAGGATGGCATTTTCACCCCAAACACATAATAGATGAGACTTGTGTTAGTAACAGTTGACTATTTCACTAAATGGCTTGAAGTCAAACCACTAGCTATCATAACTGAATCTTGGGTTAGAAGTTTCTCTGAAAGAATATATTTTGTCGATTTGGTTTACCTCAGGCTATAATAACAAATAATGGAAAATAGTTTGACAATCCGAAGTTTAATGAGTGGTGCTTTAACCTCAGTATTAGGCTAAGGTTCACCTCAGTTGCATATTTTTAGTCTAACGATAAAGCTAAGGAACCTAATAAGATCATATTAGAAGTCGTTAAGAAAAGGTTGGATGTAGCTAGGGGCAAGTAGGTCGATGAGCTACCAAAGTACTATGGGCCCTCAAAATGACCATTAAAATCCTAATAAGAAAAACCTCGTTCAATTTAGCTTTTGGAATAAAGGTAATGGTACTTGTGAAGATCAGCCTCCCTAGCCTCCGAGTTGAGCTTGAAATCAGAAAAGGGAACGAGAAAGCCCTAAAGGCTAATGTGAAATTGATAAAAGAGCAAAAAACATAGCTTTAAACTAGGATAATAGCCTACCAGTAAAAAATGTCCAATTTCTACAATAAGAAGGTCTAATGAAAAAGCATAAAAAAGGGTAACCTAGTGTTTAAAAAAGTAGAAGCCTTAGGAGTTTATTACCTAAGTGGAAAGTTAGCCTCAAACTAGGAAGGCCTCTATATTCTCAAAAAGGTTATCCATGATGCGACTTATGGGCTACAAGACATGAATGGAAATACCATTCCAAAGGCATGGAATGTGGATAACCTAAAGGCTTACTACCAATAAAGGTTTCGAGGCTGACTTTGCACTTATAATTTTGAAGAATTATTCATGCTACTTCATCTCTAAGTTGAATAAAGTTCCAATCTTGTTTAGAATCCATGTTTGGTAGATATCATTTATGGAGTCTGAAGTTCATCAATTACAGAGCTCATACTTATTAAATTTTTGTATTATGAACAATTGAGAAAATGGTAAAGTTTGATGTCCAATGTCTTTTACTTAGCTTGGTAAATAAGCTATCCAACCTAATACTTAAAATTAGTTAAGAAATTATGCAATTAAGTTTGTTATAATCATAAAGCTGATCTTGTGAAGTAGATTTGCAATTCAAAAGAGAGCATCGATCATAAGCTACATCGAGCCATGCTAAGGCTTGGTTATCTGAATTTAAATCATGAATCTAGATTCTTAAGTTAATTTATCTATTTCATTACTTTCATCTTATTTGTGAAGTACCCAGCTAAGGCTTGCATATTTGAATTGTTAATTTTAAAGAAACGAGCTATGAGGTTAAAATAAATAAATAAATTTTAAACTGGGACTTTTGTAAAAATTGTATGTTTCATTTCATAAAACTTTTTTTCTTTACAACATTTAAACAAAAAATTATAAAAGCTAATAAAAAAGTTGACAACAAATTATCAAAAACAAAAATAAAAAGAGCTACCTTAAGCCTTCGTTTTCTTGGGCTCCCTTCCTTGCTTCTCGAGAACTAGCATTAAAGGTTCACCAGTTCTGGCCTAGACCTTAGGCTCTCAACCTTAGCTCTGAAGGTAGCATCAATAACAACTTCCATCTCTGCATTATACCCTTAGTGGCATCTATAGGTGTAAGAGCTTACTTGATCTTTAAGTTGTAAAGGTTGATCTTGGTTAAGTTCAGTTTGGCATGAAAGAACTTCACATTTTCCAATGCTAAGTTGAAAGAGTAAAAGACCCGATCTTGAGCAAACTCTGTTTACATATAACAGAACTCGTTGGATGTTAGAAAATCTTCCATTGCTTACTACCTGGCCTTCTTTTCAGCTTCAAGCTTTGACTTCAACCTTTTCACCTCAGCCAAGAACTCATTGAGCTTGAGGTTAGCCTATGTTCTAAGGACTCAACATGGCTTTTTGGATTGACATGTCTTCAATCCTAGAGTCATGTCCTTTAGCTTCCTATAGAGCTTTTCATTAGAGTTCTTTATCTTGGCATAATGGGCTTTAAGTTTCTTACTCACCACTGTGGCAACATTGAGTTCTCGAGCATAGGCCTTAAGGTTTGGCTCAATCTTTTGGTACTGTATAAGAGTCCTATAGGCATTTAGTAAACCTAACCTCATAGTTTGAAAGATAGAGGTTGGGAATTGTTTAGAGACTACACTAGACAAAAATTAAGCTTAGACTTAGAAATAAAATAAATTATAAAACAAGAATAAATCAAGCTAAAAAATGTATTAACCTTTCTCCGATACCCCTGTGATCTTTTTAACCACCTCGAAATGCATTTTCTATGGTGTTGAACTCTATATTTATTGCCACTCATTCTGAAGTGGGCTATAATTTTATGGTCGACTTACAAGAAGAGGCCTTAGTCCTCTGCCTCTTCTAAAGCCTTTGCACCATGTTTTTTTACCTTTTTTGGGGTGCAATAGATATGGAAAAAAGGTTGAAGAGGAGGTGGATTAATTATTTTAATGCCCCTTAAAAGAGCATCGAGATAGATAGAGGCCTTACCCTTGCATTTTACCATCGTGGCATGTAAGAAATGAGTCCAGTCAAAAAATCCACCCTAGGTCAACATGTCTGCAAAGGAAAAATGAGCCAAATGTTAGTAAAATAATTTAGTACAATAAACACTGTATGAAGTTACACACCTACCCCAATACTTAACCTCTTTGATAACACTAAAGGAGGTTATCTTATAAACATCAACAACTAGCTCTCCCCTCTTACAGAAGTCAATTATTTTTTCCTGAGCTTTAAGTTCATTGCTAGTGAGGAGGTTGACTTGGACGTCTTAAAAAATGCCAGGCCCATTATTTACATTTTATACCCCTTTATTTTTTTTTTTTATATATAGAAAGAGTAGTCTAACTATTTATTGAGGTCGAGCAATCTGGAAAAATCTTCTTAATGGGCCAAATTGTCACATTGAACTAGTTCTTATCATGTGGATGTTTTTTAACTACAAAAATTTTCCTAAGTAAAAAGATGATAGGAACTAAGGTTAACTTTTTATAAAGAATAATAAAACCTATTATATACTGAAAAGAATTTAGGATGAATTGAATGATGGTTAAATCATAAGAAATAAGAATAGTTACAATGAAAAAATGCAAAAAAAATCTTAGATCGACCACTATGGACTTTTAATAAACCTAAATTTTGTCCCTATCTAAAGGAATAATGACTTGATCATCGGTGGTTGGCATTATTATGTTATACCCCTTCTTTGAAAAGTCAAATTTGACCTTTAAAGCATTGGAATAATGTGCTAAACACATGTTAAGGTAGTCTTCAGGATTAGCCATACCCTTTAAGCTCTGCATGACATTTTTCGAGGTTATACCCACATTGTAAGAGGTGTAGAATGGGGTGAGATCTTTTACATTATTGCCTTAGGTGACATCTTCCTCTCTTTCATGCTCATCCTCCTCTTCAGCTTGGTTGAACCCCTCTATCTACTCTTTGCCTAGAGCTTGCTCACTTTCAAAAGCTTCATCATTAGATATCTTAGCTTTGGAGAAAAAAACAAGGCCCTACGCCTAAGTAAGAGCTAAGACCTCTACTACATCAAAGGAAAAAAAAGGTGAAGATGAGCCAAAAGATCTTATAGGCTTAGAATTTGAGGCAAAGTTAGACCCTAAGCTCGATTTAAAGGGTCATAAAAAAAGTAAAAAGGTAAAAAGTATAAGAATGAGAATAAGGAGGAGCAAAAAAAGATGAAATATTAAACTGAAAACGAGGAAGGTCTAAAGAAAAAGAAAAGAAAATCAGCTAGAAGAACCAAACTTTTCTATGGCATTAAGGTTGAAAGATTTTGGATCTCGAAATCTAATGCAATAAGAACCTCATCCAATTGATGATGAACATGTTCTCTTCTTGTGCAAGCATTGCCTTTAATTTGTTTCTGGCCTTTAGTAGACATCGGATTTAACCAAAAAATAGCTCAAGTATAATCTTTTTTATAATAATAGAAAAGACTTCATCATCTGACAAAAAATCTTGATGGCTGAGCTAACCTCCCTTTACTTCTATCTTAAAATTCCCAAACATGCTAAAATCAGAAGACATAAGGAAAAAAGATAACAAACGTATCAAAATATTAGAAAAAAGAGAAAATCAGTTAAAAGAAAATTAGAAGTATTGGAGGTCAGTTAAATTAGGTCGACTTGAGAGCTAGAAGGCTGTAATATGATAAATTGAAGTCTCAAAGGACTCTTTGTATAGCAAACATAAAGATTAGATAACCATTTCAAATTATGCTACATGGTCAAAATGGTTATCAAGGATGATTCTTTACATTTTTAGCCCTTACTCATTTTACTATCCAATTTTTTCTCCTAATTAAATACAAAAGGGGTAAAATGGTTATTTTAGTAAAAACCATTCACATCGGTCAAACAATTGCAACATGCGTTATCAGCCATGTACTAACATAAGAAATTTAAAAATAACAAAAAAGCACAAATCCCATGTCAATCATCATAATAATGGGTTAACAAATTATGATCAAACGTAACATCAAACATACAAAACACAATGAAAGGCTACTTGATCTAATCCTCGTTTACATCAGGACTCTTAGTTATTTACCTCGATGACTTTAGATTAGACCAACTGAATAGAGCTCTTAAAGCCAATGCTTAAGGATTTAAGCTTGGCATCACCAAAACACATATCAGATTAGCTCAGTTAATGCTCGTCAGTCTAATACTTAGTCTGCTCAATAGATGATAGAATGTTAGGGCATTTTTAAATCCAAAAGGCAAAATAGTCTTTTTTCCATTAGAGACTGTCAACAGACAGCCAAGGGCATTTTTGACATTTGGGTAGAGTTAACATGTCAATCCAACCTGATTTCATGGGGGTAAGTCAGCTCAGTTACTTCACTAGTCTATTTAATAGGCCTTTATAAATACTGATTTGGAATCCCTAAATTGGATAGTTAACATATAGGTTAGCTCAATTTGCTAGGTCATGTTGGGCCCTAGGGCTAAACTCGAGTAGCCTAGGCTACCCATGCCCATCTTTCTTTACAAGTATAAATAGGACCACCCAAGTACCATTTCATGATCTTATTTTTTTTTTATTCTTCTTACTTTTTTTTTTGTTACTTTTCTCTACTAATCTCAAATTTGAATGTTTAAGACCATCCCTAATCTTTGTCTCTAACCATTCTATTTCTTTTTTTTTCTTGATTTCATGGTTATACCCCTACCAAGTTAGCTCGACACTAACACTGACAATGGTGGAGATATTATGGTTCAATGATTCAGCTAAAAAATTATATTACTATCTTTATTGCCATAATATTTTGTTTTTGTTTTTGATATTCTCTTTAGTGCATTTACTGCTTGTTTTCATTGAGATGATGAGATGTTTGAGATTCAATAAGTACAAGATTCAAATGATTTTGAAATTTAAAGATATATTCTTTTTAGCATTTTTTATTTCTTGATTTAAATTGTCATATTTTCCTTATCTTCTATTTGATTAATATCTTGACGATAAAATCACTTATAAGTAAAAGCTAAAAGTATGACTTTGGTTTAACATCGACAACAAAGATGTATCTCTTTTGTGCATATTGTGTGGCTTGTTATTGAAAATGTCTTGTTATTGTGCATATAATATATGTGTGCTTGCTTAGTTAGACATGTGTCTAGCATTTACAACAACGAGTAATGTGTAGAGAATTTGAAAATAGTATAAGTGTAACTATAGCAGGGAATTTTCCCTAGCATTAGAACTTGCGTTTGTTTGCACACAGATGATGTCTGCCTACTATTTGCTAAAATGCTTTAATGAGTTTTTGGCATTTTATGTTATAAAACTTCTTTTGTTTTGGGTTTCTTTAGTGCATGAATCTTTTATACTCAATAAGGCATAAAATACTTAGCAAATTAAGAATAGGGGCTTTATCCAAGAAGAACATTGTGAAATTATGACTATTTGGTATCTTTAGGGTGTGTAAATCTTTTCCTTAACTAGAATAGTATAAATGTGTTGCATTCTAAGGTACTAGTTATAGTGTAGATAAAAGTTCTAGATTAAAATAGATTACCATGGTGAAAAAGGTTTAAGAAAGAAAATAAAAATACCACTTGATTGTATTATTTTCAGCATTGTTTTTTACCTTTTCATCACTATAATATATAAGCATCATGATTAAATCACCAATTATTGGCCTTGGCTTAATAAATGCATGAATTTAGTGTTTGGATTCTTATACAAATACATTTATCGTACCATTTATGCCTTTTGGGTTGTTAAACTAATTCATAAAGTCAGTGTAAATTTCATGTAACTTAAATAATTTAGTATTACTATTATTAAGATAATGATTGGTTAAGCTTTTGAGATTTCTTTGTATGTTCTTTCTTGATATTGAAACTTTCTTTTACAATAAATATCGTAGCTAGAAAATAAGCTATACATTTCTTTGTGGTTGTTGAAACAGGGGTTCTAAAAGTAGCTAATACTATTATTTTACAATTAGTTCATTTGAACTTGAGCCCTTGGATAGAAGTAAACTACTAGAAGAAACCATAGTTGTTGCTCATTCTATATATTTTTCTTTAAAACAATGCGTGTTCACCAATATATTTTGACCCCAATTGCTTAATAACTTCATTATTTTTTCTCGTTTGGCTTAAATGCCTATATGTAATGCAAGGTGTAAGGCTTTATATTTTCCAAGGGAGTACGATGATTTTGTTGTAGAGCTACAGTCCTAACTCCCTACTAATATATTGTTTATACAATAATGACCTTTCTAGGCCTTGATTTTTTTTTTTTTGTTTTACCTTTGTAACCTTACTTGATATGTGTCTCATAAATAGAGCCCATGAAGTAAAGAAGAGTAAAAGGAGAGTATTTGCAATAAAGTAAAACTAAAGTGTCAAGTAGATGTGTTGCATTAAATGCTATTTAAAATATGATGGAATTGAATCTTTGAAACTTATTGTTAAAGTTTACAATGATGTAGCAGAATTTTAAAAGTTCAATAACTATGTTTCATACAGATTGTATAACTCCTCAAATATAAACTTTCACGGTTTCGAGATTGCTAAGCTGTAGATGTTCTAACTTTGCTGTCTTCTGCCAATGGTGGATGTTTAGATATGACTTTGCTTGGTAAGTGTGCTTGGCATAATGCCATATATGTAAGTTTGTAATATTATTTGTTCTTACATATACAATTAGAATTCAAGAACAATTTTGTAGAATATTACTATATATTTTTTATCAATGGAATGTATAATTATTTATTTTATTTTGTATCTAAGCATATTTTAATTTTCATGAAATTACTTGAACAAGAAATTTAAAAAAATTAGAGAAAAATAAATAAGATGGAAAACAAAAATAATATCAAATAAAAAATAATTTACTAATAATTATTAATATTTTTTAACAAAAATTTAATATTAGCAATTAAATATTTCGACACTAAAACATAACTATAGATGAAAATTTTGTCGTTAAAACTTAATAACGATAAAACCAAAAAAATGAAAAAATTTGGCCACTATTAAAGATGGAAATTTCCATTGCCAAATCTTTGTAGCGACGAAATAAAGATAAAAATAGTTTTTTATAAAATAATAAAAAAATATTTATTGATGGAAAATATGAATTAGTGACACGAAAAATATATTTATTGAAGGAAAAATATTAGTGTTTGTTGCTTTTTGATGTACTTTCAACGATGAAAATTTTGTCACTAAATAATATTATCAACGGAATTGGGGTTTTTAGCGACGAAATATTTTCTTGTAGTGACATTTAACATTATACCAAACATTAAGTTGAGTTTCCATCATGAGTGACTTTTACTTTATGAGCTTAAGTCCCATCCCTATTGAGATCTTTTCTACTAATATGCCCTTGCTAAAGTTATTCCACTATTACATGGGGTAGAAATTGGAGAAATTGGTTTGGGCTATAAAGGTACTACGTGTAATAAATTTCTTAGCTGTTTGGCTTCTTTAGCTGTTATGCTAATATAATAAACTTGACTACCAAGGTGGAATCCGTTATGCATATTTATTTCTTAGACCCTCAAGATATGGCACCCCTACCAAATACAAAGATACTTTCACTTATAAAAGCATGGTCTTCTATATTACTAGTAAACTGGCATCAAAATATTTTTTATAAATTTGAATGGTATCTGCTATAACACAATCCATAATTAATTGTTTTCTTCAAAAGCTTACATATTCTTTTACCCCCTTACCAATCTAAGTTATTTGGATTACTTATGTACCTATTTAGCTTTTCAACAGTAAATGCTATATCTAGCCTTATACAAGTATTGCATGCATTAGGCAACCAATTACAATTGTATATTGCAACTAATTGATTGTCTTACCAGTATTAAATACTAATTTTACTTAAGAATCCGTTGGTTGTGATTATGAAATACAAAAGGAAAAAGATCAAATTTTTAGGTATTTTTTCAATGTAATGTGATTTTGACAAGGATATTCCACAATCATTTTGGATTATTTTAATTCCAAGAATAACATTTGCTACACTCATATCTTTCATTGAAAAGTTATTTGATAAAAATTTCTTTATTTCCTTAACTTATTTTAATCAATGTCAAATATTAACATATCATCAACATATAAGCAAATTATGACTCCATTGCCATTTTCAAATTTGCTATATATACATTTATTGAACTCATTAATTTTAAAACTATTAGCAAATACGACTTCATCAAATTTTCGGTGCCACTTTTTGGCTAGTGTCACTAGTTTGGTGCTTACTTAAGTCCATACAATGATTTTACATACTTACAAACCTTATGTTCTTGACTCAAAATGATAAATCCTTTCGCTTATTCCATATATACTTTCACTTCCAATTTACCATTTAAAAATGTCATCTTTACATCCATTTGATGCATAACTAAATTGTAAATAGAGGCAAGTGAAATTAGAAGCCTAATTGTAGCAATTTTAGCTATTGGAGATTAAGTATCAAACTAATCCAAGTGCTAAGTACCATTTATTAAATATTAGTATATATTAATTATTTAATTAACACAAGACCAACCAAGCTTGGAAACCTAAGCCTATGGCCAATCTTTATACTTTAGCCCTTTAAGTCCAATTATATAAGACTTCTACTCTTCTTAGTTTAGATGATTGTCTTATTTTTGCAATTTTCAACATAAAATTACTTCTCGTACTCTATTTTGAAAATCTCTAACAAAGAATTAGATTCCTATGTATTCTAGTTCAAGCTTGAGCATCATCATTGCGTTGACCATAAACATAAATAATAATATACAATTATAGTTATTATTATTGTTGTTATTCATTGTATTACTAGTCCTTTTACAATAATTAAAAATTAGATGTATCTGTACTTTTTGCAATTTGAAATTTTTGTCCAATCCATGATAATGGTTTATTTATTTCGTTAAATCAATGACATGACTTGTTGACTAAGTGACGGTCGTTAACCTAATGACGTGGATTAAAGACTAGATGATTAAGCATGTTTTTGTTGATGCAAACTTGTATAAAAGTTGAAAAAAAATCCAAATTTCCTTTAATCTTTTCTTCTTTTTGTACCTTTTTCTTATATATTTGTAGATACCCATTTTGGTCCGGGCCCAATCAGACCCATTCTAGTCCAAGCCCAGTTGGACCCATTTTGATCCCGATTCAACTGGGCCTATTCTGGTCCGAGCCTAATTAGGCCTATCTTGGGCCAAACCCAGCTGGGCCCATTTTGGTCAAACCCGTTATGGCCCATTTAGGTCCAATTAGATTTATTATTATTATTATTATTATTATTATTATCTTTACTTCTTTTTTACTTTTTTTTGTTTCATTATATTATATCATATTTATTATTATTATTATTATTATTATTATTATTATTTTTTCATTTCTTTCTTTTTCCCTTCTTTACTTTTTTGTTTTGATTCACATGTTATAAAATCAGAATCAAAATCCTACCGAGTCAAACTTTCAATGCCAAATCATATCAGCAAGCGACTGACTGGAATTTTGGACTCAAAAATCTTGCTGGACAGAATAAAATCCCATAATCTAAGCTTGGGATTGATTTTGTCCATTTCCTGAAATTGCTCCTAGGACCGCCTATAAATTGAACTGATTCTAACACTGAGATGCACAGAAACAAAGAGAAAGCAGAGAGAAAATTGCTAGAAAAGTTCTGGGGAAATTCTAGCATAAGAGGTTTCTGGAAATTGGAACTTTGATTTTGATTAGAGTTTTGGAGGGAATCTGGGTTTCTGGATGTGATTTTAAAGTAGTAAAAGATTCTGTGGAGGTTTAGGATGACCTAGGAATTTATTTGAATTTTTTGAGATTTTTTTTTGGAAATTTTATGGGTTTTTCTAGGTTTGGGATGAATTTTTCGATGAAGGATGAATTTTTTGGTTGAATTTTTCAACAGGGTTTGAATTTTTCGATGTGATTCTGATGAGATTTTCTAGAATCTAGTAGGCTTTCCAGAAACTAGTGGGTTCTCCAATTTTTGGTTGAATTTTTAGGTGAAGTTTTCAAAAACTGATGGGATTTCTAGTTTTCAGTGGAATTTTTCAATGGGTTTTTAGAGAGAGGTCAAAGGATTTTGAAAGGTAGAGAGAAAAGTTCTAAGGTTTCTGAGAAAAAACACTGAAAAGGCCCTTTTATATCGCTTCAAAACAATGTCATTTTACTAAGCCAAGATTCGCTGTCGACTCGAGGATCCACACGCTGACCTGTGTCCCAACTCGACCTAATCGTAAGTTTTTCTTTTTCCATTTTATTTTTATTTTTATTTATTTATTTTTACCCATATTTTATTTGCATTTTTTAAATAAAGAGAAGAACAAAAAAATAAAAAAATATATTTTGTCTTGTCTTAAGAAAAAGAAAACTTCTTCTAGAAAAAAAAAACAAAAAAGGGAAATATAAAATTTACTATATGGTATATTATGAAAATGAGCAAAGCTTGGATAATTTGAAATCGAACTGGTACTATCCCTCAGATTGGTGCTATGGGGGTGCTACAACCTTCCCCATGCACAATCGACTTTCGAACCTAACCTATGTTTTGCAGATCAATTTTAACCAAGTGGCCAATCACACCTAACCAAAAAAGATTGGTGGTGACTCCCTTTCATTCTAAGTCTAGCGGTAGGTCTACAGATCTATACATTATGATAGCTTGATGACTCCGCTGGGGACATTATGAAAGTCAAGCCAGTAAAAGATTTCTTATTATCTAGGCATTATCTAACAAATTTGAAATTACTTTTTTTTCATTGCTTATATCTGCTTTACTATTATTTATTTGTCTGACCTATTATTTAGTGTCTATATTTGCCTAAGCATATGTTTATTATATCTGTCATTCACTTGCATGTACATAACCTAAGCCCTCCACCCGGGTTCTACCTTTAGGAGGGAGTGAAGTACCTATGCCCTCATGAGATTTCATGTCTTCGCATGGGCCTATAAAACACTCCCACTCAGATTAAACCCTCTTTGATTGAAGCCTATGATGGGTGAAGATTGGGGTACCTTACTAGTCTGTAATGGACCATGATGTAAGGAACAATTTGGGAACCTTTTACAAGTAGCGCAAGCCACATATAATTGACTTTAAAAGCCCAACCATAGATAGAGCCATATTTTCTTACACTCTGTAGAAAATCCAAATTTCTAGGTCATGTTGTTATCTTAATTGCTATATTTTCCCTGTATTTCATTGAATTGACTAACTAATTTCTTTGTTTCTTTTTATTTTTTTTCCACACATTCATGAACATGTTCGTAGATTGCATAATATTCTAGCCCCAAAACTATTTCAGCAAAAGTCCTCATGGATTCCACAAAACGTCAGGTTTGTGCCTTATATATGTTGTTCAAATGCAATTCCCCCATAGAGGTGAGGATTGAATCGAAAATGAGGTAGTTAGAAGAAAAGGATTGTTTACCACCTGGTCACATCTCTACACTATTAAGAAAAGTCCACTTACTCCTTAAACATAACACCTTAAAAAGTTTATCAGACATATGGAGTTGTATGACCCTTTCGAGGCAAGAAGCCTTCTGTGAAAAGTTTGGACATATAGCATATCTCTTGTTAATGAAAGTTGACTACTCACTAATAAGGGCAATGATACAGTTTTGGGATCCCTCATACTAATCTTTTATCTTTAATAAGGTTGATCTGGTACCAATAATTGAGGAGTGCTCGACTTTGATGGGTATGCATCTATTGTATCCAAACTGAACATACATGAAAAAATACAAGTTAGGGAGTCATAGGAAACTAAACCAAATGCTAGGAGTGGGAAAGAAGACTATAGATTCATACATTCGGGATAAGGGTGATCATAAGGTATTCCATGGGAGGTCCTTTGGGATTTCATTACCAAGCATCCAGATGATAACTAGGGAATGAATGCATTTGCTCTAGCCATATATGGGTTGGTCATCTTTCCCAAGGTTTTAGGGCACATTAAAATAGAAGTGGTGGATTTATTTAAGCATATTGATTGAGGTTGTAACCTTTCACCAGTTATCTTGGCAGAAACTATCAGATCTCTGAGTTTTTATAGGCAGATGGACAAAGCACGCTTCATGGGTTGCATACCCTTATTATATGTATAGATGAAAAGTCATCTTGAATGCAAAAAGTGCCTTTGCCAAACTTTATTTTCACACTTGGAATCCAATTAGAGAATTCTATCAGAGCACTTGGCCAGAGGTAAGAACTCAAAAGGAGTGGAAATGTCTACTACAAAGACTCACTGCTAGTCAGGTAAAATGGTTGGCTCCATGGATGGGTAGAGAACCTATACTTTACCAATGTGGAGATGAGATAAGGGTCCCACTTCGAGGCCTAACAAGTTATGCCCATTAATGGTAAGGAGACAGTATGGAGCTAAATAGTTTATTCTCATGACCCACAAGCTCGGCTAGTTTGATTGCTTATATGGAGAGCCTAACTTTTCAAAAAATTGACAACATAATCAAAGCCTGGAAGAAGCCCAAACGAGTAAGCCTAGGACCATTCACAAATCGAGTTACTCAGGGATATTTGGCTTGAAGAAGGAAGAAGGGTCAAGAGATTGTATTTATGCTTCAGGATTGTCACTTACCAGTAGGTCAAAAGTCTGATAAACAGCTTTCAAAATTAGAGCATGAGATGGAAAAGGAGAAACTGAGACAAAAGGTCTTGAAGCTGCAGGAAGAAAAGGACCAATGGCAAAATAAAGTAGAGAAACTAAAAGTCCAAGCCTATAAAATTTTTGAAGAATACAGCAAGGCCTAGAAAATTGTTAGAGAGGGGGATGATGCCCTAAAAGTGCTGAAGGAGTTACAATAGAAGCATAAGAGGTTGCATATATAGGAACAAGCCAAAGAAATAAACAACACTAAGTTAGCTCACAAAAATGAAGAGTTGAAAGAGGAGTGTGACCACATAGAAAATGCTTTCATAGAGGTTGAGTAGGAGAATTAATGGTTCTTAGATCACATCCTAACTCTGACATTAAAATTAAGGGAATAGAAAAATCATGTTAGGACCTTACGGAATAGTACAGAGAATTATACCATCAGGTGTGGTGTGGTAAAAGAGAAGGGTTAGGAAGATAGAGGTACATAAAACACCCTACTACCTAGATAGGCAAAGCTATAATCCAAAGCAGGCAAAATGATAGAAAAGGCTAAGACTCTAAGAGCATTGATCACACCAGTAAGAGAGCATGGGTAGAAATTTTTAAACTTCATTGAAGAAGCTAAAGACAAGTATGAGCAAGTTAGATGTTTCTATAGAGGAATAGTATTAGGTTTGATGTAAAACAGACTTTTATGGAAAAAACAAAAATTTCCTTTTGTTGGATCTTTTTTAAAGGGCAAATATTCTTACTTTTTATCTTTTTTCATTTGCATTACTTTCATTCATGCATTCATCATCATAGCATTATCATTAAATCTTTAATTGTGGTACTAAGGTGCAAGAATAGTTTCTCATCGATACAACACTCGGGCTTGAGCTAGAAAAATAGAACAAGATAATACAAGTCACTTTGAAAAGATAGAGAAAGGCCAATAAGCATTAGAGGGAAAGTTGAGCCAAATTCTAGAAGTTTTAGAAAAGATAAATAGGGGAAAATCAATGAAAAAAGATACTTCACAAGAAGCTACTAATTCAGCATATCTTTCAAGCTTCGGCCCACCACAAAATCAAACCACACCATTCTTCTAGTCTCAACAAGTAGCTCCTTCAAAGTATAACTACCTAGGAATGACCTATACACCAGGTCATGAGAATTTCCAAAGCTATGATAATCTTGTCTTTGCTAAGAAAATAGCTGAGCCCATTCAACTCCCCACTGTAGATAAGGTAAAAGAAAAGGAAAAGCCACAGACAGTTATGCTCTTGAAAGATTCTAAAACTGATCAGGCTATGAACAGGCTAAAAGAAAGACTAAAGGCTATAAAAAGAATAGATTTCTACAGATCTATGGATGCAGTGGGACTTTGCCAAGTACCAGATGTAGTGATGCCATCAAAGTTTAAAATACCAAAGTTTGAGAAGTATTATGGTACCAAATGTCCTATCATGTATATTACCATGTACTACTTCAAAATGACTGCACATGTTAGTAATGAAAAATTGTTCATGCATGTGTTTTAAGACAGTTTGACTGGATCTATAGCTAGATGGTATATCTAATTAGATGGAACTCATATCAAGACATGAAAGGATCTTATCAGATCCTTTATTAATCAATATCGACACATCATTGACATGGCTCTCAATCACCTCTCTTTACAAGCAATGGAAAAAAAGGCGTCTGAGTCCTTCAAGTAATATGCTCAAAAGTGATGGGATATGGTCGCCCAGGTACAACCCCCTTTAATAGAGAAAAAGATTACTGTGCTATTTGTGAGTACTCTAAAGTCACCTTATTACAAGAAAATGATTGGAAATGTGATTAAAAACTTTACAGATATGGTGATTTCAGGAGAAATCATCGAAAATGCCATAAAAATGGTAAGCTTGAGGGATGTGAGCCTTCCAAGAGAGCACTCAAGAAAAAGAAAAGTGAGACTTAGGCTGTGAGTCTTGAGGGGCAGCAATTCAAAACCTATACTCGACCTACTTACCTTACATACAACTACATAATAAACCATACTTTTATGTCTTCATTAACTACTCAATCATCTTATCCATCTTCTCTAAGGTCCCCTACTTACCCAGTTAGTGCCATAGGTAATACCAGAGAATCACGAACCAAAGAAAGACTAACTTTTGACCCCATACCTATGAGCTATATAGAGCTATATCAAGAGCTCCACAAAAACCATTTAATAGCTCTTGTCATTGCAAAAAAACTTGAACTCCTTACCCTCAGTGGTATGACTCCAATGCCTATTACGATTATCATTTTAGATTGGTGGGGCATATTACTGAAAACTATGTCTCTTTTAAATATAAGGTACAAAATTTGATTAAGAAAGGTTTGGTAAGCTTTGATGCAAGTGGAAGTTCTATGCCTAATGTCAATGGGAACCTTTTGCCTAGTCATACGATTAATGCTTTGGACACAAATAAAAGGCATGTGAAAAGAAAAGTAGAGGAGCTTAAAATGCCATTCGACTAGCTATATGAAGCCTTACATAACGTTGGGATGATACAACCAGTGGCTCTATACACTCATGTGGAAAAATCTAGCCTAGCTCAACTATGTAAATATCATAATGAGGCATTGGGTCATTCAATTGACGTCTGCAAATAGTTTCATGGTGAAGTTCAAAAATTAATGGACTTCCACCAAATAAAGCTGTATGAAGAGTCGAAAGCTTTAAAAGACACCGAGGTGGCTATGACAGATAGATGGGGTGCTAAAACCTATCATTATATGCTGTAAGAAAAAACCACAATTAGTTAGGAATAAGTTTGTTCCCAAACCAGTAGCCTTCAAAATCTCACACCTATTTTCTTATAAAGATAATAAAACAGTACCCTAGAATCATGAATGTGGGGTAACAATTCAAAGGCAGTAAAAAGATGTGCCGAAAGCTAAAACTACTCATATAACAGGAATAGGAGGCATAACTAGAAGTGAAAGATGTTATATTCTAAAAACTTTGAATAAAAAAAAAAAGAAGCAGACTGAACCAAAAATCACAAAAAAAGATACACCAAAACTTATGCCTAAAAAAAAGGCTTGCGAGTTTCTGAAGCTAGTCAAACACAATGAGTATTATATGATAGAGCAAATGAATAAGATGCCAGTTAAAATTTTTCTATTATCACTTCTTTTGAACTCTGAACTATATCACAATGCCTTATTAAAGATATTGAATCAGGTTTATGTGGCCCATAATGTCTCCGTGGAGTATGTGAATTATTTGGCAAGCAATCTGGTAGTGCCACACCATATCTCATTTAGTGATGATGAAACCCCACCAGAAGGCAGAAAAAACACCAAGGCATTGCATATCACTGTCAAATGCAATGACCATATAGTAGCTAAGGTCCTTGTTGACAATGCGCCAGCCATTAATATTATGCTAATGTCCACTCTGGCAAAATTACCCTTTGATATGTCTCATATCTAGGACAGTTGAATGATGGTCCGAGCATTCGATGAGACTAGGCGAAAAGTATTGAGAGATGTTGAGCTACCCATATAGATTGGTCCATGTGTTTTTTATATAAAATTTTAAGTTATAGATATCTCTCTATCATACAGCTGCTTATTAGAAAGACCATGGATCCATAAGATAGGCACTATTCCTTCTTCGTTACACTAAAAAATCAAGTTTAATGTAGAAGGGTAATTGATGATTATGGCTAGGGAGGAAGATTTATTAGTAACCCAACCTGTAAACACCCCATATGTAGAAACGATGAAAGAATCATTGGAGTTCTCATATAGATCCTTTGAACCTATTAATGCAATGGGTGAAGGACTTAAAGTCAATCGAATTGTGATTAATCAGATGGTCAACAAGGGTTGGAGTATTGGGTTCAGTTTAGGCAAGAACCTTCAAAGGATGAGAGAGTTCCCAAAGCTTGAGGATAATAGCGGTAGAACAGGATTAGGTTATAGGATGGAGGAAGTACCAAGCCTCAGTAGTAGGACAAGGAACGAATTGATGATTTTTCCCCATTTAAATGAGATTTTCATTCTTTGAGGATACATGTTTCAAAAGTTGAAGAGAATGCAAAAGAGGAACCAAAGTGGAGGAAACTTTTGCCAATCTATCCATTCACATGGTGGATGATAGAAAACAAAATGAGAAAGCTATAGTTTACCCTTACCCACCAGGATATGAATTGCAGAATTGAAAGGTCATCCAAATGCCTATAGTGTCTGATTTTTCTTCAATGTAATCACATATCCTAATCGCTTATGTCCAAAAGCATTAGGATGAAATCTCATGTTTGGGCCTTTTATATTTCATTATTTCAATAAAAGTAAGAACATGCATTTTGTTTATTTCTTAAATTCCATTCATTCCACCAACAAAGTCTCTTACCAATATTTCTTATTCTATTAACTTTCAGATTCCCAGATGAATGCGAAGATAATCATGACAATAAACTGAGGTTTAACTTTGAAAAATTCAATTAATATTGATGAACTCGATACTAAAAAAGATTCTAAGGAATATATTTTGTCTCCAGATTTAATGAGGCTAATTGAACAGGAGGATAAATCCATTGAGCCTCATCAAGAAGTGGTCGAATCAATCAATTTGGGTGATCCCAAAAGTAAAAAAGAAGTCAAGATTGGTACTTCACTCTTAGATATTGATCGACGGCGGTTAGAAGATTTGCTCTAAGAATTTGTGGATGTCTTTGCTTGGTCTTACCAATATATGCCTGGACTCAGCATTGAAATAGTGAAGCATAAGTTACCATTGAAACCAAAATGCAAATCGATAGAGCAAAAGCTAAAAAAAATGAAATCGAAGATGTTGTTGAAAATAAAAAAGGAAATGAAAAAATAATTCGATGCAAGCTTCTTGTAAATGGCCAAGTATCCCAAATGGGTGGCTAATATCGTACCTATTTCCAAAAAGGATGGTAAGGTACAGATATGTGTAGACTATAGAGATTTGAACAAAGCTAGCTTTAAGGATAATTTTCTTTTATCGCACATCGATACTTTGGCGGATAATATGACCTAAAATTCAGTATTCTCTTTCATTGATGAATTGTCTAGGTACAATCAGATAAAAATGACTCTTGATGATATGGAAAAAACTACTTTTATCACCATACAGGGGACTTTTTTCTACAAAGTTTTACCTTTCAGGCTAAAAAATGCTAGGACAACTTATCAAAGGGCTATGGTGACACTCTTCTATGATATGATGCATAAGAAGATTAAGGTGTATGTAGACAACATGATCACCAAGTCTCGAAAAGGAGAGGATCATGTAATCAACTCAAAAAGTTATTTGAAAGGTTACGGAGGTTTCAGCTTAAACTAAATTCAACTAAGTGTATGTTTAGAACCAGATTAGAAAAGTTGTTGGGATTTATAGTCAATGAAAGAAGGATAAAAGTAGACCCAGACAAAATCTGGGCCATCCAGAATTTATCACCACCAAGTACTTAAAAGGAGGTTCGAGGTTTCTTGGGCAGATTGAATTATATATCTCCATTCATTTCTCAACTCACTCTTAAATGTGACCCCATTTTCAAACTCCTTCGAAAAAACAATCCTGGGGAATGGAATGAACAATGTCAAGAAGCTTTTAACAAGATCAAGTAGTATTTATTGAACCCTTCTATCCTAGAAAAACCACTAATTCTATACCTAATGGTATATGATGGTTCGATAGGATGTGTGCTAGGCCCAAAAGATGAATCCAGTAAGAAAAATAAAGCTATTTATTATTTGAGTAAGAAATTTATAAAGTATGAGTCTAAATATTCATCATTAGAGAAAATGTGTTATGTTTTAGCTTGGACGGCTAAAAGGCTTAGGCAGTACATGCTGTACCATACCATTTTGCTTATAGCTAAATTGGATCCTATCAAATATATCTTTGAGAAGCCTTCACTATTATAAAGAATCGCTAGATGGTAAGTGTTGCTTTCTGAATATGACATAGCATATGTAAGTCAAAAGATAATTAAGAGAAGTGTCATTACTAAATTTTTAAGCAGATAAGGCTATCGAAGATTATCAACCCATGAAGTTTGATTTCCCAAATTAGGAATTGATGGTCATTCTAGAATCAGAAGAAGATGATGATGAAAAAGAAGCATGGCAGATGTATTTTGATAGGGCCGTTACATGGGACATAGAATCGAAGCAGTTTTAATATCTCTAATGGAGCACTACTATCTTGTCATAGCAAGATTAAATTTCAACTGCACCAATAATGTTGCTGAATATAAAGCTTGTGTCATGGGGTTACATGTGGCTTTAGATAGGAATATTGAAATATTAAAGGTGTTTGGAGACTTAGCTCTAGTCATTTATCAATTGAAAGGTGAATGGGAGACGAGGGATTCAAAACTTATCTCTTATCATAAATACATTTTAGAGCTATGCAAACAGTTTAAAACAATTCGATTTAAACACTTTTCTAAAGAAAAAAAATCAGATTATAGAGCCATCATGGTACAGATTGGTGATACTGCTAAAATCCAGCCAATCAAATTAGACATCAAAAATATGTTAGTACATTGTGCCAACTTGGAAGAAGAAGAGGATGGCCACCCTTGGTATCATGATATCATGCAATATTTAAAAAATCAGTAGTACTCAGATCAAGCAACGAAAAATGATAAAAAAGTCTTACGAAGATTAACCATGGGATACTTTTTGAATAGGGAAACTTTGTACAGAAAAAGTAAGAACCAAGTGTTACTCAATTGTGTAAATATATCTGAAGCCAAAAGAATTATTAAAAAAGTGCATAATGGTGTATGTGGGGCACATGTAAATGGGCATATGATGGCAAGATAGGTCATGCAAGTTGGATATTATTAGTTGACAATGAAAAAAGATTGCATCGATTATGCCTAAAGGTGCCATAAATGCTAAATTTATGCTGATAAGATTCATGCTCCGCCCAGTGCTTTACATGTTATAGCACCACCTTAGCCATTTTCTATGTGGGGGAGAGATGTAATTGGCCCTATCACACTAAAGACTTCAAATGGGAATAGATTCATTTTTGTGATGATTGACTATTTCACCAAATGGGTCGAGGTTGCCTCCTTCATGATAGTGACTAGATCAGTTGTCTGTAAATTCATCAAAAGAGAAATAATTTACAAATATGAGCTTTTAAAAAGAATTATGTTAGATAATGCCAAGAATTTGAATAGCAAGATGATGCTAGAAGTATGTGCTCAGCTCATAATCAAACACCATAATTCAGCCCCGTATCGTCCGAAAATGAATGGTGCAATGGAAGCCACAAATAAAAATATCAAAAGGATTCTAGAAAAGATGACTGAAACATATAGGGACTGGCACGAAAAGTTACCTTTTGCCCTACATGCATATCGAACTTTCATGTGAACTTCTACGATAGCAACTCTTTTTTCCTTGGTTTATAGGATGGAAGCTACATTACTAGTAGAAATAGAAATCCCATCTCTGAAGATCTTAAAGGAAGTGGGACTAGAAGAAGCTGAATGGATTCGAGAACGATATGAGTAATATAACTTTATTAAGGAAAAGAGATTGACTACCTTATGTCATGGCCAATTATACCAAAGAAGAATGATAAGAGCTTATGATAAAAAGGTCAGACCTCAGTAGTTTTGAGAGAAAGAATTGGTGTTGAAAAGGATCATCCAAGTCATCATGACGATAGAAAAAAATGAACTACAAATTGAGAGGGGCCTTATGTGGTAAAAAGAGCATTTTTTGGGGGAACCTTGATCTTGTCGAAGATGGATAGAGATGAACTCCCTAGTCCTATCAACTCTGACGTAGTGAAAAAGTATTTTGCTTGATTTTCCAAAAAAAAAACAAAAAAAGGTCAAATTGAAAACCTAATAGGGCGGTTTGAACCATAAAAAAAAAAGAAAAGAAAAGACAATTTCAACCACACAAAAAAGGGAGAAAAGTTCAAGTCAAAAACCCGAAAGGGGGACTTCAAACTAAAAGAAGAATCAGAACTCTAAAAGGCAACTAGAATTGGCATTTTAGAGAAAGTAAATTTTGAAGAGCTTTAAAGTATTGAGGCATTGAGTTTTGATCGAGTTTTTGAAAGAAATCCAAAATTTGTTGTTATGGTTATCTAATCATTTGTCTTGGGGCATTGCCTCCTTAAAATAATCACACTTGTACATTTTTTTTCTTTCACACCATCATCTATAATTGATTATCCACCTAAATAAAAGCCATCTCATCATTCTATAAATCATGTACATTGTTATTCCTCTCTATGCCTTACCATGAATGGAAGAAATGCATAACTTGCATCCTCATGCTTTTAAATTGGGATAATGATTAATGATTGAACAAAATCATAAGAAGTGTGTTATTTTGAAAGATTGAAAGAGGTAAAGGCAAAAGATGACTAAAAAAAAAAAAAAAGAATTTGACTTCCATGGCTTTTTTCAATAGACAGGTGAAAGGACTCCTTTAACAGAAAACACTTCTCTAGGTTGATGGTTCCTCTATATGACTTCAGGCTAATGAAAGATGGTTTCTTTGCCAAAATGCACTTTCAGGTTGAATAGCTTTTTTACCAAATGTGAAGGGAGATTTTTCTGTTGGAGTGCACTGTAAAGGTGAACACACAAGATGATGTTCGATGGCTTCTCTGCTAAATGTGCATAGAAATGTGAATACAAAAGTCTTAGTACCAAATTCATGATTCGTCTGCATCTTAGATAAGACATACATTTACATCATCTCACTCACTTGATCTTAGCTTAGTCCAGATTATTTTTTTTTATGATTCGTGGTTTCATCCCGATTATTTATTTATGACCTTGACTCAATCCTGGTCATTTCATTTGACTTGTGGTTTTGTCCTAGTCACCTGATCTTGGCTCAGTCCAGATCATTCTTCCTGATTCGTGGATCCATCCTGACCATCTATTTTAACCTCGACTCGATCTTGGTCGCTTTATTTTGACTTGTGGTTAATCCCGATCACCTGATCTTGGTTTAGTTCAAATCATTTTTTATGATTCGTGGTTCCATCCCGATCATTTATTTGTGACCTTGACTCAGTCCTGGTCACTTCATTTGACTCATGGTTTTATCCTAGTCACTTGATCTTGGCTTAGTCCAGATCATTCTTTTTGATCTGTGGTTCTGTCTCGATCATTTATTTGTGACCTTGACTCGGTCCTGGTCACTTCATGTGACTCGTGGTTTCATCCCTATCACCTGATCTTGGCTCAGTCCAGATCATTCTTCTTGATTCATGGTTCCATCTCGATCATCTATTTTGACCTTAACTCGATTTTGATCGCTTTATTTTGACTCATGGTTTCGTCTTGGTCACTTGATTTTGGCTCAGTTCAGATCATTTCTTATGATTCATGGTTCCATCCCGATCATTTATTTGTGACCTTGACTTGGTCCTGGTCACTTCATTTGACTCATGGTTTCGTCTCGATCACCTGATCTTGGCTAAGTCCAGATCATTCTTCTTAATTCATGGTTTCATCCCGATCATCTATTTTAACCTCGACTTTATCCTAGTTACTTCATTTAACTCGTGGTTTAATCCCAATCTCCTAACCTTGGTTCAGCCCAAGTCATTTTTTGAATTCAAGACCGTAATGGGCGTTTAGGTCTTTGCAATATCCTTGTCTAATAAAGATGTGCAAAGAAGGGCAATTGTAGACACCCATTTTGGTCTAGGCCCAATCAGACCCATTCTAGTCCAAGCCTAGTTGGACCCATTCTGATCCTAATTCAATGGGCTTGTTCTGATCTAGGCCTAATTAGGCCCATCTTGGGTCGAACCCAGCTGGCCATTTAGGTCCAATTAGATTTATTATTATTATTGTTATTATTATTATTATTATTATTATTATTATTATTACTATTATTATTATTATTATTATTATATTTTTATTTTTTTCCTTTCTTTCTTTTTCTATTCTGATTCACACGTAATAAAATCATAATCAGAATCTTGCCAAGTCAAACTTTCAATGCCAAATCATATTAGCAGGAGACTAACTAGAATTTTGGACTCAAAAATCTCGCTGGACAAAATGCAATCCCAATATCCAAGCCTAGGATTGATTCTGTCTATTTCCTGAAATTGCTCCTAGGACCGCCTATAAATTGAACTGATTCTAACACTGAGACATACAGAAACAAAGAGAAAGTAGAGATAAAATTGCTAGAAAAGTTTTGGGGAAATTCTGGCAGAAGGGGTATTTGAGAATTGGGACTTTGGTTTTGATTGGAGTTCTAGAGGCATTTTGGGTTTCTAGAAATGATTTTAAAATAGTTAAAGATTCTGGAGAGGTTTAGGATAACCTAGGAATTTATTTGAATTTTTCCATATTTTTTTTGGTATTTTTTTGGGTTTTTCTGGGTATGGGATGAATTTCTCGATTGAATTTTTTGACAATATTTAAGTTTTTTGGTGAGATTCCGATAAGATTTCCAAAATCTGACAGGCTTCCCAGAAACTAGTGGGTTATCCAATTTTCAACTGAATTTTTTGGTGAAGTTTCTAGAAATCGATGGGATTTCTAATTTTTAGTGAAACTTTCCAGTGGGTTTTTAGAGAGAGATCAGAGGATTTGAAGGGTAGAGAGAGAAAGGTTTTGAGAAAAAATGTTGAAAAGGCCCTTTTATACTGCTCTAGAACGATGCCATTTTGTTAAGCCAGGATCGTGCATTGACCTGAAGATCCATGCACTAACCCGCGTCTTGACCCGACTCGACCGCAAGTTTTTTTTTTATTTTTTTATTTTGATTTTAATTTATTTATTTTTACCCATATTTTATTTCCTTTTTTTAAAACAAAGAGAAGAACAAAAAAATAAAAAAATATATATTTTGTCTTTTCTTAAGAAAAAGGAAACTTCTTTCAGAAAAAAAATAAAAAAATAAAAAAATATAAAATTTACTATCTGGTATATTATGAAAATGAGCAAGGGTTGGATAATTTGAAACCGAACTGGTACCATCCTTCAGATGGGTGTTATGGGGGTGCTACAACCTTTTCCATGCACAATCAACTTTCGAACCTAACCTCTGTTTTATAGATCAGTTTTAACTAGGTGGCCAATCACACCTAACTAAAAAATATTAGTGGCGACTCCCTTTCATTCTAAGTTTAGCGGTAGGTCCACGGATCTATATGTTATGACAATATTCTTCAAATTTTGAAACCCTTTTCATAAAAAAAAATTCTCACTTTAAACCCCAAATTACTTAAACCATAACCATTGAGTTCAAAGAAAAAAAAGTTTAAGGTTTTCAAGATCAAGGGAAAAGAAGTAAAATCCCAAGATTTACCAAAATAATTACCATGATTTCAAGATCAAGATCAAGTTCAACTAATTCTAGGCAATCAGAGTTGAAGAACTACAAGAGTTTTGGTAAGCCACCATCACATAAAAAAATCTCTTAGCTCTTAATAATTTGATAACTTATTGGTTTCTTTATTTTTATATAATATATAAAATTTTGATGATTACCCATTTTCATTGTTGACTTCATTTGGGTTCAAGATTTGGGTCTATTGAGTACATTTTAGCAATATACTATTGATTTTTATATGTATATATTTGTTGATAAATTATTTTAAATAGAATGTTGAACTTCTTTTATAAAGCAAATGAAAAAAATGAAATAACCTTTATGTCATATGAAAAATATGTATATAGGTCATGCACTGTTCACCTATGATTATGAAGGTGATCCAATATACTATTATTGTAAAGTAAAAACTTTTTTAGTTACATCAATAAGTGCTGATAATCCTAGAAGAAGATTTTTTGGATGGAGCAACTATAAGGTATTAAATTGTGTACTGGCTTAAGGAATATATTTACAAGATTAGAGTTTTATGTAGAAATTTTTTATTGTTTTTTTTTTTGTTTATGATAAAATTTACTAGTTAAAGTAAGTAATTTTTTTATTTAGCATAATCTACCAATAACTGATGACCATACAAAAGAAGTAATTATTAACTTAAAGGATGCTAATAAAAATTTGGATAAAGAGAATTTGATCTTGAAAGAGGAAACTAGAGTATCGACAAGAATTACAGCTAAGCTTAAGAGTGAAAATGGATGTCTTACAAAGATGTCTTCTAAAATCATCAATAATGACTTATGTGATAAAGTGGATGCATTGAACGCTGGCATTAGAGTGCTAAAGACAATTCAAGAAGACAACCAAAGATAAGAAGATATATAGATTGGTTTTCGTAGTTGGTTAATTTTATTGTATTTGGAAATAAAAATGATAAGGATGATGTAATAAGGGGTGAATTTCTAATAGTGCTTGGCTAAGTTAATGAAATGAGTACTGATGATTATGTTTTTTACTGTAGTTGAACATATTTTAGTTATTCTCTTTTTACATGGTTTATAAGTTATGAGCAATATCAAAACTTTATTCTTTATGATTGATTTTATTTATATCATTTATCATTATATTTGACCAAATTTGCCATATATATGACAACAAAAATAAACAAAATATATATGAAATTGTAAGGTTTTTTCATTTCAAGTACAAATGTAACAAAATTTTGCTCATGAACAAAGTACAATTTTTAGATCCAACAATAAGCTTTATTATATAGTAACAATCTATAATATTCACCCAAATGGTATGGTTTTGCTTTGCTATGATATTAACCTTAATAGTATGTATGATCAGGTTATATAAAAAAAAGTTTTTTGAACTACAAAAACATTTTAAACTTCACAAAAAGATCACAGATCTAGTTTATTTGCAAAAGCCCAACATAACCATCAAAAGCAACAAAAAGACAATTTACAAAAAGCATTTTTTTTTTTAAGGTGTCAAGTAATGTCAAAAACAACCTATGATCAAATATATTTCATTTATAAAATTATGCAACCCAAAATACTTACATTTAGTATTGAGAATCCATAATCAAGGTGTTGGTAAAAATCCATCATTTTTTCACATGGCTACGATTTGTTCTTCTTCCTTTCTTGTGTTAAGGTGTCAATAATTTTCTTCATTGTCAAACTACAAATATCTCAACAACTACATAGATGAAACATAGATTTAGTTGAAATTAAACAAATAAGCTTTCTTGAGCATTATAAGTTTATGCATAATAGAACTAGAGGATCTTTGAGTATTATAAGTTTTCTTGACAAGTCTTACGCTTGATCTTTGAGTATTAACCTACATGAAACATAGAACATACAAGCTTATGAATAAATGTTTGACTTTATATTTTATAATTTAAAAAAACTCATATACCTTGTATTAGGTAAATTGGTTGCATCAATGGACATGTTCTTAGGCATATTTTTCTTTTTCTTTGGTCCATTTCAAAGTCTTGATTTTTTAACACCATGTGCCTACATATTTAAAATAACATGTCTTAATCATTCCAAAACATATTTAAAATGAACAACTATATGACAGGTTAAAATATTTAAAAAGAAAAATCAAGATTATAACTCTTACAAATTCAAATCTCTTCACACAATCTTGCTTGCTATGGCTTTTTTCATCATAAAAATCACATGTCATAAGTCTTCCAGTCCTTAAAAGTTTCTTTTATTTTTTCTTCAAGTGCTTTCCTTATTTTCTTAATAGTTTTGCCAAAGCATTTTGTTTTAACCAAAAGTGGTAGTACTAGGCTATCTATACTTTTTGGCTAAAATAATAAACTTTTGATAGGCAATTAAATAAGTTTCATTGTTGAACCATGAAGATAAATAATGAATAGGATCCAACCCTTAATACATAATGGTAGACATTACATGTTGACAAAGAATCCCACTAATGTCTTATTTTCTACAACTACATGAATGTTGTTGTAGCATCACGATGTAACTCTTTTTCACCTATTTTTCTGCATTATTTTAAAAACTTCATGTTTAGTACCCCCATTCTATTGTATTTCCCACTTATCACAGGTCTCTTAAACTTTTCAAGTTTTTCAAGTATTTTAGGTTTGTAATTAATTTTTCATTTAACATCAACCTTAATTATTTCAAAAGAAAAAACAACTTAACACCAATCCTGAACATGCAATTTTTTTAATAAATCATCTTTTGTGTTTATCCATCTGTTAATGCTTGCCATGATATCTTATTATTTTTTCAACTCTGGCTAGTTTGGGGACCTAGCACAAATCTAAAATTACAATTGTAAGTCTTTAGTTCTATTTTGTTTTTTTGATCTAGCATAAATATGTCAAGCATAAATCCTTTGCTTAACTAATGAAAGTAACTTTTTAATAGATTTTACAAGACCTTAGTGCGTGAACAAATAAACATAGATTAATTTGAATCCTAAATAAGTATTTAAAACTCTATGAAACAAAAAACCTTTTAAATATTTAAATAATGACAAATAAAAAAAATACATTTTTCATATCATTTATGATTAATTTAAACCCATTACAAATATTCAAATATTAACATAATTTGTCTATAAACCAAGATAAAGTTTCAGTATTCTTTTTTTCCACTAAAGCCTATGCAATTGGGCACATTTGATCGTTCCCATTTATTTCAATAACCAAAAGCAATTGTCTTTTGACCAATCCTTTCAAGAAGCATCCATATAATCAAATAATGTGTCTGTAACCCTCCAAAAACCCTTAGGCTCCAAAATATATGCGTATCTTTTCAAATGTAGGGTTTGCTTAAGGTGTTGTCCTATGGGTTGTTATATGTACAATGCTTCCAAAATTGGTTGCTATCAGTTCATCAACATATTCATTTAAGATTTCAAAATTTTTTTTATTATATTTTCTTCCATTTTTTCATCACCTCACTTTTAGCTATTTTGTATACAGTAAATGACATAATACACCTAGATCCTTCCTCACCAATGCCTTTAAATACTTAAGCTTAATGAAAGGTATAACAATAATATTCTCATTATACTTTTTCAATTAGAGTTGCTGTCATCCTTTTATTTTTTTTTTAATATAAGTAGACATGAGCGCTCCCTCCTATATGTTTTCACCTAAATGTCTTGTAAATGCTACAACATGAGCAAAAGATAGTCACTTGTAACTATTGTTAGTTCATATAGCTATAACTTTGATTTTCTCATTCTTTATATACTTAAATTCAAAATTTTTCATTGTTGAAAGTCTGCCAGCACATTTTTGAAAACTTTTAAATCTTTGAACTTAAGTCCAAGCATAAAATTAGTGATAGGTGATTTTGGATTATAGTGCCTACTATTAGATTATACTCTTTGTGCATCATCATCTGAAAATCCATGTCCTTAAAACTACTAGGGTTTGATGAATCGAAATATTCACTTTCATACCTTTTAACCTTGTCAAAATATAGAATATGCCTAGAACATTAACCCCTAAATCTTGCATTTTGAACAGGTACACGAACAATATCATCATCATCATTCCCTTTCACCATATGAATTTTTAAGATATCTTTTTTTCCTTTCATCATACTCCTTCAACTTCTACCTTGCAACCTTAAACTCATCATCTACATTTAAATCAACAGTAACATCCATTAACCTCTTTTCTTCCAATTCACTTGAATTACCTTCATTTTCAACCACATGCCCCTCAATCTCATCCTTTATACACTTCTATTTATCCTCTACCTATTCCCCTTAAGTTTCAATAACATCAAACCATTGATCTCTTAAATGTTTCCTTTAATCTTCACTTAGATTAACCCTTTTATCTTTCATATATACCTTTTCATCCCAAGTATATAACATTTCATCCACTACATGTTCCCTTATATCTCCACTAACAATTAGTGTTTCATCCCTTGCATGTTCCCTTTTAACCCTTGTATGTTCCTTTATATCTCTAATAAAAATTAGCCTATGATCCATTATAATAATCCCTTGATGTCTAGTCATAAAACACTATTGATTCCCTGCATTATCTACTTCTATATCACCATAAAAATCCTCTAACCTAAGTATAAGAGATTTAGAAGGTAAAAGATGTACCATCATTAATTACACTACCAAACACAATTAGAACCTCATTACTTGATTCACCAACCTCAATGATTTCAATTGATTAATTTAGTGTATCTGACATCTCTTTATCTTTAATATTTTTGTTTAATTATTCAACATATATATCTATAATTTTGTTCTTACTTAATCGATTAGCCATTTCTAGTATACTCTTATCATCACATAGCACCTTCAACCTATTATCTAATATCTTTTCATCTTCAACATAATAAATTCTTACCAAATTTGACAAATCATAACCTAAGAACTTAATTGTAACTAATATAGTCTAATAACAAATATAATCAAAATTTTCATCATATTCTACTATTGACCCATTTACATATCAAACTTATTCGAGTTTTTGAAAGTTTTCTTTTATGATGATATCCTGCTCTATACTTGTCAGATCTCATACTACAAAATTAAAATAGATATAAAAATTAAACCCATTAAACACATTAACATTATCAAAATGATCATGCAATATCAGGTGTAAATATCTAAAGCTTTTAAGGTATAACCATATTTTTAGGATCGATATATATATGCTTATACTTTTCTGACCATAACAAACCATCTAAATAATGCAAGATAGATAGATGTCTAGTGTGTTTTATTCTCTGCTCAATGTCTTTTTTTTTTTTTTCAAACTTCTACTATAGTGCCAAACAATACAAAATAACACATAGGATCACAGAGAAGCAAACACATGTTTTTCAAACACAACCAATATAATAATATAAAAAAACCTAAATCTAGATAATATTCATATTTCAATGCCTTCAAAAATTTACCTTTCTGAAAATGTATTGGCTTTTTTTTAGTACATTTCTTCACTTTATTTGACTTTTTTTTCTCTAAACAATTTTTTCTTTTAGTCTATTCGTTTTTTATATAATGGTTTAGGGTTTAAACATTTTCCTTCTCTCACTTCACGATTAGATTTTTTCTCGTAATTTTTTGACTAAAACCTATTTCAAGTCTTTTTAGAAATCTTTCATAGACTTTTCTTCGATTAAAGTTTAAGACAATTTTCAAGTTTTTTCAAATGGATTTAAGCTTTATGAAATTTTAAGGGTTTCAATGTTTGAGTTGGAGGATTTTTGGTTTTCAAAGGAAACTTTAAGGTTTGGTTTCTCGAAAGGTTTAAGTTAATCAATTGATTCAAGGTTTCAAAAAAGATAAAAAGGGATTTAAAATTTTTTGATGAGTAAAAATGAAGGTTTTCAATTTTTACACATATGTGAAAAGTCCACGTAAGCAAAATCATGCCTAATCACCCAATCTTTTAATCCACATCATCGAGTCAACAACACATAACTTGGTCGATGAGCCATGTTATCAATTTAATAAAGTAAATAAATTACCATCATAGATTGGACATAAATTTCATATTAGAAAAAATATAGGTACTTTTAATATTGAAATTATTGTAAAGGGATTAAATTTGAATTTTGTGTATAATATAATGACTAATAGCATAATTTGACCATGAAATAATCTTCAAAACTAGCAAGAAAATACTAGTATAATCAAGTATTATATAGTGTTGGAGTTTAATAAATAATATCACAATTCCAATGGCATTGTCATGTAGTCACTAAATGTTTTCACCAGTTGCCCACGATTAACTCACAACTACATTTCAAACAAAAAAAAAGGTCTTTTAAATCCGAGTAAGAATTAATCTTTAACCTCAAGCTAAGATCACTTTTACAATATCATGTAATGAGTGACTTAATCAAGTGAACAAAAAAAATAGGCAATCATACCTCAAATCTAGGTACTTCATTTTATGCTTTTTTTTATGCTAAAAGCTAGGGCAAGATATTTTGAACCAATCTGCTTTCTTAAAAAATATTTCAACTTTCCATTAGAATCATGCTTTGACTTTTTCTTTGGAATGGTTCTTGATCTAATGTGATAATTTTGGCATGCGATCTTACTTTGGATGAGAGATATAATTCAATTTTTTTTGTTTTTGAAAAAACCTACTAAGCCTCTCGAGAATATAAGTTAATATCTTTAGTTGATTTAGTTATCATTATATTCACAAGTAACCATTCTATAAGAATCGTATCAACAATAAACTTCAACTAGTGCTCAAATTTCACATTAACATCTATTGTTATGGACTGTTCATTTTCAATACTAACATTGTTCTCAAAATTCGAGTTGATAGCTTTTTGAAGTTTTTTAGTAGGCTCATTTTCTATGGAATCATACAAAGGAATTTTTTCAATTGAATACTTATCGATCAAGCATATTTAGGTTAATATATAACAACAAAAATAAATCATATGGGAAAGCATAAAGCAATTTAATATAGGAAAAAGTATAGCACAAAGGTGCACTTTTCGTGAAGAAGAAAAGAAATAAGAAAAATAGGGTGCTATCATGTAGGAGGAGAAAAATTAGATATTGATGAGATTCACCAATCATATAGAGTTAAAAACTTACCATTAAGAATTTAAAAATAAATTTTTTTTTCATTTTCCTATATTGAAATGTCCAGCTATCATCTAGAAATAGCTATTGCATGTTGCCATCTAAGTTAGCACCACCAAACCAACTCAAAAAATGAGAGCTAAAAAATCAAAGTTGATTTCTTTTTTATTTTTAGATGGTAGGTAGACCAACCTTAGTTAATCAGAGGATACCTAATAGTTGTATTAAGATACAATCTTTTCTATTAAAATGTAATCAATAAATTGAAATAGCAAAAGTACATTTCTAATATAAAACATGTTCAAGTACTTTAAACCCTTTAAAGGCAAACAACCTAAGCTATAACATACATAGAAAAAAAATAAACAATGTATTAAACTATGTATAGATGAAGGAAGTTGAAACATTGTTATCAGATGCTCAATAACTAAGATCAACATTACACCTGCATAGAAATTACTAGTATTATTTTAAATCCTTTATTTGTGACATTTTTTATGGAGTGAAAAAATGTGTTTGAAACATATGCGTCACTACTATAATGGATAAATGTTTTACTAATAAAAAAGTCTTTAAAAACAAACCTATTGAAAGGTCTAAGTTTTTAAAAAGGGTTACTTAAATTGTTCCTAAAATTTTAATCCAAAATCTAAATAGGCCAAAAAGGTTCAGTATTCCATCAATTCATCCCACTGGACTAGGTAAGACCCAACCACAAACCAAAAGATGACAAGTCTAAAGTAGTTATATTTTTATAAATACAAGTTTACTTATAATACTTTATGCATGACCTTCAACATAATTTTTGGCATAAAAATATGATAGGTAGTGTTCCAATGTTGAGATATTAAAACACTTTATGCATAATCCTCTATCCTTTAAACGGTGAAATGCCTATCAATGTTGAGAGATTAAAGTGCCTATAAATGCATTGTAAAATGTACAGATAAAATAAAAAAATACCTCTTAATTGGGATTGATAAAAACTTCAAGATGAACAAAAATTATATCATAAAAGAAGAGAAGATGCATTATCAATCATCATTGTTTTTCGATAAATTGGTATTCTCTTGATGAAATGTTTTGGAGAAAAATTCTTATTACATGAATAAAATAGCATAAATACAAAAATACAACACTCAAAAACACAAGGCATGGGAGGAATAAGATAGTAAAAAAAAAAACTAAGATGAAACACAATAAAGAGGAAGTTATAACTAGAAATCAATAAAATAATATAATATCAAACTAGAATAAACCTATCTATTAAAAAATTAAGAAGATATACAAGTAAATTAGCAAACATCAAATACGTAAAAATCACCATATACTAACATTGGTTTTGAAGTTATAAATTATGGTCTAGAGTAATAGGTTAGATAAGCACAAGAGAAAAATAGGGAATATCAAGTGTTTTAAGAGTTAATTTTTGAAATTGCTAAAACTATATACCAAATAGTTTCATAACAAACTCAAATGTTTTTTCCCTCCAAATCATGGTCTAAACAACAAGAGAAACTCTAGGCAAAAAGGCCTAATCAAACTAATAGATTAGGAATAAAAAAAAAAGAAAAGAATAGATGCATTATTTAAAAAATGTAACATTGATACAACTTAAAAATTAATATCATTGATAAATTGGTAGTAAATTTTGACAAGTGAGGATCCAATGGATACAAAAGCCATTTCTCTTTTACCTATTTCATTCTAATACATTCAAAGCCACATGTTATTAAGACTACCATTCCGAAAAAGTTAAAAGGGTCTTAAAAGATGAGAATTGACACACCAAACTCATATGAAACAATAAAAAATTAAGCATAATAGTATAATTTTAAAGTCATATTAGTAAGAACCAAATCAGAAAATAGCTAATTCAAAATGAGATAAACTATATATCAATAAAAGTTCATGAAAATGAACATGTTAATTTCAATGACTTAAGTGTTTTAGGCAGCATATATAAACTTAAGCAAATTTCACTATCTTTCTTAAAACTTAAATCAAATCTTAATCTCAGACTTAAACATTTACCTAAAAGCTAGTAAACTTTGCTGCAAGAAATCCTCAACAGTTTGGTGCACCACAAAGGTAGTGGATTTTTGCACCACCATACTATTCAAAGTTATAATCATATGCAAGTTTAGTTTCAGTTGAAATATCTTTTTTTTTTGCAAATATTTCAACCCGTATTTCTTTTAAAACAGTCTTTTTCCTTGTCTCTCAATTTGGTTGGTTGAAAACTTAAACGAAATATTTAAGTCAATGTCAACTTTGGATAATAGACAACCAGAATGATATTAAACATGGCAATATTAAAAGTAGAAAGTTTAATGCATAAGTGGTTCACCATAAATGGTTGATGAATCTAGCAAGGCTTTCTTTTTTGATGGCATCAATTGATTCAAAGGCACCTCAAATTCATCTTGAAGCACATGTATGTCAGGCATAATTTTTACTTAATTCTTGCAATAAACACCATAAGGTCAATAATCGAAAGTACATTCTATGCCTGTTAGTACATTCAAACACTTTTTTCCATATACACTATTAGGATTGCCAAAGTCAAATTTGTATCGCATATGGCAATATCCTTCTCTTTTTGCTTTTTGTGTCTGCATGAGAATATAATTATAACAATTAGATTATCATTATGTAGCACTATTTTAGACTAGAACAAAAGATACCCATTTTAAGAAGGGCTCTAAAAATGCATAAAATTGCTGCATTGAAATTGAAATACATAAAATAATTATGAGTAACGTGAGGTTAATTTTATCTAAACCAATAGTCAAAAAGAGTTATGATCCAAAACTGTATCTTACTTTCAATATGAGAATCCATTTTGAAAAAAATATACTCATATTAAAGGAGGTTTTCATTTTTTGGATTCTGCAAATAGAACAAAATAACAAAAATAGTAAAATAATCCTATAAATTCAACTTCTCATTCAAAAAATAAAAGAGCAACCATGATAATGAAAAATACGATTGAAAAAAAAAATTCTAAGCCATATTAAAGCTAAACATTGGATAAAATGTTTTAAAGCTTCTCACCCAACTTTTGATAATTTAACTGATTTTAACACAAAACACCTAATCAATTAAAATCCAAATCCAACTCATGCCATACCCACTTGAATGTTCTTCTATGAATTTGTTAATCCAAATTCAAAAATATTCCAATGATATATTTGTACACCAAAAGTTGTATAACTTTAATTTTATTCAACTTTTTTTTTAACAGGAGTAATAATACTAAAAAGTATATTACGAGTTAGAAACTAAAAATAATATCAACATGCAAATTAAACTTTAATATTGATGAAAAGGATTAATGTAATATTTAGCCCATGTATATTATTATAAAAAAATTTGTCAATGTGATACATATATTTTAAAAATGTGTAATGTGTTGTATGCAGTATGTGTTTGTGTATAAATATAGTTCGTTCCTTAACATCATTAATTATTAATGATGACATGAATTATGATCAATCATAATGTGATAAGAAACATAAATATGCCACATCATCAATCCAATCCATTTTTGTTATGTGGCATTCATGTGGCACTAACATGTTAGACATGTGAATGTCATGTGTCATCATATTAATAGAAAGTGGTTTAAAAAAGAATTTCACAACCTTTCTTTTAACCTTACGTTAGATAATTAAAAAGAAATCCCTAAAAATTAAAAAATTTCAACCTAAATCACTAATTTTTCAAAATTTAAATCCAAAAACCAAACTAGAGATTAAAAAAAATAGAATCCAAATCAAATCAAATAGAATTTGTAAAAAACGCCCGCACAAAAAAAAAAAAGATAACAAATTTATGTTTACCTAAGCTGGGAACTGTAAGGCCATTCTTTATAAATTGACTAACCTAAAAAACTATTAGCCATAAAAAAGTTAACCATAATGATTTGAGATTCGTTTCCAATTTTTTATGTATATACTAACCTTGAAAACTCTTAGCGATCAAAGAAGTAATATAACAACTTGAGATTCATTGCCTAAAGCTAAGCATTCTCTTCATATTTAAAAATAAACTCATCCCATAAATGAGGTTAAATGTTCAATTTTGAATTTGGCATTTGAGACAATTCTCAAATAAAGACACAACCGTTAATTTGAACAAATCAAGATTGAAAGTTTCCGAATTTGCCCAAATAAGAACTTTTTTACAGAAAAAATAGAGATTTACACGCATGATTAAAACCACATGACCATTTAAAATAAATATGGCATGCCCTTTATGAAAGTATTTCTTTGATGACAACATTAGAATGAAATTGAATCATATTATCATTTGTAAGAAAGTACTCAATTATCATTTTTATTTTTTACAACAGAAAAGTTTTTAATATAATATAAATTCTTTTCATGAGTCCTATTCTTCAATCGATATGCATTATGATTTCAAAGAACCATATGAATATAAAATCTTTACAAAATGATAAAAAAAATAAAATGAATCAAAGAAATAAAAATAATAAAAAAGTTAGAGCAAAAATAAATAAAAAATAAACATTTTACATTCCTTTCCATCAACCAACACCATTTCTATGTTAACTCATTGTTTAGTTTTATAATTATTAACATCCCACAATCGACAAACATGAATCTTCATCCTTCAACCATCTCTTTCAATACTAAATTTATCAATTGGGGCATACTCCAATTGGTTAAAAGACAAATTTAAAATACAAAAAAAATCATGGATCATAACAAAAAATTATAAAAATTATAAAAATGCAATCATTAAAAAAATATTTCAATTGGCTAATAGATAAACTTGACATGTAAAAAAAAATTATGACAAAAAATAGAATAATTATAAAATGCAAATACTTAAAAAGAAAAACAAAACTTTATTTGAAATATGATAAATAAAAACTAGAAGAAAAAATTTAATAGACACATGACATTAACAGACCTTGATATATATAGCCTAAAAAATGAGAAAAAAAAAGATGAAAAACCACAAGCAAAAAAAATCAAAAGTTAAGAACATAAATGTTAAACATCCAAAAATTTACATAAGGAAATTAAAAGTTAGAACATAAAAGTTAGACAATCAAAGGTTTACATAAATTTTTACAAATAATGATTTAAAAGACCATGAAACAAAAAAAAAAAAAATCAAAAGTAATAATCCATATAAAAGTTAGGCAACCAAAAGTCTATTTTCTTAGTAGTGAGCCCTTGACCTAGTGGCAAGGAAAAGACTTTAGAACCTTGAAGTCTCAGGTTCAAATCCCATTATATGTGAGTTTGGTTGTCTAGTTATGTTTTAGTTTTTAGTTAGTCGATTACTAGTGATATATTATATATTGATGTAATACTTGACTATAATTGTAACTTCTTTTGTACTTGTAACTTCATCAAAAAGTAATTTATTTAATGTAATAAAGCTAGGATATATAGGTTTAGAATTCATGTAAAAATGACTTAATTTACATTTATCGTAAAATATTTGAGTCATATAATACTTATGATTTTTAATAATGTCAATATTTTTTGTATTTTAAAATTTTAATTATTTTAAATACTTTAAAATTAAAATATATATTATTTTTACTATTCTAATAGGCTAAATGCTCAATTTAGAATTAAACATTTGGAGTATTACTCAATTCAAGACTAAATGTATTATTTAATTCAAATAAAGATTTAACGTTTATAAATGTGCTCAATTTAGGATGTTTTAACAGAAATACAATATATGCGTTGTTAACTCTTTTAACGGTAACATGTGACAAAAAATAATAAAAAAAGCTAACAACTAATAGGAAAATCTAACTCATTAAAAAATAATAAATAAAGATTTTTAATATTACTCTCATTTTTTTCATTTTTCTCTCTAAAACTTTATTTCTTCTCACACTCTCTCTAGTTTTTAATTTTCTTTGCAACCAAATAACCACATAACCACCTATCTCCTTCACCATAGGTCGGTCTATAACTACCTTGTTGTCCTCCCTTTCAATCCTAAACAAAACATATAAAAAAAAAAAACCAATCAAACAAGAATCTACTTAAATCAAAACATATATACAAAAACTAATTAACTTCTTTCACCCTCATTCTTTCATTTAATGAAATCTCTTCTCACTACAAAACTCATGCGATGGGCATGATCATTGTTGCCTAAGCCAATTTTATGTGCATTGTCATCCAATTAGAATAGAACCTTTAGGCGGAGATCTTTTAGCAACCCAAAGAAAAAGATTTCGATACTAAAATTAGGTTTATGCTTAATGGTTAATTTTCTTGGTTAATTTTTTTGGTTTTGGATAACTTGTTTAGATTTTGATTAATTTTCATGAATTTGAGTTATTCTTTTGTAGTTTGAAGATTTGAGAAATTTGATTACGTTAGGTTTAAGAAAGATTTCACAGATTTTTTTGAAGGAAGAGAATTTTTAATTAAACATAATTAATTAATTTGTTTATTAATTGTTTGGATTAATTAGTCACATGTTTATCGCAGGACTTATTAACTAAAAAATAACAAAATCATTAATCCCAGCTGAATGGTCAAATCCATAAAAGAAAAGAAAAGCTATGCCAGCATTTAATTTACTCTCTAACACTATATAATGGCATTTGTGTTTCACACCATTTTTTCTAGTTAAAAAAATCCTACATAGCTATCAATTAATAACATTTAGTCCTTATTCGATAAAATAATATATTTAATCTTAAATTGAGCAAAAGCCTAAATTTTTAGTCCTAAATTGATCGTTTATCCATTCTAATAGCATATATTTTTATATTAGCATTTTAATAATATATAGAAATAAACAATAATATTTAATAAAAATATTATAATTTTAATAGTATTATTTTTTATATTTTAAAAATATTATTATTTTAATTTTTTATATAATAAAAATAATATTTTAATAATTATAATACTTCGTTAATTATTTTCAAATATTAATATTAAACAATATTTTAATAATAAATAGTGTTGTTCTAAATATTTTATATTAGTAAAATATTTTTAATATTTTGATAATAAAACTATTATTAAAATATTACCATTTTAGATTATTAATGCTAAAATGTTACTAATTTAGTAATAAATATTTTCAATATTTTAATAACAAATATGTTAATATTTATGTCAATATTACTATTTGAAAAAAAAAGTGCAATTTTTTAGTAAACCTTTAAACAACAAAAAATATTTTTCATTGAATCATTCAAACAATAAAAAATATTTAAAAAATATTTGTTTTATTGTAAAGTGTTAACATTTTTCAAAAAAAAATATTTTTTAGAAGCTAATTTTTATGTAACAAACGAAATTTAGGTTTCAAATATGAACAATAATTTGTATAATATTTTTTGTAATTTTTAATGTAGCATTAAACCCGTTACCTTTATACTTAGTTATAGGGGACATTACTTCATAAATTCTTTTAAACCTATAATCTCTAAGCACCAGTTTCAATGTCATGTCAACTTATCTAAAGGTAACTATTGAGAAAAAAGATTAACATATTTCATAATAGTGAGAATAAGGTCTTTTTGAAATGAAAGAAATATATTTTTATTTTTTTATTGAAAAATATTTTTGTTAATTGTTGTTTACTAAGTACTTAGGTATGTTCATAAAAAACATACTTAGATAAGATTATGTCATTTAGTTATCAAATTTACTTTTTAAAATCAAATTTGGTTAATTACTTTGGATGTAAACTATCATTTTCTTTTGTTAATTTTGAAAATGACACATGGATTAGTATTTTGATAATCTTATAATTTTTGTTAACACCGTTTAGCAACTTGGCATTAGTCATACATTTCCCAAACATGCGGAGTGCTGCTATATCAAGGACTAAGCATAAGAATATGAGTAGAATTTACCCTAAAATATAACAATCCTATGTATATTGTTTGATCTATCATTTAAAACTTTAAATTATTTCAAAATGTTTTAAAATAATGAACAAATTTTCAAAATGAAAAAGACTTTTTTAATTTTGCTTTCGTTCAAATTATGTAATTCATCCTTGTATTTACATTAAATTTGAATTTTAGACTCCATAGTATAATTCATAAAAATATATTCTTCATACAAGTTAAATTTGATAATGTTAGTCTAATTGTTAACTTTGTCAATTAATCTCCATTAAGTCAGCTAATAGGGCTTTTGAATTTGCTAACATGTTATTGAATTTGGTGATTTGGCAAACTAGGTAATGAAATCAATTTATTTGGCTAACGTGGCATTTATTATGCCACAGTGAATTTTTTTTTTTGAAACATTGCGTTAAAAAGTTTTTAACCAAAAACATTTTTCATCATAAAATTGAAAAATTAAACCAAATTCTTTGAAGAACAAAAAATGAGACCAAGAAACAAAAAATCCTCAAACCACCAAACTGAAAGCCATTCCTGATCAACCCTTAAACCACTATACTAATCCTAAATGCCACCATCATACACAACCCTTAAATTCATTGCCACCACTAAAACCTTTCACCACCATCAAACCCAAAATCTCTTATTAGCATAATCGAGACCCCAAGCTCACTACAAATAATTCACAAGCAAAATGCAAAAAAAAATGGCACAAGCGGTTGAGGTTTTTCAGGTAACTAAAGGTGATAGAAAATGTAAGAAAATGGTTGCATAAGAGGCAATTCCTGGTGGCAAAGGTTTTTTGGATTTTTGAATCATTAGAAAAGAAAAGTAAGGTGAAAGAAGAGTCATAATGGAAATTGACATCATTTAAAGCAGTGGAAGAGAGGTGTTTTAGGTTTTGAAGTTGTGACTTTTAGGCTTTGATCTAAGGCTAATCTAAGAGTTTTTTTGGAGAATCCACTTGGCTCGAGAGTGGTGAATCAAGGAATTTTTTAGGGTACCACTTATAATATATATATAAAACACTGTTGACGAGTTTATCAATTATATCAATGGAAAAAGATGACCGAAAGAAAATTTTAAGGTGTCAGGGTAAAATTTTCTTATATTTTAAATTTTGGCCACACTTCTTGGATCTGCACTGTAAACGGAATACAAAAGAGGAAATGAGGTTTTTTTTTTAGGGATTGTTAAAGAAATATGATGCTAGTGGATGATGACTAATGATAATTTGATTGGTAATGGTTTGATCGATCCGTTGATGTCGAAATCTAGAAACCTAGTAATAAATTGAATGATGAATGTTGGTTATGAAACCCAATTATATAGTGAATGATGATTATGGAAATATTATATTGAATATCAAAGAATTAAAAAAGAGGGAAAATTTTGGATTTGTTATTATAAAAAAATATATATATTTTTGTTACAAAAGATGAATATAATCCATGGGAGAAGGGAATGATGTCTTGGTTTGAAACCAAACATCTATGTCTTCCTAAGAGCTCATTAGCCACTAGGTTAAGGAGCTGAGAATGAAAGAAAATATTTTTGGTATGTTATTATGAAAATTGTTTTTTTTTTTAATTTTTACCTAATTAACATTTCAAATAAATGTTTTGGAAAAAAGAATTGGTTAAAAGCAAAAAAAGAAAGTTGACATGAATTAATAAAGATGGGCATGTGGCTTTTCATTTAATTTTCGTTATCATCAATTTCATTAAAAATAATATCATTAAGGTCAATGATCACATCAATATTTTTAAGAAAAAAATTTAACTGAGTTAGTTATTTGACTAAAATTATTAAATCTACTAGAATTAGACTTGCGCTTCACTACAAGATAATTTTTCATTTTTTAAATTATGTTTTAAATATAAGAGAAGTAACATTTTTATGTCAAGTTTTAATAGATGACAAGGTATACACAAATATAAGTGTATTTATTTTTTTAATATAAATTATAACTTAATTTTATATAAATGTAGTTTTTTATTAACCTAAGGTATTAAATAATATCTTTATTAATATAATACATATATAAATATCAAATAAATAAAATGATAAAATATATATTGTTTTATATATACTAAGGAGGGTTGGGGCAGAACATCCTAAACCATATCCCAACTTGCTCAAATTGTTCAGAATGGTAAAACTTAACCTAACCCTTATTTAAAAAAAAATAATCACATCTATTAGATCGTGGTGAATCGAAATCTATTGAATATAAGTTATTTTATTATCCTTATATCTATTGGCTTTTCTTTGTAAAATTTATCTAATAAATAAAATTTTAAAAAACAAAGAACATGACAAAAAAAGCTAAATGGATGGATGTGAATTTATTAAATTAAAGTATTAGATAATATTTTTAATAATATATATAAAGATAGAATTAAATAAATAATAAAAAATATTTTTATATATATCAAGGCTTAAGTGTAAAACCCAAACCTTATTTTGACCCGCACTTGATTTAAAAAAAACACAACCTAATTATTTCAAATTTATAAAACACATAAATTGGATCAAGTTAAGTGAAACTCATTGAATACAAGTTATTTTATCATTTCTATTTCAATTAACCTTTTTATTATAAAATTTACCTAATGAAAAGCAAAAGTTAAAAAGTTAAAAAATGGAAAAAAAAGAAGAAGGAAAAAGCTTTATAAGAAAGAAAATGAAGAAAAAAAAGGTGCCTTATGAATACTTGAGACAGGATGGAACAACTTAATCCATCTCAAACTTGATCTTATTTTTACCCTTTTAACCCAATTTCAATTTAAAAAATGTGCTTATGTTGGATCAATGTTAATCAAAATTAATCGAATATGGATTTTTTCATCACCCTTACATCCATAGACTTTTTTCTATAAAATTTATTTAATAAAAATCAATAAAAATAAATAAATTTTAAAAAACAAAAAAAATAAAATAAAAAGTAGAGAATGGAAGAAGTGAGGGATGTCACATAAACACCTTCTCTTTCTACCATTCTCTATAAATTTAAGTATTAAACTAGAATTAGACTTGTGCTTCTCAGCCATATAATTTTTTTATTTTTTAAATTATGTTTTGAATATGAGAAAATAAAACTTTTATGCTAAGTTTTAATAGATGACTACATATAGAAAATATATAAGTAGATTTAATTTTTAATGTAAATTATAACTTAATTATATTTAATGTAGTTTTTTATTAAACTAAAGTATTAAATACTATCTTTATTAATATAATACATATATGTATGCAGATATAAAATAAATAAATAATAAAATATATTCTTTCATATATCTTTAAGAAGGTCGAGGTAGAGCACCCAAAATTTGATTTCGACTTGCCTAAATTATTCAAAGAGGCAAAACTTAACCCAATTAAGGTTGTAAACGAACCAAACATGAATGAATGAGTGTATGTATATGGTTTGTTTGTTTATTTTTAAAGGTATTTAGGCTTAGCTCGTATTCGATAAGAAAATTGTTGTATTCATTCAAGCTCAATTCGTTTAAATGATAAGATGATCGCATTTTATTTGTGTTTGATTCGATTAAGTTAAACAAACTTATTTGTGAATGTTAATCAAATGTGTTCGCGAATATATAAAAATGAACGTGTTCATAAACAATAAACAAATCATAACCAAATAAATTTAAATAAACAAACCCTAAACAAATAAATATAAATGAACCTTAAAAATGAATAGGGTAAAGAATAACAATATAATTTTGTTGTTATTATAAATGAAAAATAAACAAACAATAAACAAATGAGTTTTAAATGAATTATAAATGAGCTTATTCACAAATATATATAAACCAAATAGACCTTTAATTGTGTTTGATTCATTTAATAAATGAATACAAAAATGCTATTTAATATCATTTGTTAAACTTAATAAACAAACATGTTCACAAACGGTTTATTGAAAACTCTATTTGTTTACACCTCTAAACGCAATCCTTATTTTTTTTAAAAGCAATTGCATAAAGTGGATCGTAACGAATTGAAACCCATAGGATATAGATTGTTTTATCACCCTTACTTCTATTGATTTTTTCTTTGCAAAATTTATTTAATAAATAAAATTAAAAAAAGAAAATAACAAAACAAGCCAAATTGGATGGCAACGAATTTATTAAATTAAGGTATTAAATAATATTTTTTAATAATATATATAAATATGGATTAAATAAATAATAAAATATATTTTTATGTACGCTAGGATCGAGGCATAACACCTAAAGCTTTACTTTGAGCTGAGCTCAATTTTTTAAAAAAAATAGCTCAACCAAATTATCTTGAAATTAATAGAAAGCACATCAATTGGATCAAGATGAATCGAAACCATCAAATACAGATTATGTTGTCATCTCTATCTCAATTGACTTTATTATAAAATTTATCTAATAAAAAGTAAAAGTAAGAAGTTATAAAAAAAAAAGGAAACAAAAGAGTAAAAGCTTTAAAAAACAAAGAAAATGAAAAAAGGAGGGAGGTGCCATGTGGACATTCAAGATGGAGCAGAACCCTTAAGTCCATTTTCAATCTGACTCCATTTAAAAACAAATACTTCGATTTGTGTAAACACCCTATTTAGTCCAGGGTATTTTTAATTTAATTTTATGATTTTGGCATTTTGTTTAGTTTAGGATTATTTATTTTGTTAATTAATTAATTTTTGTTCTTTTAAAAAAATAAAAGAAAAAAGTGAAAAGTTTGATTCGATTTGAAGTCTGGTGTTCTAATTGAAAAACAGAATGTATTGATTTGATAGGTGGACTTGGATTAAAAATCTAAATTTGACTTTGATTAGGAGATTGAAATCAAGAAAACATTCTCCTATTGTGATTTGGATTATAGGCCTATAAAAAGACCCTATTATGATCAATTAGATACAATGAAGAATCAATAAGAAAAAATAAAGAGAGAAAGAGTAAAAAAATTGCAAAAAAAAAAAGAGTTTTTTTTAGTCTTCTCTACTGTTTTGGGCTTAGATAATTAAGATTTTTTCTTAAAAGTTTTGTGTTGGGAAAAAGAGTTGAAGTGAAACACAAAAGGGAGGCATTCAACAAAAAAATTTTGTAGCAAAATTTTTGATAGTTTTGGGTATATATGTTTTAGGTTTTTGTTTGCTTTTTGTTTAAACCAGAAAGAAAGACAATCACCACAGGCGAGGGGCTTTAGTGAAGCCATAGACTATTTTGTAAAGACACAAGAAAGAAGACAAGATAATTTCTATTTTTTTCTTCTTTATTTGTATATTTATTTATGTTACTTAGTTGTTTCTCTTTTTTCTTTTATACATATTAAAAATAAACTTTTATAATAAATTCATGATTCTTACCAAATGATTGGAGGATTTAAATCTTGAATTATGAATTCTATCAAATGATTGGAGAATTTCATAATGAATTTTCAAAAAATAATTTTTCAATCCTACCAAAAAATTGGAGGATTCAAATTTTTGTTAAATCTTACCAAACTATTAGAGGATTTAATGACTTTCTTTTTTCAAAAGAAATTTTCAAAGTTTTCAAATAAAAATCCCAACAAACGATTAGCGGATATGCATTGATATAAAATCTTATCAAATGATTAGAGGATTTTATTATTTGCATTCAAAAAATAATTTCTTAGAAAATATCTTAATGAATTCGAAGACGAAGCCTCTTCAAAGTATGATAAATAGTCTTTTTGAATACTTTTGAGGTGAGGGGATGTTTTTGAATTATTATCTACATATAGGAGTAATGTAGGGATAATTTTTTATATTAAATTACTTGGTAAATTTTTTAAGCCTTTAGATAACATGAAATCAAGTAGGTATCATCCTTTGGGTGGGCGATATAGGGGTGCTATAACCTTTCTCATACGTACTCATACTCCAAAACCAAATTCTAGTTTCATAGATATGAATTTGCTTTTTAAAGATACATAAGTCAAGCTCAGGATATTTCTTTAAAATGGGATAAATTCACTTAGGCGGCCAATTACACCTATAACAAAAAGATTGGTGGCGACTCTTTAAAGTCAGATCTAGCGATAGCTTTACGATTCTATACGATATGATTTTGGCAACTCTGCTAGGGATAGCCAAAAGTCAACCCAGTAAATGAATTTGTATTATCCAAGTTGAATGTTTTCCTTAAAAAGATTTATTTATTTATTTGTTAAGCTTTTAATATTTCTTTTTCAAGTTTTAAGTATTTTATTTTCCATTTACATATACATAACATGAGCTCTATACCTAGGTTTCATCCCTTAAGAGGGATAAAGTACTTATGCTTTTATGAGATTTCATGTCTTTGCATGGGCTAGTGAAATACTCTCACTTAAATTGAACCATTGTAGCCTGTAATGGTCAAAGATTTGAGTGTCTTACTAGTCTATGATGGACAATAATATGGGGAACAATTTGGAAATTTTTAATTTAACTTAAACCATATGTAATTAATCATAAGAAGCCAATCTTAGGTTAGAGGGATGTCCACCCACTTTTAGAATGTAACCCAAGTTAAAACATATGAAAGAACTTTGGTAGTGTTATTTGTATGAGATTTGTAATAAAGTTAAAAGAGTTTAAGTTTTATTCATTCTTTTATGTGTTATTATACAGCATTCATACATTTATTCATCTATGCATCATTGAATTTTTATGTACCTAGCATATAATGCATGTATTCATCATTCATGCATCCATTCATACAGTCATTTGTCAATCCATGCATCATTAAATTGTTATGTGAATGCATTTATTTATCCATTCATGCATGATTGAATTGTTGTGTATCATATTCAATATATGCATTCATTTATTCATTGATACATATAGAAGAATGTTTCTAAGAAGTTAGGATGATTCTTGGCATCTAGTAATATAGCATCTTAATTGTAGTAAAAAGGTTCGAGGATAGCTTAATCTTTTATCAAGCCAGAATTATGGTAGACGAACAAGTTATTCACTTTTAAAAGATGAAAAAGGCACAAGAAGAAACGAAAGGGCAATTAGAAGATATGGTTGAATTACTAAAAAATTTGAACAAAGAAAAAATAGTGGTTGAATGATTGATGATCTAAATAACTATTTGGCTTTGGCACATATTCTAAACAGGCATCTCGTGGAGCTCAATATCAAATGCCATTTATGGCAAGCTACCCCTACATGCATACTAATATGCCTATAATTACTGTTCTTACTCACTTAGCTTTTATTCTTGATCGAACTTAAGTTCTTAATTTGGATGATCTAAAGGAACATGAGAAACTAAAGATAAATATGGTAAAAATCAAGCAAAGCTTTGAATCTTAATAAAAAATGGATCTTATTGAAGAAAGGCGTTGAGTTATTAAGGGGATGGGATTTTATGGTTCAATGAATGCTATTGAACTGTGTTTGGTTCTTGATATGATCATTCCACCCAAGTTTAAAGTTCCTAAATTTGAAAAGTAAGATGGAACCAAATGCCCCATAATGCATGTTACTATATATTGCCACAAGATGGCCGTATATGTATGTGATGAAAAGTAACTCATCTATATTTTTTAAGATAGCCTTATTGGATTTGCTTTAAGGTGTTATGTCCAATTAGACAGGTCTTGTATTCATGGTTGAAAAGAATTAGCTAGGGCATTCATTACATAATACAAGCACATCATAGATTTGGCTCTAGATCATTTGTCTTTACAAAGAATGAAAAAGAAAGACACTAAAAACTTTAAGGAATATACCTAGAGGTGCAGAGATGCTACTATTCAAGTTCAACCATCGCTCACTGACAAACAGAATGCTCACTCATAAATAAACCATAATTTTATTTATTAATACTTTTAAAGCCCTATATTATAAAAGAGTGATTAGAAATGCTATTAAGAATTTTATTGATATGATAATTTCTGGAGAACTGATAGAAAATGTAATCAAGAATGAAAAATTTAAGAAAAATGGTACAAATGATGCGAAGAGAGATGATGCGCCAAAAAAGAAAGAATGAGATGCTTAAGTTACGATTTATGAGGGACAATAAGTTGAAGGTTTTACCCCATGTCAGTCTTATTTGATGTACCCACTCTCTATAAACAACCTCGCTCAAGACCCTTATCTTTGTCAACCTATGCAATAGTTAGACTTTCATGCAAATTCCTATCCTCAAACAACTGTCATCCAATCTAGGAGCAAGCAAAAAAGATTAATAAGAGAATTCTAATCCTAATTCTTGACATGTTGCCTAACTAATAAAGCACCAATTCTTTACCCCTGTGCTTTTAAAAATAACCCCAAATTCATTAGCAAGGAACTATGATTCGAATGGTAGATGTAATTATCATATGGGGATAATTGGACACTCAACTAAAAAATACAGGCAATTGAAAGAGAAAATTAAAGAACTCATCAATAATGGCACTTTGACCATTGAGCTTATAGAGCAATGGAAATCTGTTTTACAATAGTTTTTTTTTTGGATATGTAAGGTATCAAACAATTTATGAGAAGATTTCAAAATTTTGAGTTTATTATCTAAGTTTTGCTTTGACATATGCATAAGTTTTTACTTAAGTTTTGCTTTCAATCTTGTCATATGAATTCCTACATTATATGTGAAAATAATCTTGAAGGAATTGGTAATTATTGTCAAGAATAAACATACCAAGTTATAACCAGTTTTTACTCTAATTTAGTTGAGAATTACACCACTATAAAGCCTGACTTCCCAAGTTTCACAAACTTGATTTTCAGTAGACCAAAAGAAATTTCAATGATGATAATCTTCATTAAGCCTATGAGTAATGAAATTTGCAAAATCTTTGTAAGCCAATACATGAAGTATTTTCTTAAAGATTTTAGATTTTAGGTAATTTCATAAGTATCAAGGCTAACCTAAATGCAACCTAACATTTACAATTTCTTTCTTCAGATATAATCACTGAAAAGGACATATCCCTTAGTATCTTTACTCCACATCTTGATATATGCAATATCCCTTTTATTTCATTATCCTAAAATTTTTTTTTGCCCACGTTTTGGGTAAGTTTACCAAAAACTCAAATTAACCAATTTTTTCAATATCTTTTCCTCTGGATGGCATTGAGTTTATCTTTTGATGTGAGTTGTGAAATCAAAATTTTTGCATTAGGACTTCATTTGATGTAGTAATTGAGCTTGAGTTGAAAAAAATTTAAAAAAAAGATAAAAAAAAAAAAGAATTGATTGTAACATTGTACATATGAGATATTCAAATCATTCCAAAATTAAAGAAAACTCTTCTTTTGAGAATTACTTTTTAATGAAGGTATCCATACCTGATATGATAGATTACCATATTTCATATTCTTTTCATGAAAAGAAAATATCCATTTGCTATTCTTTTTTACCTTATTAAATTTTTTTTAGAAGAACCCTAACCAAGGATCATCCTTCATACTGAGGGGTAAGTATGAAAGAGGATATATTTAAGAATGCAATGGATGTAAAGCTAAGGGCAAGGAAAAAATACCTATAGTCAAAAGGCAAGTTTTCAAAATTTTGGGCCCTATTTGTTTAAATATGGAAAAATGAAGAAACAAAAGGAAAAAAAATAAAAAAAAGAAAAAAAGATGAAAATGCATGTTTTGAGAAGGTGAAAGGAAAATTCCATTGAGAAAAGAAATGATCCTTGGTTTGATTACCCTTAAACACATTTTTGGGCCATTTATCTTTTTTTTCAGAACCTTAAACCTTAGCCTACGTTATGTCTTTTGAAAAGTCCATTTTGATCAAATGTGGATATTTAAATTGAAAAGATTTTCTTTAGGAAATCACCATTACTTTTTTATTTTCGATGAATTTTGAGTTTTCAAATGCATGATGGAATAATTAAAAAAAAAAAGAGAAAAGAAAAGAAGATTAAATAGAGCTTTAGGGTGCAAACTCGAAAGGGTAGTCTAGAGTAGGATTAAAAGTAACTCAAGTAATATCATTAAAAGAAGGAACCAAATGAAAATCTTTAAGAAATTCCAAAAGACAAACCTCAATCTGAAGATTTATTTTGAAATTTGAACCTTTCTTTCTTTTCTAAAAATTTTGAGCCTATTATAGTAGTTTGACATTTGTTAAATTACCATATCAAGAAATTACGAGATTGCAAAAGTGGATTGTGCTTTAAAAGATGATTTTTCATTGGTAAGCCCAAATGAAAACATAATGATTTGCTTTTTCCTATTCAGTGGTAAAATCTTTTTTAAGACTTTGGTGTATCGAACCATTTTGTTCCTTTAAATAGACCAAGTTCAGATTCACTTTCATCATTTTATGTAATAATCACCAATTTTTAGAAGATTCATTCAAATTTTTTTTAAAGAATATGCATTTTTGGATCATGGAATAGTATATGGGCAATTTCTTTGGTTGTCATGAACATTGGGGCATTTGTTGTCAAAATATTTATATTTAAATTGACATAAATTGGTGTGGATAAAAGATAGGTGATTTTAGATCATTATGGTAAGAATGATTTTTTGGAACAAGGAGAATGGTCATCATAAAAGATTTGAATAAGATCTACGGATAAGATAAAATGATTTGAAAATAGAATGCTTTGAGTAAAAAAAAAGGGATGGATGATTGTTATTGAAAACTAGCTTGTTAGCTAGTTTTAAAGCTCTATGACAAAAAATGAAAAAGGGCTTGAAGACCTATTTATCACAATTAAAGATTCATGACATTGATTTTTGTATTGCATGCATGACATTCATCTCATTCATTAAATATTCAGTTGACTTTGGATTTGGATTTTGAAAGGTTAAAATTTTGAAAATATAAGATTTTGACCCTTGATTGAAGAGAATTTGTTGAGTTTGAGATTTCAATTTTTGGTTGAGGAAAAATTTTTAAGACAAAAGTGATAAGTTTTAGGCTAAAAAAATTTTCAAAATGAGATTTAGTTTAGCATTGATTAGGAGGTGAAACCTTTTTGAAGATGAGATGTTTTATTTCAAAAGAAATAATTTTTTTTTAAAGTTTTAAAATCTTTGTTAAGGATAAGCTTTTTCAAATATAAGAAATGATTTGTAAGATCTTCGAGCATAATTTGTAAGGCCTCCGAGGATAATTTTCAGGACCTCTGGGCATGCTTTATAAGATCTCTGGATGTAATTTGTAAGCTTTTAGGTATAATTTTCAAGACTTTCGAGCATAATTTGTAAGGCCTCTACGCATAATTCTCAAGACCTTCGAACATAATTTGTAAGGCTTTTGGGCATAATTTTCAAGATCTTCAAACATAATTCTCAAGACCTTTAGATATGATTTGCAAGACCTCTGTGCATAATTTGTAAAGTTTTTGGGCATAATTTTCAAGGCCTCCGTGTATAATTTGTAAGACCTTCAAACATAATTCTCAGGATCTTTGGACATGATTTTTAAAACTTTTGGATATAATATCAGAAAAACTAAAATTTTTTTTTAAAAAAAAAGACCTTTTGATAAGATTTTGATCCTCATATGAGGAAAATATTGTGAAGATGAAGTTTGAAACCTTTGGATGAAAAAAATAATTTTAAGAAGAGTTGGTAAATCTTAGTTAAGAAACTCTTCCAATTTTAAAGTTTCATAGCCTCTATTTAGAGGAGTTTTTTTTTTTTTAACCTCAAGATGAAAATCTCATATAAGAATCCTTGAGACATTGAATTTTAGATTTAAACTTTTCAAATGAGAATTTTTGAATTTTGGATGCGAATCTTTAAGATTTTCAAATGTGAATGTTTGAATCTTTGATAAGAATCTTAAAGACTTATGCAAATCTCAATAATCTTTTGGTGAGAATCTTAAATCTTGGATTTAAATATTTGAATGAACCCCTAATCTCCTTTAGATAAAAATTTCTTTTACATTTTCAAAGTTGTGGAATCTTTACTTTAAGGAGCATTTAAGTGTTAAAATTTGTAAGACCTTTGGGCATAGTCTTTAAGTTATTCAAGCAAGATTTGTAACTCTTTTGAGCTGAATCTATTTTCATGTCAAGAATTGTAAGACCTCCTAACATAATCTCAAGTCATCTAGGTAAGATTCGTAAATCTTTTGAGCTGAATTTATTGAATAAAAGTGAGAATATTTTTATATTTCAAAGTTGTTAAGCCTTTATTGAGGAAGAACTTTTGTAATTTTATTTATTGATTTTTCTAGGCCCGAACAAAATGGATGTTATTTATCTTTACACAATTCTTGTTTCATAGAAAATGTGCAAAGAAGAGTAGTCGTAGACACCCCATTTAGTTTGGGGTATTTTTTAATTTAATTTTATGATTTTAGTATTTTGTTTAGTTTAGGATTATTTATTTTGTTAATTAATTGGTTTATAGTTTTTTTTTAAAAAAAAAAAAAAGAGAAAAAGTTTGATTTGGTTTGAAGTCTAATATTCTAATTGAAAAACGGAATGTATTGATTTGAGAAGTGGACTTGGATTAAAAATCTAAAATTGACTTTGATTAGGAGATTGAAATAAAAAAAAAATTCTCTTATTGCAATTTGGATTAGAGGCCTATAAAAGACCTTATTAGGATCAATTAGATACAATGAAGAATCAATAAAAAAAATCAAGGGAGAAAGAGTAAAAAAAAGGCAAAAAAAAATTAAAAGGTTTTTTTTTGTCTTATATGGTGTTTTGGGTTTAAATAATTATAATTTTCTCTTGGAAGTTTTGTGTTAGGGAAAGGAGTTGAGATGAAACACAAAAGGAAGGTATTCAACAAAAAATTTTAACAGCAAAAGTTTTTAGAGTTTCAAGTATATATGTTTTAGGTTTTTGTTTGATTTTTGTTTAAACTATAAAGAAAGGCAATCACCATAGCTAAGGGGTGTTAGCAAAGCCATAGGCTATATTGTAGATATAAAATCTTATCAAACAATTGAAAGATTTTATTATTTGCTTTCAAAAAATAATTTTTTAGAAAATATGTTAATGAATCCGATGACGAAGTCTCTTCAAAGCATGATAAATAGTCTCTTTGAATACTCTTGAGGTGAAGTGATGTTTTTGAATTATTATCTACATATTGGAGTAATTTAGGGATAATTTTTTATATTAAATTACTTAGTAAGTTTTTTAAGCTTTTGGATAATACAAAATCAAGTTGTTACCATCTTTTGGATGGGCAATGTAGGGGTGTTGTAACCTTTCTCTCACGTAACCGTACTCTCGAACCCATTTATGATTTCGTAGACATGAATATATTTTTTAAAGATACCTAAATCAAACTTGAGGCATTTCTTTAAAATAGAACAAATTCATTGTGATGGCCAATTATATTTATAATAAAAAGATTGGTGGAAACTCTTTAAAGTTAGATCTAGTAATAGCTCTAAGGATTTATACGTTATGACAATCTAATCTTGATTTTTTTTATAAAACAAATTTATGTTGGATAGATGTGAATTAAAATCAATTGAATGCAAATTATTTTATCATCCTTATCTCCATTGATTTTTTTTTTTTACAAAATTTATCTAATAAAAAATAAGGAAAAAAAATTTTAAAAACAAAAATGTAGATTAAATAAAAAAACAAAAAATAAAACAAATAAGTAGAGAATGGAAAAAAGAAAGGGTATCATGTGGACACCCTCCACAAAATTAAATATTAGATTTAATATAAAAATTACATATGTATGAATTATTACACTATATAAACTACGTATGAAATTTCGCTTGAGTACGTTGACTGATTATATAATTTTACTTTTGTTTTTCATTGAACTACTACCTATAAATGGGCCTCTAATTTTTATGTCATTCAAAAGATTAACAAAAAAATTATAAATAGTTTTAACGTTGCTTAAAGGATAAAAATTTCTAAAGTAAAGAACAAAATCCTCGAATTTAAAACTTTGTAGCATCTAAAAAGGGAACATTCCAAGTATAAAAAAATTTGAACATTCCATTTAAAACGAAAAGAGTAATTTTATTTTATTTTTTTTTAACTATAACCAAGTAATTTCAACTTGAATATATGTGTTAACCCCATATTTTGAAAGAAAATATATAGGCTTTAAGTAAACTTTTTGTTTTGAGTTTTGAACATAACCTTTCAATTTTGGCCAAAAAAACATATGCTTTCAATGATATCGTCGAACCATATACTAACGCATTAATTTCAGAATGGATTGATGACCTTGGTTAATAGTGGCCCGCACATGATCAACTCCAATATAAAAATTGATTGCACGATTGCTTATATCAAAACATAAGTCAATGTTTATCACTTCCCCTTTTTCACTGTCTCCATCAAGTGCTGAATCTCGTCAATGCCATGATAGAATCCATTTTACCCACCTTCGTGTTATATAAAATCTTAAAGAGTGAATCGAGCTTAAGACAACTATTTCATATAGTTATCATTGAAATGTAGTAGCTAATAAATTTGAAGTTCAATTATTAATTCTTGCAATATGTATTTTTTTTATTTTCAAATAATAACATTTTTTGTTAAAAAAAATCTTAAAGATATAATAGTAATTAGAATTAAAATGAAATGTCAATTTAGAAAATATCGCACCTGATTTTTAAAAAGAAACTACATTTGAGTATTTAACTTAATTGATTGTTGTATGATCATTTATTTAAAAAGTAAGATTTGAATTATATTTTCTCCAAATAAAAAATTGAAGATATCAAGTTTAATTATTAAAATAAGAAGGTGAGATTAAAAGAATGGAAGAGAATTATCTTGCGTTATGTAACTTTATATCACACTACATAAAAAATCATTAGTTACTTATAAAACAATGATCTGTGGTTGGTGTATCATTACTAAAATATCTATATTTGCAACCACAATATATATTCCTTTTGCCTACTGACCATATATACTATACTATGATGACAAGTCAAATTCTAAGATACCAACAAATTTGAGTAATCTTAATCAATAACCAACATTTAATGTGTAGACAGGGTTTCAACTTTGAATCATTTTAAGCATACCAACGAGTCAAACTATAATGCATTTTATTTTAGAATGCTGTTCATAAGTATTGACTTGTAATTGACAAAGAAAGAAATTCTTTTCTTTATCAACTTAGAATAACTTTATTTTTTTTTATGTTTACTAATTAAAATATGAATGATATTCACAAGACAAGAAAAAAAGAAAAATTACCATTTAATATTGTGTAACACAAGACTACAATGTGAAAAATTTTAATTGGTAATTGGGATTATTATAGTAATAATGAAGTTTGACGATGTATATAAACATATATTATAGAAGTAAAAAGGAAAAGGGTTTAGGGATGGAATATACGCTTCTGTAAGGACGGTGTGAATGTAAGCCGTAAAACTCCGACGAAAGGAAAGGGTCTCTCCACAGAGTCTAACAAGGCCTGCCTTCTTTACATGTTTGTTTTTCAACTTTGCAGTAAATAAATTAGTACTTTACTACTTAAGTACTTTCCCTTAAACAAACAAAATCCCAGGTATGTTCTGTCCTTTCGCCACCAATCTCATCATGCCATCTCAGCCTGGACCCACCAATTGGAAGATAATCTAGTGGCAAATTAGTAATTTCACATGTCATAAACCTAAAAAGCAAATGCCCTTTTCTAGTTTGAAAAATATGATATAGTGGCGTGATTTTTCCCTCCAGTATTTTTTTTTAATATAATGAAAAGGCAAAGTCCTAAAAATTCCCATCTCGCTCACGGACAGAACGCGAATAACCCACACACTTCTGTTTTTTTTACAATAATTCCCTTTTTATTAAATATTGAATACCCAAAAAACCAGGGTCCAACTCTGGCATTTACGATTCAATCATCATACGGAGCACGATTTTCAGTGTGGTGAGGATGGTTTTTGCCAGAAGAGGTTTTGTGATTTTTTTTAAATGAAATGAAAATCCCCCACAAGTTTCAAATCTTCGACTCAGTTCCAGCGTAATACAATAAAGCTATAAGAGGGAAGAGGAGGCGTTGGAATTTCTCTCATGGAAAGGCGCGTTTACGAAGTTTGGAAAGGAAGAAATGTATGTCTTCTTTTTTTTTTTTGTGGTTTTCTATCTAAATGCTTCGTTCTGGCATCTGGGGATTGTTTAGATTTGTTTAATTTGTAGAAAAATGAGTTGGGTTTTGATTGGTTTAGTGGGATTTTGGGGTTTGCGTTCTTAATCAATGGGGGCTCTAATTAGTTTTTATTCTGCGAGGTGATTTCTTTTGTACTATGAATTATGATACTTTGAAAATGGGGAAAACATGCAGAAAATAATGAACTTTTTTATATTTTGCGTGTTTTTGACAGTTTGTTGATTTATTTTGCATTGATGAAGTTAGGCTAGGAGTTGTGGTTAAGGATGCATTCTTGGTAATGAAGCTTTTGCAATTTACTCTTATGACCAAATGGTGGAGAAGCTTTGGGTTTAAAGAAAGTCAATTGTGAATTCTTGAGTAGAGTTACGGAGTATGGCCTTACAATTTTCAGGTAGAATTGGAGTGCTTTTATGCCAAACCACTTTGGGGACAGTAGGCAGACTCCATGCTTGATATATATTTTTGCGTTTTAAGGGTTCTATGTGTGTGCTTGTAGCTGTCACACTTTTGTGGGCGTTATTAAGAATTTGAAACTCATTCTCATCTCCCAATGTTTGAGAGCAATGTCCTCTTTGAAATAACATAATTATAATTATAACATTCCAAATTGTTGCAATTGTGGAAGATTCAACGGGATGGATTCTCTTCTGTTCTACTTTACCCTTTCCAAATTTTAAACCACAATAATGAAGCATTGCTTTGCTTGGCTTGGTGATTCTTTGGATATACATTCTACTCTATTAGTGTGGCAATATCTATATCAAAGGGATCGGTGCAAAAGTATTGTTTGAATTGAAAGATGAACAACGTGGCCATAGTTTGTGATTTTTTAGCCACATTTGTTGGAAGTTACAGGCAAAAATTTTCAATCCCCTGGGTCCCCCCCCCCCCCGCCTTTGAAGGTATATAATGATAAAGATGGTTGCTATTTATTTTTGTGACATTCACTACCTATTTGGATGTGAAATTGACCAGGTTTTCCTTTCTAGTGGTGGAATGGGGATGTTTCAATGTGTAATAATTGTCAAGTTGAAGAAAGTAACACTAATTAGAAAATTCAAGCAACTTTTTAGGAGGGTGGGGGATGAGCAATGCAGGGTTCTATATTATTACTAAGTGGATTATGCAAAGAATTTAGAGATCCAATGTTTGATGTTTTTTGTTTGAGAGGTGCACAGAAACTATTGCAGCATGTTTTTGGTCATGCTCTGTAGCGATGATCTACATGTGGTGATGAGATTTATTGAGATTGGGTTCAATGTTATTGAGTGGTTTACATATCTCATGGCTCTCAGAAAATTTAAGAGATCTAATCAGTATATGATCAAGAAGCTGGGTGGAGTGGCAAGAAAAAAATGTTTACGTGAGCTAGCCTTTTTAAGCCATTAGATGAGTATAAATTATTTTTTTCTTACAACACATTTAAGCTCATTATAGTTATTTCATATGCAAGCTAAACTTTCATTCAGTGCATGGTTGGGATTTTACTATTGGCTCTAGGTTGTTGGAAAAGGCTCTAAGTGTAGTCAACTATGAGATAGTTTTAGGCTTTAGATTATGATGAACAGGGAAAAATTGTCTAATATTTTCAGTAGATTTGATTGGTAAATTTTCCAGTTTACTATCATTTATGTTTGCTTAGATAGGACTGAATAGCCTATGAGGATTGCTTGATGGATTTTGCTAGATTTTTTCTACTTTATATGGCAATGGCACAAATTTTCTTCTTTGGAAGTTCTAGATAAGTGTTGATGTTTTTGTTTAAAATTTGTCTATTGAATTTTGCAAAGATGGTTCCTGATGTTTGAATTTGTTAAGAATGATATTTTTAACATTCATTTTGAGCTTTAATTGTCTTTCTGGTTGAGCTTTAGAAAGAATATTGTGTTATGAGCTTGTTTTGCTCAGTTACAGTTGCTGCAAGAAGTGATGCTAAATATTTATAAAAAAAAGTCTTAGTGAAATAGATTCTTTTGAGAAGTTGAATCCAGAAATTATCTGAAATAGTTAATACTATATATTTTATTCATGCAAAACTTAATTATATGGCTAAAATATGAAAAAAGCCCTTGAAGTATTCAAAACAATTGAACTAAGTCCTTATACTATTATTGCATCTAAATAAACCCCTAAACTTTTATTTTCACTATCTAAGCCTTTCTATAGTAAAATTAATGACATATTGATATATTTTAGGATATGTGGATAATGATTTGGCAAAAAATGTACATATGGCAAAAATGTGTAAAAATGAGAAAATGTCAAAAAAGGAGTAGTCTAATAAAAAATTTTCGTAATTGGTACCATGATAGAAAATAATGATTAAAAAAGAAATAGTACTAATATATAAAATTAATAAAAAAATAAAATTACTTTTATGACTTTAATGTTCAATGTGTTAGATTACAAATGATTATCATAAGTGTGTGTGTGTGTGTGTGTGTGTGTGTGTATACACACGTAGACACAAGTAAAATATATGTATATTTAGTCAAATAATATGTGCATTGGAGGTCCTAAATGTAATTTTAATTTATTTTTTATTAATTTTACATATAGACATTTCCTTTTCACTAATTATTTTCAATTATGGTATCAAATAATTAATCTTTTTTCTTAATTTTCATATAATTATAGACATTTCCTCTTTTATTAATTTTACATATAAACATTTTTTTATTAATAAAATAATGATTTTACTTATATACATTTTCTTTTATTAATTATTTTCGATCATGGTCAAATAATTAATTGTTTTTATTAATTTTCACATAAATTTAGACATTTCATTTTTTATTAATTTTATAATTTTTTTATAATTATTTTTAATTATGGTATCAACTAATAAAATTTGTTGTTAGACCATCTTTTTTTAAAATTTTCTTATTTTTACACATGTATACATTTTTTTTGACATGTTATTGTCTACATGTCTTAAAATATACCAACATATCATTAATTTAAGGACAAAAGGGCTTAGATGGTAGAAAATAAGAATTGAGAGGCTTATTTAGATGAAATAATAATATAAGGGCTGTTTTGAATACGTCAAGGGTTTTCTTTTTTTTTCATATTTTAGCATAATTATATCTATCAGCTTTGCGTTGCAGCTTTATTTTGAAGCACAATGAGCATCAATCTTTGGTCTTTAGAAACTTGTTTTTAATACTGAAGGTAAAGCTGTTCCTTCCATACCCATGTTTAGTCCAACTTAAGCTTTGTAGTGTAGTGAAGCTGTTTGAAAGATGGGCCACACAAGCATTATATTTTACTATTGAAGGGTTATGAGCTCTTTGGTTAAGGCCATTTCCTTGTAAGCCTTTGATTTTATTTAACTTGCTCTGAACTTTGTAATTCATTGTGATACTACCATTATTGTGTTTTGCAATTAGTTGATTGAAAGTCCCTGCTTGGTTCCTCTTAGAGTCCTCCTTTGAGTGCTAGGTTTCCTTTCGACATTTTTTGATAGTTTTATCTAATCATATTACGGTATCCACAAACCTGAAAGATGAATGATTTAATAAAAAGAAAGTGCATACATAGTTTGCATATTATTTAATTGGAGAAGGTTATTCCAAAAGGAAATTATGCTTTGAACTTTCCAAAAAGTTTTGTAAAATTTTCTGTGTATGAGGATTTCAACTATTTCGATGGGGCTTCCGGTATCCCTTTTATCCTTTTCTGTAGTTAAAAAAAAGACCAGATCAAAGTTGAATAGAATGAGAGAGCTAAGACCATTTTAGCAATCATATGAATATAGTATAAGGAGTAGGAAAATTTCATGATTGCTACTGCTCTGAGTGCTTGTTGAGGGTTAAGAGTTTCTCTTGATTATAGCCTTATCCTTTTTGTTTCTTTTAGGAGCCTTACTTTTAATTGTGTAGGTTTGTATAAGCAAAGTATTGATCTAATGCTCAAATGTTGATCTAAATAGCATTTATTAGTCAAGGAAATTTGCTTGCTCAATAATCTCTCTGCTCTTGATGTTATTCCCTTTTTGAATTTTTATAAAATTTATATTTAGTAAGCAAAATTGAAAAAGTTTAAAGCATTTATTAACCTATACATTGAGGCAAAAATCAAAACTTGAATGTAATGCTTAAATTTCCCCCCATTTTGATAATTAGGGTCCTGTGGTAGAAGTTATAATAAAGGATTACCGTTAGATTTATATTGATGTTATTGAGGATATGTAGAGGAAGCAGTTACAAGTGTTGAAACTGGTGAAAATACTATTATCACATATTTACAACAGGGAACTACTTTACATCCTCACTCTTTCCGCTAGTCATGGATAAACTTACCGAGCATATTTTTAGATGATATTAGTAAATGAGACTTAGGTTGGAGGTAAATGAAAGTTAGAACTTTGAAGACTACTTTAGGATGCATGGCAGCATGGGTGTAGGTTAACTAGGACCAAAACTTAATAAATGGAGTGCAATTTGTGAATAACATTTAGAATATCATTGTTAAAATATAGAAATTTGATAGCACGTTCTTTATTTTATATTTTGCTTTCTCCAGTCTAGATAGATCTTGCCTTGATTTTCCTTTAGCATTTAATTCCTCTTCTATATACTTTATGCAGAAGTTTATCCTTGGTGGGAGGCTGATATTTGGGCCAGATGCTAGGTCTCTGCTTGTTACCTTATTGCTGATCACTGTTCCTGTTATTATCTTTTGTGTATTTGTTGCAAGGCATCTTCAGCATGCATTTTCTCCACACAATGCAGGATATTCAATTCTGGTGGTAGCAATTGTATTTACTATCTATGTAAGTCATCTTCACCTTTTCCTCATTGCTTGAATTCTTTCTTGAGGTTTTAGAACAACTACTGTTGAGGTGATCACCCTGGATGCCAGCAGAGTTAACTGTTATGTAAGAACTTTACCAGCTGCAAGTTATGGATAAGATGGAGTACCAATTTTAATTGTTGGGGTTTCTCAACAATTGTCTCTGTCGTAAATTTTCTGAACAAAATTTTTGTGTGCATTTATTGAAGTTAAATTTTCACAATCTAGAGTAAACCAATTTTTATGTCCCAATTCATAAGATAGTTGATCTTCTGAATTTTAAAAGATTTTTTGGTGGAATATATGATGGAATCCTTTCATATAATCTAGATCAGTTGTTGAATTTGTACTGGAAGTGGAGTTCTCATAGAAGTTTGACCTTCTTGGGTCTTAGATAAAATTAGGAATTTAGGATAGCGCCTACTTATTTCTTGACATGATGTTATATGGTGAATGCATTTTTAAAGTAGTAAATCTTTTGGATAACTTTTTATCTCTTATTTTTTTAACTTTTTCTTTTGGGTTGTCTAAATTGCTATTGATTTTAATAGCACAGTTTATTTTGATAGGTGTTGATTCTTCTTTTGCTCACATCAGCCCGGGACCCTGGAATCATTCCACGCAATTCACATCCACCAGAGGAAGAGTTCCGCCATGATTCTTCGGTTTCAGCTGAGGCTGGGGGTAGGCAAACACCCAGCCGTCAGTTCCCTCGAACCAAGGAAGTTATGGTTAATGGAATTCATGTGCGAGTGAAGTATTGTGACACATGCATGCTCTATCGCCCTCCCCGTTGCTCCCACTGTTCCATTTGCAGCAATTGTGTGGAGCGTTTTGATCACCATTGCCCTTGGGTGGGGCAATGCATTGGACAGGTATGTTGTTTTATCTGATAAACCTGTTTATTGATTCTTATCTGGATGTTTCTTGCTTGCTTCTCTTGAGCAGTGTTTTGTTAGGAGGCTGACTGTTGTGCTTATGAGCAGCGAAATTACCGGTATTTCTTTATGTTCGTTTCTTCGGCAACTGTTCTCTGCATCTATGTGTTCTCCATGTCAGCGTTGTACATCAAGGTTCTGATGGATGATCACCATGGAACAGTTTGGAAAGCAATGCAGGAATCTCCTCCATCTGTCATACTAATGGCATATTGTTTCATTTCGCTGTGGTTTGTAGGCGGGCTAACTGGGTTTCATTTGTACCTCGTTGGAACAAACCAGGTCTGTTAATTTCTCCTGGTTGCTGTATGATGGCTCAAGTTGTGCTTGATCTTAATTATTTCAAAATTACAAAGACCTTGACTTTTTTTTTGAATGGCACATGATTTCCTGACTTGATTTAAGTATGATAAAAATTGACCGAAGCCTTATATTGTTTTTTCTGCCCTCTAACTTGTGAGAGTTTGGCAAATGCATATGGAAAATATTCTGCAATGAAAAATATTAGTAAGTTTTTGGCCTTGAGTCTAGTAACATGGTAAAATTGGGTATAGAGGGTGTCGGTGTGAATGTCGCCAGAGGGGGGGGGGGGAGCATGTTTTACATTGTTGTTTTATAGTATGGAACAAAGTTCCATTTTATCTTTAGTTCCTCGAGTTTTTTTAGGAGTTAACTACTGCACCTTCATGTCTTTCAGACTACCTATGAAAACTTTCGATATAGGGCTGACAACAGAATCAATGTTTACAATCGGGGTTGTCCAAGTAATTTTCTTGAAGTATTTTGCACAAAAATAAAGCCCTCGAAGAACAATTTTCGGGCTTTTGTTCAAGAGGAGGTACCAAGGCCTACTTTACCAAGTAGCCGGGAAGCAGAAGCAGAAGATCTTGATGGAGATCTACGTTCAAAGGTTGAGGATGATCTAGAGATCGGTGAAGATCTATTGAAGATCTCCCAGAGGCGTAATATCGAGGAAATTGATGAGGAAATCCGCAGTAGAGGGAGCAACGGCCCTTCTCATACCACCTTGGAGGCTGATTCTATTCTAGGTTCAGATCATCGTGCTCCTACAATTCGATCTGACACTAGACACTCAAGTTGGGGAAGGAGAAGTGGTAGTTGGGAAATTGCAGCCGATGTCCTTGCCAATTCCACCGTTACTGAAAGCAGAAGCTATATCATTCCAAAAGAAGTTAGACAATGATGGGGTAATTTGTATGGTTTGCCATTGCATGAATGATGATGTGCAGTCTGTTGGATAGTGTTTTCCTCGTATGGCGGGGAAGTTCAATTGATTAGAGAATGACAATTATCCATCGGGGAGTGAAATTTACTCCCCTTTTAGGTGTGAAAGCATGTATTATCAACTTTCTTTTATTTCTTTTTTTTTTTTTTTGAATTCTAGTACTTCTCTTTTTTAGTTTTCTTTTGGAAAGCAGTCCATGGGATAGGAATGTGTCTTTGTAATTGTTTTTGAGAAGATAAATGAATAGTGCCTTCCTTTCTATACTCTCTTCTCTTAGCATTGTTGAAATGATATTCAACGTTTGGTGGAATGTCTAGTTTTGTTTTTATTTCCTGCTCCTCACAAAATTATCTAAAAGCTCTCTGTCCGATAATTAGGATTAGGAAGCTTTCAGTTATCTATATTTAACTTGCATTAGTTTCTGTTTTGATCTGTGAATTACCCCTCTTTCATAGAATTTTCTTTTTCTTGTTTGTCATCACAAAATGTAACAAGATGGATTTTTTTTCCCTTTATATATTTTATTTTTTTTACATTATGTAGAAACGAGAGATTTTTTTTTTGAAGTAAAAAAATTTTGAAAATTAATAACAAAATAATCCTTTTATAAATTCAGTAATTTCGACATAAAAAAATTCATACGAAGTGATCATAAAAAATGTCTGGAGTAAAGTTTAGGAACTTTGCTGTTAAATAAAAAGGAAAAAAAACAGCAAAACATCGGTTGATGATACAACCAATGTCCACGCGTACTTTTGTAGAGTCCGAAGAAACTCGAGCACTCCTTTATTTGGACAATAAGTTCATTTGTTATTTTCATATCTCGGAAGCTCGCAAGTGATGCTCGCGCATTTTATACATGGAATAGGGGGTGACAATATTCAAAAAGAAGAGAAAGCTATCTTTTTTTTTTTTTTTTTGTAGTCCAAAATTATTGGTTAAAAAATCAATTTGATTTATTCTACAAAGGTTATCTAGATGTTGATGATTTGTTGGTAGGATGAGTGAATTTTTAATTTCAATGATTAAAGTTTAAATTTTAATAAGTTCAAATAAAAAAAATGGTAGTTTTGACATGGAAAATGATTAGTTCATGGATCTATCCTTCTAACCAACAAATTTTCAATTTCTATTTTAAGTTGAAGGGGAACAATATGCACCACTTAAGTTGTTTCAGTTTTAACAAGATGCTATACATATAAAAGGACGATTCGTGGTTGTCATTCATCATGGCAATTCGACTCTTTCAAAATTAGACTGTCTTCCACATCTATAAAATGAAGCAACTGTGAGAAACCTTAGCAATACATTCATCCGAAAACAAGTTAAGCCTAGCAACATCAACCCTTTCAGACAAGATAATGGCTCCTCAAAGTCACTTCTTTGTAACTTTAACAATCATCTTGTCTGTCTATGTCCTTTCTCCTTCACCATCAATGGTAGCAGCTTCTCCAGCATTAACAGTCAAAGTATGCGATGGCAAGTCAATCTTGAATCGTGATTTCTGCTTTAAAGTTCTTTCAACTTCCCAAGCTGCAGCTGCAAAAAATCCGAACCAACTTACCAATGCTGTCATGAAATCAGCAACATCAGCTGCTCAAACTACGCTTAATGTCATCTCCGGAATGACCAAGAGCCCAACTTCACCCGCGGCTCTGCAAGCTTTGAAAACTTGCGAGGACGTCTTTAAATATGCTGTCAGATCATTTGGAATGATATCTGCAGAACTGCGTGAAGATGCAATGACCGCAAACTATGATGTTAGCGTTATTGGCCCTGAAGCTGATAGATGTCGCAAGGCAATGGCAGCTGGCAAGGTTAATGCTCCCCAAATTGCCGATGGAAATCGAAATTTGCAGTATTATTCTGCAATGGGAAATGAAATTACAGCTACTTTGAATTGAATTAGAGGGTGAGTTTATATTCAGATAAAATGGAGCCAAAATAAAAATAAATAAAATAAAAAACGAGAGTAACGGATGGATGTATGGTCTTGCTTTCTTGTACAGGAAAATGGAAGGGTGTCAAGTGTTGTTGCTTTGGTTTATATTGCAAATTGTAATCTTGAGAAAGAAAGTATTTTGCATCATCTTTTAAGTTATAAAAGTTCGCAAGCTACATCCAAATATAATTTGTAAATACAATGATTGTATGGTACATGATAAATTGTTAAACTATTAATTTCAATGTTAAATATTCAAATTTTAACACCTCAAACACTATAAAAATTTATTCAATTCCCAAAAAAAATTACATAAAAAAATCAGCTTATTAATGCATTGAGTATTACAAATAATCAAAATGATTATAAACGTCTGCTATCTGTTAGGTCAAGTTAGGTCATGGCCCATCTTTATTATTTTTTTTTAGTTTTTTTTAATGTTTTACAACTTTTTAATATTTTTTTAATGTATCAATGAATATTTGGATCCGGTTTAACCAAAATACTTCCTTAATCCCGTTTAATTGGTTTAATTATGAAATTTTCCTATGAGAAAAATGGGACATGCCATGCGGGTGAATTAATATACCAGACTGCTAGTCTAAGGGTCTCGGACTTGGTCCAAGTGACATGAAGAAAGCATAACCAACTGCCAATATATGCTCCAATTAAGCGTTATAGGAATTCAAACCAATGGTCTCACCGATAGATAAGCTACCAGTAGATTCGATTTTTGAAAAATTAAAAATTAAATTAATTAACTTTTTTTTTTTGAAAAAAATTAAAATCCATTAACGTATTTCAAATAATCAAAACAATCCAACAAATTAAATTGATCGATTTAATCGATTCAGCTGAAAATTTGAATTTTTTAATTTTTTTATCATAAATTTTGAATAATACTTTTACAACAATTTGTATTCAATAAAATTCATTTTATAATTTTACTGTCAATGGCATATTTGTCTTTTTGAAAATATAAATAAAAATGTTATATATTTGTATTATATATAATATTATTTAGAAAAATCTATTAAAATAGTCGTCAATTTGATTATTAATTTTAGACATCAAAAACCAAGTTCTTCACAACCTTACCAAGATTAGCAACTAAAAATCAGCATATGGACTTCTCCCTTGGGAAACCTAAATACGAGGAACCTTGACCAGTTAATTTCTTCTTATCGTTTCACTACAATAATTATGCCCATCATTGAGAGGTTCGATGGAATCGGAGACCATAGGGTTCATCTAAAACAATTCATATTCATGTTGCAACTCAAAGGCTTAGGCAATAGCTCACTACTGCTTTCCCAATGACCCTGACTGTAGCTGCTTCCAATTGGTTCCACAACCAGCTCGAAACCATAAATAGGAATTGGGATGAGATAACCCGAACATTTGCCGAGCAATATGCCCAAAAGACTTGTTGGATTCGGTCTCATGCTCAAACATGAATAAAAACGCACAGCGAAGATATCGAAATATAAACAAGAAGATAGCTGAACCCTCCTAGGATGCAAGTTTTCACCGTGATAAAGACAGAATTTAATCATACATATGATTAAGATCATACCAGATTGCAAAGATATTGTAATCTTGAGTTTGAACTCCTATAATGGCCAAATTGATCAGGCACAAGAATAGGGGAGTTGCCAAAACCACAACCGCCCATGTCTTCGATATCCAATAGTGTCCACACAATCCATGCTGAGTCCTTCACCGAGGCAGGGGATGATCTTGTGCTAGCATTTAGCAAGATGGCTATTAAACCTTGATGAAAGGCTTTTATTTTCTCCTTTTGAACGTTAGGACGAACCTATAATTAGAATAAAAGATAAACTTAATTAGATAAATTTAAGATAATATAAGAATAATTGGTACCATATTAAAATAGACGTTGTAGGGTACTAGTTTTTTTACGCTAAGTTACTCTCAAATTTTTTTCTATAACGATAATAAGAATTTATTGTTTTTTAAAATACTTGACAAATTTAAGATTTTTATAAAAGGAATAAATTTAATTAGATGTTTACTTCTATATAACAAAAAAAGATTGGTGACAAATTTTTTTTTCCCTGTCTAGCAATTAAATTCTGAAGCTAATTCGTTGTGATATTATAAATTACCATCAAATTTTCAAAAATATTTTTGGACCTCAGTGAAATCGGGGTTAAATTGTGGTAAATAATTTCAATAGCAACTAAAGGATGGTTTAGCCTCATCTAAGTCAAATAAGAGATTGACACCTTTAATCTTTGTTCCCCTTCTATTTTGACTATGTCAAATAAGTGATTGAGAAGTTGCTATTTAGAAGATCAAGTTAATTTAAAAGGTTAATTTAAGGTAGTGTTTGGTATTAGGTGATTATTTTAAAAATTATGATAATTTATATATGATGATTAGATCATTGTATTTGGTAAGCAAATGATGATCTTATATGATAGTGATCTTAGATTACTATGAAAGGATCATTAATTCTTATTCAAAATGATGGGAAACTTTTATCATAAAAGTAAAATGATACGTAAAATAAAAAATTATCAATATTAGCCATTTAATATGTGAGTTAAAAACTTGATTTCCTTTAAAATTATAATTATTTTATATTACAAATTTTTATATTTTAAAACTAATATTTATTGTAATAAGTTCCAAAATAATGTGTATTTTTTAAAAATATTTTATATATAATATAATATTTTTGTTTTTCTTTTATTATGGATTTAATAGATTAATTTATTTTCTAATTCAAAATTTTTTACATAATTTATATTATAAAAATTAGTTTACCTATCAATAAATATTTATTAATTTAATAATTTTATTATATCATATATATATTATATTACAACATATAAAATTACTTGATAAGATTTGCTTACGTGTAATCCTATGTGTACAACCTATTTTGATGACACATAAGATAGTTTTAAATGTTTATCTAAATAAGCATTGTTACATGGATACTTACATGTATCGTTTAAAAGTATGATAATTCTTTAATTAAAAAAAGTAAGATAATTCCTTAATTTTAATTATTTACAAGATAAATTTTATTTAAAAATTATTCAATGTTCAAAAATTTTAAAATTTTAAAAATTATGTTTATCCCAATCTTTTAATTTATATATCAATTTTATCCTAATTTAAATCACACAAAAATAAATATCTCAAATCATTCTTATCATCAATATATTAAATCTAAAATTCAAATACTAACTATTAAAAATCAAATACTTTTTAGTTAAATCATTGTGATTTTACTAATTTTTATTTATTTTTTCTCTATAGAATACTTTAAATATTTGGATTAGTTATCTGTTTCATTTTATTTTAAATAACATATAATTAGACATATAAAAAAAATAACAACATTATGACAACAGTAAAGGGATATTCAAATAGGAATTACGAGTTAAAAACTTTGAAAGAAGTAGTAAATATTAAAATATTGATAATAAAATATAATTTAGATACATATCTTTTAAAATAAATTTTTTTTAATAATATACATATCTCTCTTTTTTAAATTTGAAAATCTCAAATATAATTTGTACTATTTAATGATTTCCTATTAATCCTTTAATTTTTTTTTTTAATTCAAACAAATTAATATCATTTATTATATCTTTTATCTTTCAAAATCTACTTAATAATTAATGATTTCACATATTTGTTATTCAATCATACTGGGAAGGAGTTTGGAGTAGTTTTTGACATTTTTAGATGTTGCTTCACAATTCAGAGTTTCTGATTTTGTTCATGTTGGAAGGTCTGTACACTCCTAAGCTCGTAATATTGCTAGGATAGAATGTCCGCTTGGATATAGCCATGGTTGGGAAGGGTTTTTTCCTGCATTAATATATATGTAATGTTGATTTTATTTCTTAATTTTGGTCAATGGATTTCTTCATTAAAAAAAAAATCATTGTTGTCTTTTTAATTTGTGATTTAGCTTGCATTAAGTACAGGTCAGATATGAATAACCTCACAATAAATACATTATTTTCATTTCACTTCTTCCTCTTTTAGCACAAATATCTTAATGTTTTTAATATTTTTAATGTTTCTAATCAAGGTTGTTGTGTAGTTAAGGCATGTAAATTTTTTTATTTAATTTTATTTTTTAATATTATTGCTTATTTCTAGTACTTCCTTTATTTTCTTAACTTTTTTAAATTATTTTTATTTATTTTTCTATGTTTCGATCAATATCACACTTCTCATAATATCATTTGGAGGTATATTTCTTTGTTATTAGCTCAAAAAAAAAAAAAATTCATTGCATAAAGAAATTGATTTTATGTTATTGATAATAATATGAATTTCATTCGCTAGATTTTTTGTCCTATATGTTGATTCTAACTTTTTGAAAATCCTACTTAAAAGCTAAATAATTGATAAATCATTGATCTTACTATTTTTTAAACCTATGAAACTTCACTATAATAATTTTTTAACATGTAAGTCCTATTTTTTTATTATAATCTTTATATCAAATAAAAAGTGAAGAAATTAGAGCGAAGAATATAATTATTATTACTATATATTTACATTCTAAAATATTGATCCTTTTAACTTTTATATTTATAAATTTTTTTTCAAAGCCTAAAAGGTAATAACATAAATTGTGCTTAAGGATATTAAGCCCCAAATATTATTTTTTTGGAGCTAATGATAGCAAGCTTTGCTATCATTAAAAAATTCCTATATTAATTATTTACAATTTTGTAACTTGAGTACATTCTCCTACATCTAAATAATTGATTTTAGAATTACACCAAATTGAATAATAGGGGATTAACTATATTATAAAGTAATTTCCTTAGAGTCTAAAGTAATTTCTTATCTATAAGCAACATAAAATTTTTCATTATGGATTGATATTTATCTGTTGTTAAGTATTTTAATATAATAATTTTAGTTTATTTGTAATAATATATTTTAATTAATAATTTCATAAATTTAAATTATTTTAGTTAATAAATAAAATTAATCCATGCATTCATAGGTCACAAACTAGTTTTATTATAAAATAAATAAAATATTATTAATATTTTAAAAGTTATTATCTTTAAATAATATTAAAATATTAAATTGTGTAACTACCACAATTCGCATGATTATTTTAGTAATTTTAAACAAAATAATGTTTGATTTTTAGTAATATCAAACACAATGATCTTTAATTACTAAATATTAATGATTATTAACCAAAGAAAATGATTTCAAATAATGAGTGATAAAGTCACTTTAGTAATAAAATTACCTCAATAATTACATACCTTGGTAATCTTGCAAAAGATACCAAACACTACCTAAAAATTTTGGTTAATATATATAATTTCATGTATCAGCTCATACATGAAAATGGAGATAAGTGGTTGTTTTTTAGTGGCATTTTTAAATAAATGCCACAAAGTTCAATGTTTTTATAAGGTTAGCAATTTTTTTTATAAAACGCCACAAAATCCTTATATAGTGGCATTTGGATTTAAAAACGCCACTAAAAATATTTTTTTATGACATTTGTTGACCTAAACGCTTTTATATATTTTGACTTTTATAAATATAATGGCATTTAGAATGTAAACACTGCTAAATACAAAGCTACAAACTAAAAAATAACCCTCAAAACGCTAAAGAGAATGATTGAACTTACGACCTTATGGTTAATAACTATATGTTCTAACCGATTGAACTACTCTAGTGTTTTTAGTAGGGGATTATTCAAGGCGTTTTTGGCCAAGAATGTCTTGAATAATCCGATTCAATTTTTTATAAGAGATTATTCAAAGTGTTTTAGGCAAAAAATACTTTAAATAATCCCGAAAAAAAAGGTAGAAGATTAATCAAGCCTAGAATAATCCCCTCATAAAAACTGAAGGGGATTATTGAAGCTATTTTTAACAAAAAATATCTTGAATAATCCCCAATAAAAAATTAAAAGGGATTATTCAAGGTGTTTTATGCCAGAAACACCTTGAATAATCCCATTCAATTTTTATGAGGGAATTATTTAAGGCATTTTTGGCCAAAAAAGTCTTGAATAATTTAAAACCCCTCATAAAAATTAAAAGGAATTATTCAAGGTAATTTTGACTAGAAATACCTTGAATAACCCCATTAAATTTTTTGTAAGGGATTATTCAAGACGTTTATGGCAAAAAATGCCTTGAAAATTTCAAAAAAAAAATGGTAGGGGATTATTCAAGGTGTTTTTGGCTAAAAATGCCTTGAATAAACCCCTCCAAAAATTAAAGGGAATTATTGAAGGTGTTTTTGGTCAGAAATACCTTGAATAACCTCATTCAATTTTTTGTAAAGGCCAAAAATGTCTTGAATAATCTCATTCAATTTTTTGTAAAAGATTATTCAAGGCATTTTTGGTAAAAAATACCTTGAATAATTTCCAATAAAAAATTATAGGAGATTATTCAAGGCGTTTTTGGCAAAAAAATGCTTTGAAAATCCCCTTATAAACATTGAAGGAAATTATTTAATGTGTTTTTGATCAGAAACGCCTTGAATAACTTTATTCAATTTTTTTGTAAGAGATTATTCAAGGTGTTTCTGATCAAAAACGCCTTAAATAATCCTAAAAAAATCAATTTCAGTAACATAAAACTCCTCGTTTTAAATATATTTAAGTGGCATTTTTTAAAAGGAAACACTATTAAATTAGGTATTTAGTGGCGTTTTTAAAAAGGAAACGTCACTAAAAATTCCTCCAAATTCCTAAACCTTTTATGCCATTTTTGCCATTTCTAGTTGTTCTACATTTTTTTAGTTGATTCCTTTCATTTTCAACCTAATTCTTTTTTTTTTTTTATGGATTTGCTCTCCATTTATGGCCTTGGTCTTCTTGTTTTTCATGGATTTCCTCTCCATTCAAATTTCCTCTTAGCAAGCAAAGTTTTAAGATGCTAAAATTATTTACAGTTTGCAGAGTTTAAGGAATTTGTAGAGCTTGAGGCAAGGCTTGGTTTGTTGTTGCAAACATTTACAGTTTGCAGTCAACAGAAATCAATTGGACAGAGTTGTCATTGTTTTTCTCAATAGAAATAATGTTGATTATTTGCAACAAGTAAATTTATTTAGGTACACTTGAATCTTAGCTGCAGTTTGTCTCTCTTTTAAGATTTCTCTTGGCTGAAATCATTATAAGGAACAAATTGAAAGCAATAAGTTACATTTAATAAATTGAAACTATCTATACTTTATGGTTCAAATTTGGTATGGTACTGTGGTTTTCACCTAAAGTTAGTTGACTTTGATGGCTAGAGTTTTGGGTTCCTTATAAAAGGAGGCTCAACGCCAAGAGTAAGCATGTTGCACCAATCCAACTTTTGGTTCTCTAAAAACATAAAATATATATAATCAAATATTTGAAAAATTAGGGTTGTAACTTCCTTAATAATTTAAATTAGCTCTTCCAGTCAATCTAAAGAGTCAAACAAAATTCAACTATAGCTCAAAAATATTGTTAAGGTGAGTTATTTCACCCTATTGTTAAGAATGGTAAAGATATAGGTGTTTTAAACAACTATTTGTCAAATGCTTTTTAGCGAAATTTTTTTTTATTTTTGTTTGATTGTTTATTTTCAATTTTTTTCTCATTTTGTATATTAATATGTAAAAATACTAATATCTTTCTTTTTCTTTGTTAATTTTTAGTTTGAGATTAAGGTTTGCTTATCATCAATTGCTTTATTTCTATCAATCGTGTCTTTGCCCATTAGTGTTTTGAATTGGTGAAGGTATTTCCCTTTTTAAACAAATAATCACCTTTGATTAATTCAAGTAACTTGTTAGGAGGTCTAAATTTGTTACTAATTTAAGTGTAATATTTAGTTTGTTTTCATATAATTAATTATATAATTTTGGTTTGATAATGTAGCAAGTACTAAATAGATAAGAATTAGATGTAAAAGTCAAGATTAAGTCAATAGTATTGAGATGGAGTGAAAATTTTTTTAATTTTGCATTTGATAATGCAAGTGAAGATAATATGATATTATGCCCATGTTTGAGGTGCGCTAATATCGATTGACAAATCCGTGAAGTTATTTCAGGATTTGTTAATTGATATTTTCATGGAGAATCTATACCATCAAGGTTAGCGACTTGAGTACTTTCAACTTTAAGGGTTCCTTAACACCAATATGATCCTATTAGACAAGATGACATAGAAAGCATGTTGTGGGATGCTTTCGACATTCATAACCAATATTTTCATAATCTATCTCCTTAAAATGATGGATTTAATAAATCAAATATTGAAATGAATGATTTTGGTGAACATAGGATTGGTATAGGTGACCAACAACCTAGTAGAGAAGCATCAAAGTTTTATAAGTTGCTTAAGGATATGAATGAAGAACTTTATGAGAGATATAAGCATTCAAACTTGTCTTTCTGTGTGCATCTTTTTCATTTAAAATGCTTATGTGGATAGAAAGGAAACTCTTTGATTTTATTATTGGAGTTTATGAAAGAAATGTTCTTTTCGCAAAAATCTCTGAATCTTGTAAGGATTCAATGAAGAGGATCAAGGAGTTAGGTCTTGGATATGAGAAAATTCAGAGTTATCTCAATGATTGCATGCTATATTGGGATGATAAAAAAAATCAACAATCTTGTCCTTTGTGTGATAATTCTTGTTGGTTGGACACAAATCCTAAAGAAAGGTTGATGAGGATGATGATGATGTCCATGTAAAAAAGAAGCATGTAAAAGTTTTATAGTATTTTTCATTAATACCAAGACTTCAATGACTCTTTATGTCTTTTAAAATTACAGATTCTATGAGGTGGCATCATAATGAATAGACGAATGATGTCTCATTGATGCATCCTGCTAATTCTTTGGCATGGAAATCATTTTACTCTAGATTTTCATACTTTGCTTCTGATCCTTGAAATGTTATACTTGGACTAGCATTTGACGGATTCGTCCCTTGAAAGTGATGAGTATTTTATTATAGTACTTAGTTAGTTATATTGATTCCTTATAATTTACCATCATGGATTGTCATGAAGCAACAATCATTTATTTTGTCTATGATAATTCTTGGGGAGAAAGGTTCAAAAAATGATATAGACATTACTTACAACCTTTGATTAAAGAGTTAAGTAGTTATGGGAAAGAGTTGAGACTTATGATGCTTCAAAACAAGAAAACTTCAATATGCATGTTATCTTATTATGAACTATCAACAAATTTTTTGCTTATGTAAATTTATCTGGTTGGAACACCAAAGATCATTATGCTTGTCCATGTTGTGTTATATAGACATGTTCGAAGTGGTTACATAATGATAGAAAGTTTAGTTATATGGCACATTATAGATGGTTAGATGATAATTATTGATTTAGATTCTAAAAACATCTTTTTGATGGAACTGGAGAGTTAAGGAGAGCATCATTACCAATTATTGGGTCTAAGTCAAAGTTAAAGATATCAATTTCAGTTATGGTAAAATAATTCAATCAAGAAAAAGAATGAGAGAGAAATTTAAAGGTATCCGACCTTGTATTTCTCAAATTGGTGATGCTGATACTTAAGTTAGTAATGATGATATTCAAAGTGATGAGAAAGAAGATTAAGAATATGACCCCAATAAGTCTGAGTTGTGAAAAAAAAAAGTATCTTTTTTTACTTACCTTATTAGAAATATAATTTATTACATCATAACCTTGATGTGGTGCATATAGAGAAGAATGTTTGCAAAAATTTTATCAGGATAATACCCAATGTGAATAAAAGATCAAATGATGACTTAAAGAGTTGGCTTGACCTAGTTGACATGGGGATTCGCCTTGATCTTCATCTGAAGTTACTTCCTAATGGCAAATCTCGATTGCCTCATACTTGTTTTAGAATGTCTAAAAGTGAGAAAAATGTGTTTTGCAAGGTGTTGAAAAATGTGAAAGTCTTGGATGGCTATACGTAAAATATATTAAGATGTGTGAATTTGAAGGAACTAAAACTTTCTTCATTGAAGTCACATCATTACCACATCTTGATACATGACTTACTTCCCATTGCTTTACATTCATCAATATCAAAGTAAGTCACTTTAGTTGTAATCGAATTAAATAACACATTTAAAGCTCTTTATAGGAAAGTTTTGAATGTGAAAGAGCTTGACAAACTTCAAGATCAAGTCGCGATTACTTTATGCCATTTAGATAATATTTTCCCTCCAAACTTCTTCACTACTATGATGCATTTGGTTATTTACCTTCCATATGAAGCAAAAGTTGGTGGACTAGTTTATTATCGATGGATGTATCCTATTAAAAGGTATTATTTATTAATAAGTTGCTATTGTTTATGATACCATTCTAATTAAAAAGGTATATGACAAATGTTTTATACCTTAGATTTTTAGGGAGGTTAAAGTTTTTTGTCGCAACAAACAATATCCGAAAGGTTCTATTGCTGAAGGATATTTAACAGAGGAGTGTATAACATTTTGTTCTCGATATTTGAAAGATGTTGAAATGAGATTTAATAGACCGTCAAGAAATCTTGGTATACAGTATATTGACTTTGCCCACACCTATCTTTTTGAAAGTTTTCAACAACCAATAGGCAAAGCCAAAGTTGTGGAGTTAGATTATAAATCTTGGACAAAAGCACATCGATATGTTCTTTTTCATCATCATTCAATTGAATCATTTCACACATAAGTTATTTGTGAGAGGAATCATTCATTCTATTAAGTATAATTTATAAACTTTGCTTCTTACTGTTAATACTTTATTTTGATGCATGTAGTGAGTATAGAAATAATTGGAGAGCTCGTACACATTATTAACGATCTAACATTCGAGAGCTTGATAAGTTGTTCACCGAAAATTTTCATAAATGGTTAGGAAAACTGTAAGTAATATCATACTTTCCATTTTAAGAATTATACATAGAATGCTTAGGGTATAAATAAAATTAATAACATATATTTTACTCTACCTTTATAGGTTTAGAATGGAAGGCTTGTTAATAAAGAGGTGAAGTGTCTTTTATAAGGTCCAAATAGGATTGTGAAACGATACAAAAGGTTCATCATCAATGGATTTAGATTTCACACCAAATTCCATGGAAAATTTAGAAGAACACAAAATTTAGGAATTATTGTTACTTCGTCAACTACTAGCTATGCCAATGCTCGGGACACAAACCTTTTGGAGGGATATGTTGACTACTATAGCATAATTAATAACTTCATTAAGTTGGATTATTAGTGTAAGAGGAAGCTTGTCTTATTTCGATGTGATTGGGCTTAATGAATAGTGCGAGGCTATTAAGAAAGTTCAGTTTGGATTTACAACTGTGAATTTTTCTCGATTAATTCACACCAGACAACAACTTATTGATGAACTTTATATTTTTTCCTCTTAAGTCAAAGAAGTTTTTTATTCTGAAGATCCGAAAGAATCAGGTTGGTTTATTGTTTTTCGTAACACATTTAGGAACTTATTTGATATAGGGTTAGATACTAGAGATGATGTTGAATATGAAACTGAATGTTTTTCTTTTGCTGACCAAAACTTGGATGAAAATATCTCTAATACCTTTACTTAGTGGGTTATCGAAGATGTTGATGAAGACATTTATAAACCATGATGGATCATTTATATTTTGTAATTAGAATGTTCAAAACATAATGTAATAAATCTTTTATGTAATTTATGTGGCATTCACTTTTGTATGTTTATTGTGTTGTAAATTATACATTATCTTTTAATTTAATTAAATTGATATGTTTTTTATATATCATTGGTTATAATTTATTAACTTCTCAATGTCTATATATGTTCTTTAGATATGCTCTTTATATATAGTTCATTATATATATATATATATAATGTTTGAACTTTTTAAGTTTTAACTGATTTTCTTTTATAGTGCAACTAAGTTCCAATGTTGAGGAATAGATTAAAAGGAATACATATTAGGGATATTAGGTCAAAACTGTCTACGACACCTATTGATCTTGGCTATAGACTGAATCTTTTAGAGGGAAATATGTCTACTGCCAGTTCTAACTTAGTTGCTTCTACTCCTTTAACTGATATTGAATCTGGCAATACGGGAGGTTCAAGTTTAGATAGTATCCCACCGATTGATTCTGCTTCTAATTTTAATGCAGGTATTATAAACCCTATATTTAGATTTTAATTATAATCATTAAAGTATTGGTAATTTACTAATTGACATTTTATTTTTTGCAGTTAATAACAATGGTCAACAAAGAACCAAAGGTAGGATAACTTTGAAGGAATTGTGGACATTACCTCTGAACGAGTGTATTGTAGTGTCTACAAACTTTGATAGGCAACCAGTTGGTGAAGAGTGTCAATTGCTAGCAAGATTTTTAGGAATAATGGCCCATAATGACATGAAATTGCCTATTCATTATGAACCATGGCATAAAGTTCCAGTAGAAGTTAAGGTCGAAGCTTTAAACTTTGTTGAGGTATTAGTATAATTAATTACATATTAGAAATATTAATTTTTTTAAAGCTGGTCAATAAATTGTAACTTTTCTTTTTGTATTGTTATAGTTAAGATTTTTACTTGAACTACCTACTTCATTTGTGCTTAAGTCATTAGGAAAGAAATGGAAAGACTATAAGCATAATTTGAAGAAAAAATATTTCGATTGAAATAGTACTATAGAGGCCATAATAGATACTCTACCTTATGGTGTGATTAGGTAGTAATATGAGTAGTTGGTTAGATTTTGGTTCTCAAGGAAATGAGAGATACTAATTTGTAACTTTTAATATTATTTTTAATAAAAAAGGTGTTTTATGTTTTTAGTTAGTAATATTAGTATTTCTACTATATACAGGATTATTTTTTACGATAGGAAAAAAAAATTTGGGAAGCAAAAAGCAACAGAAATATAGCCACATGAGTAGATCAAAAAGCTTTGCAAGAAAGCAAAAAGAAAAGGTATGTAATGCATCAAATAAGAAAGTTGTCATTTATATATGTTTAGCATTTTTTGTGTCATTAAAGCGCAAAAATGTAAATATGCAGTTATTTTGTGTTTTAACAGTTTGGATAGCTTCAATGCATTATATTAAACTTACTCAAATGATTGAATTTGGTTTCCATGGTTGATGTATGTGAAAAGCTACCGCTTATATCTCTTTAGGACTTTGTTTGCCCCTAAAGGGACTTTGTTTGCCCCTTATCTGTATTCTTCAAATGTGATTCACCCATGAATGTGAAGATAAAGTTAGAAAAAAGATAACAAAAAGAAAGGGATTGTTTACTGCCTAGTTATGCCTTTACTTTACCTAAGAAAGTTCGATTGCTCCTTAAACAAAATGATTAGAAAAACTTATTAAATATATGGAATAACATGGTTCCTTCAAGTCAACAAGCTTTTTGTCAGAAGTTTGAGCATGTTTCACATATCTTGTTAGTAAAAGTTGAAAACTCACTAATTAAGGTGATGGTACAGTTTTGGGATCCCTCCTATCATTGTTTTATTTTTAATGAAGTTGATTTGGTGCCAACTATAAAAAAGTATTCGATTTTGGTGGTATGTATCTTTAGCATCCAGATAGAATATATGTGAAGCAATAAAAGCTGAGGTATCGCAAAAAGTTAGCTTATATTTAAGGGTAAAAAAAAAGCTTATAGATTCTCATTTCTAAGAAAAGGGAGGGCATAAAGGTATTCATGGGAGTTTTTTTGAGATTACATTGTTAAACACCCTGATGAGGACCAAGGAATAAATGTGTTTACTTTAGCAATATATGGGATGGTAATCTTCCCTAAAGTCTTAGGCCATATTGAGATAGAGGTGATGTATTTATTTAAGCAGACTGAGAGAATATATAATCCTTCATTGGCAATATTGGTAGAAATCATCAAATCATTGAGTTTTTACAAACAAAGTGATAAAGTGAGTTTCTTGGATTACACACCATTATTGTATTTATGGATGAAAAGCCATTTTGAATGCAAGAATAGTACTTTTTCCAAATTTTATTTCGCAATCAAAATCTTATTAAGGAGTTTTATGAAAATGAATGGTTAGAAGCAAAGACTAAGAAGGAATGTGAATATTTCCTGTAAAAACTCACGGCTTGTCAGGTGAAATGGTAAGTTCTATGGATTAGTCAAGAACCCATGTTATATCAATGTGGAGATGAGGTAAGGGTTCCATTTTTAGGCTTATGAGGTTCAACAAGTTATGCACCGTTGATGGCAAAGAGGTAGTATGGAGCTAAACAATTCATTTTTATGACGTACAAGCTCAGCTGATTTAACTATTATTTTTCTTATCCATGTATTACATTACATTCATTCACAATCATTTCTTAGTCATGTTAGCTTATAACAAGATTACTAATTTTAGATTATGGTATGTAAGGTTCAAATATAGCTCAACATTGGTATAACACTTGGGCTCAGATTAAGAAAATGGTGCAACATAATGCGAGTTGTGTTAAGAAGTTGGAAAAGGCTCAAGAGGAAATCAATGGGGAATTGAGCAAGATCCTCGAGGCTTTGAGTAAAATAAACAAGGAAAAAGTAATGGAGAAAGATGTTTCACATGAAGTCATTGAGCCACTATATCCTCTAAGTTATGGTTTAGATTAGAACCAATTCACTCAAAGCTTCCCATTACAATAGCCAGCATTCCAGAGTTATAATTATCTGAAAATGCTTTATGCATTTAATTAAGGAAATGTCCAAAGTTATATTAATCCTATTTTCACGAAGAAGGTAGTTGTTGACCCAAATCTATAATCTAGCCAAAGAAAAAGAAAAATTGAAGTTAAAAATGGCTGAGTCCTTAAAGCACCGTAAAATTCATCACACGATGAATATGATCGATGAGAGATTACAAGCTATAGAAGGCATTGACTTTTATGGTTCTATGGATGCCACAGGACTTTGTCTGGTACCAAGTGTGTTAATTCCCCTAAAATTTTAAGTTCTAGAGTTTGAGAAGTATGACGATACCAAGTGCCCTATCACATGTCATAATGTATTGTCGTAAAATGGTAGTACATGCTAGTAATGAGAGATTATTCATGCATATGTCTCAAGATAGTTTAACTGGGTCTGCTGCGAGATGGTATGTCCAGCTGGACAAAGCCCATATATGATCTTGGAAGGATTTGACTCGATCTTTCATCAATTAATACTGCCATATTATAGATATAACTTTTGATCACTTTTTGATGCAAAGTATGAAAAAGAAAATAACTAAGTTTTTTAAAGAGTATGCCCAAAAGTGGCATGATATAACTACTCAAGTGCAACCACTATTAACAGAAAAAGAAACAACAATACTGTTTATAAGTACTCTAAAGTCACCTTACTATAAAAAAATGATTAGAAATACAACTAAAAGTATTGCTGACATGGTGATTTCAGGAGAGATCATTAAAAATGCCATAAAAAATGGCATGCTTGAGGAAGGGAGCCCTCTGCTACTAAGAGGATGCCCAAAAAGAATGAAAGTGAGACTCAAGCTATGGGTTACAAAGGACAACAATATAGAAAATACCCTCAATCAGTTTATCCTATATATTATCCTACCATAAATCATGCTTCAGTTTCTCCTTATCAACTAGCTTTATGACTTTTTTATCCATCTACTTACCAACCTGCCTTTAGACCACCTGCCTACAATCCAAACACCTCGACTATAGTAAGACCCTCTATTCATCTAACTAACGCAACAAGTGGCATACGAGAGTCATGAAATAATCGAGAAAAACCCACCTTCGATCTTATTCCCATGAGTTATATGAAATTGTACCAAGAACTTTACAAAAATTACTTAATTGTTCTCATTCCTACAAAATCACTTGAATTTCCTTACCCCAAGTGGCATGATTTTACTGCTCATTGTGATTATCATTATGGGGTTACTGGCCATTCCATCGAAGATTGCATTTTTTAAAAATACAGGGTGCAAAGTCTAATTAAAGAGAGGCTGATAAATTTTGATACCAGTGAAAAAATAACACCCAATGTCAATGATAACCTGTTGTCCAATCATGTAGTCAATACTTTGAATGAGAATAAAGGGTAAATAAAAAGAAGAGTGGATGAGATCAAAATGCCATTCAATAAGCTATTTGAAGCTTTATATAAGGCATGAATAATACAATTGGTAAACCAATGTACTTATTATGAGAGATGTGTCCTGAATAAAAAATGTAAGTATCATAGTGGAGCTCCAAAGCATTTTATTGAAATATGCAAATAATTTCATGATGAGGTAAAGAGGCATCGAAATAGATTGAATTGTATGAAAAAACAGAAGCCTCGAAAGGTGTTGAAATAGCTATGACTGATAAGTGGGTATCAAAGCCGATCACCATACATTGTGGTGAGAAGCCAAGATTAGTCATAAACAAGTTTATTCCTAGGCCAGTGACTTTCAAAGTCCCAAGTCTGTTCCCCTACATGGATGAGAAGACCATGCCATAGAAGTATGGTTGCAAGGAAATGGTCTAAGGATAAGAAGAAATTATGCAAGAAGAATTATGCCTAAATTTGATGCTGCCAATATAACTGGTGTAGGTGGCATGACCAGAAGTGGAAGATGCTATACTCTAAAAGTGTTAGAAAAAGTAAGAAATGAGAAAATGACAGAAAAATAAACTAGATCAAAATCGATTCTAAGAAAAGATATCCCAATATTTGTGCCTAAAAAGAAAGCTTACGAGTTTTTAAAGTTAACGAAGCATAGTGAGTACTCTGTGGTGGAGCAATTAAGCGAGATACTAGCCAGAATCTTGTTATTGTCACTATTATAGAATTCAAAACCACACTGCAACGCCTTGTTAAAGGTGTTAAATCCAGCTTATACATAATGTGTTAGTGGAATATGTGAATCATCTAGCAGGAAACTTGGTGGTACCACATTATATATCCTTCAATGATGATGAGATTTCACCCGAAGGTAGGAGAAATACAAAAGCTTTGCATAACACTATTAAATGAAAGAGTCACATCATAGCCAAAGTCGTTATTGATAATGGTTTAACCATTAACGTTATGCCCATGTCTACTTTGGCAAGGGTGCCTATTGATACATCCCATATCAAAATTAGTCATATGTTGGTCTGAGCATTTAAGGGAACTAGGCATGAAGTATTGGGAGACATTGAAATACCTATGCAAATTGGACCTTGTGTCTTCAATATAAAATTTCAGGTTATGGATATTTCTCTATTCTACAGTTGTTTGTTGGGAAGATCATGGATTCACATGATAGGTATTGTTCATTCCTTTCTGTATTAAAAGGTTAAATTCATCATGAAAGATCAATTGGTAATTGTAGCTAGAGAAAAAGACTTGCTGGTGACTCAACCTATGAAATCTTCATATATAAAGGCTACAAAAAAGTCGTTAGAATGCTCTTATTAATCTATTGAACTTGTTAATACTATGGGTGGAGGTCCTAAGTTTAGCAAAATCATGATCAATTAGATAATTAATAAAGGTTGGAATATTAAAATTGGGCTAGGCAAAAATCTGTAAAGGATAAAAGAACCACCAATAATTGCAAACAATAGTAGAAGACTAGGCTTAGGATGTGCAATGAAAAGAATATGAGATGATAGGAGAGAAAAATGATGACAAGAAATATGCCAATGTTTATTCCCCACTTGTATGAAACATTTAGTCTTGGAGGACACATGTACTTGGAACCTAAGGAAAATGCTGAATGGGAATTAAGCATGGAAGATGCTTTCACTGAACTATACATCCAAATGATAAATGAAAATATCTGAAGGGAATGAGTGTTAGTTTATCCATGCCCATCAAACTTTGAACTAAAAAACTAGAGTGTCCTCAAAATGCCTGCTGTCCTGGATACTTTCTCAATATAATTGCAACTCCCAAGCACTTATGCCCAAAAGCATTAGAATGATCTCTTATATATGGGCCTCTTATTATCCATTAATTCAATAAAAAATAAGAGCATACATTTTATTCATTTCATCTATTCAATCCACTTTCTCATAAAAACATTTCACAAATGTCTTTATTTTGTTTAATTTTAATTCTTCAAATGAATATAACAACAATCATGATAACAATCAGGGATTTAATTTTGAAAATTTAGTTAACGCTAATGACTTTGACAATGAAGGAAACTCTGAAGAATACACTTTGCCTTCAGATTTAATGAGATTAATTGAATAAGAGAATAAATTTATTAAGCCTCATCAAGAAGTTATTGAGATGATCAATTTAAGAGATGATGATAACAAAAAAGAAGTTAAGGTTGATACCTCACTCCTAATTGTTGATAAACAATGATTAAAAAATTTGCTTTGAGAATTTGTGAATGTGTTTTCTTGGTCTTATTAAGATATGCTTGGGCTCAACATTAAGATAGTAGAACACAGCTATCCTTAAAGCTTGAACGTAGGCCAATTCAATAAAAATTGAAAAAAATGAAACCTAAAATATTGTTGGAGGTTAAAGATGAGGTAAAAAAATAATTTGATACGGGCTTTTTGCAAGTGGCCAAATATCCTGAATGGGTGGCCAATATAGTACCTATTCTTAAGAAAGATGAAAAGGTACAAATATGTGTGAAATACCGTGATCTAAATAGGGCCAACCTAAAGGATAACTTTCCTCACCGTATATTGATACATTGGTGGATAATACAGCTCGACATGCGATTTTCATTTTTATGGATGGATTTTTCAACTATAATCAAATAAAGATAGCTTAGAATGATATGAAAAAGACTACCTTTTATAACTATGTGGAGAACATTTTGTTATAAGGTTATACCTTTTGGATTGAAAAATGCCAGGGCAACTTATTAAAAGGCTATGGTGACACTTTTTCATGATATGATGTATAAAGAGGTTGAGGTATACGTAGATGACATGATCACAAAATCTTGAAAAAGAGAGGACCATGTAGCTAACCTTAAAAAATTGTTTAAGAGTTAAGAAATTTTTAGCTTAAATTAAATCCATCCAAATGTACATTCAAAGCTAAGTTAGAAAATTGTTGGGTTTTGTGGTTAGTGAAAGGGAAATTGAAGTTGATCCAGACAAGATAAAAGCCATTCAAAACTTATCCCCGCCCAATACACTAAAAAAGTATGAGATTTTTTGGGCAGATTAAACTATATTTCTTGATTCATCTATCAACTTACCTCTAAATGCGATCCTATCTTTAAACTCCTCTAAACGAACAATCCTAGTGAATGGAATGAAGAATGTCAAGAGGCTTTTGATAAGGTTAAGCAATACCTATCAAAACCTCTAATACTAGTACCATCCGTTTAGGGAAAACTATTAATTCTATATATGGTGGTTCATGACAAATCAATGAGATGTATGCTGGGACAACAAGATGGATCTAGTAAAAAAGAAAAGGTAATTTACTACTTAAGCAAAAAGTTTATAGAGTATGAGTCTAAGTATTCGTTGCTAGAGAAAATGTATTAAGCTTTGGCTTGAATAGCTAAAAGGCTTAGGCAGTATATGCTTTATCACACTACTTGGCTTATGGCTAAACTCGATCCAACCAAGTACATCTTTGAAAAACCATCATTATCAGGGAGAATCGCACGATGACAAGTAATGCTTTCAAAATATGATATAGTATATGTAAGCCAAAATGTGATCAAAGGAAATGCCATTATTGAAATCCTTGCGAACCATACTACTGAAAGCTATGAGCCTTTGAAACTCAATTTTTTGGTTGAAGAATTAATGGCCATCTTAGGATTGGAGGACGATAATGATGATGGAAAGTCATGGAAAATGTATTTTGATGGGGTTGCTAATGCCATGGGACATGGAATTAGGGCAATTTTAATATTTCCAAAAAGGCATTATTACCCTATTACAGTAAGATTGAACTTTAGTTACACTAACAATATGGCTGAATATGAGGCTTTTGTTATGGGATTGAAAGCTATTTTGGGCAAAAAAAATTAAAGTATTAAAGTGTTTGAGGATTCAACTTTGGTTATCTATCAACTAAATGGTGAATGGGAAACGAGGGACTCAAAACTTATCCCATACCATAAATACATTTTGGAGTTATTTAAATAGTTTGAGATAATCTACTTTGAACATTTGCTTTCGGAAAAGAATCAGATCACGGATACATTAGCCACTTTAGCTGCAATGATATGAAATGAAAATAATGTTGAAATATAGCTTGTCAAGTTAGATGTCAAGTATATGCTAGTACATTGCACCAACATAGAGAAGGAAAGAGATGAAAATCCTTGGTATTATGATATTTTATGATACCTAAAGAGTCAACAATACTCAGATCAAGCGATGAAGAATGATAAGAGAGTTTTAAGAAGATTGGCTATAAGATTCCTTTTAGATAGTTAGGTTTTGTATAAAAAAAGTAGAGATTGGATGTTATTGCACCGTGTAAATATTTTTAAGGTAAGGAAAATTATTGAGGAGGTACATGATGGTGTATGTGGAGCACATACAAATAGGCACATTATGGCAAAATAAATTATGAGTGGATACTATTGGTTAACAATGAAGAATGATTGCATTGATTATGCTAAAAAACGTCATAAATGCCCAATTTATGCTGACAAGATCCATGCTCTACCCACTATGTTACATGTTTTGGCACCACCTTGACTATTTTTTACGTGGGGAATAGATGTCATTGGTCCATCACTCCAAAAGCATCAAACGAGAATAGATTTATTTTTGTGATGATTGATTACTTCACTAAATAGGTCAAAGCAACTTCTTTTACCAATGTAACTCAATCAATAGTCTACAAGTTTATCAAGAGAGAAATAATCTACAGATACAGGCTTCTGAAGAAGATCATCTCAAATAATGTAAAACACTTAAACAGTAAGATAATGCAAGAAGTATGTGCTCAGTTTAAAATTAAACACCATAATTCAACTTCATACCATTCAAAATTGAATAGAGTAGTAGAAGCTGCAAATAAAAATGTCAAAAGGATTCTAGAAAGAATGACTGAAATGCATAAAGATTGGCATGAAAAATTACCTTTTGCTCTGTATGCCTGTCGACCATCAGTATGCACCTCTACTAGGGCAACTCTATTCTTCTTGGTTTATGGGATAGAGGTTGTATTGCCAGTGGAAGTAAAAATCCCATCCTTAAGAGCCTTAAAAGAAACGGGATTAGAATAAGCTGTATGGATTCAAGAGCGAAATGAGCAATTAAACTTCATTAAAGAGAAAATATTTGTAGCGTTCTATCATGGTCAACTATACCAAAGAAAGATGACGAAAGCCTATGACAAAAAGATTCGACCTCATCAATTTCAAAAAAGAGAATTAATGTTGAAAAAAATCCTCTTGAGTCAACATGATGATAGAGGAAAATAGACCCTAAATTGAAAAGGACTTTATGTTGTGAAAAAGACCTTATTGGAGATTGATAGAGATGACCTTTCAAATCTTATAACTTTTAATACCATGAAAAGATACTTTGCTTAAAAAGACAAAAACGGAGGGTTCAAGTTGAAAACTCAAAAAAGAAGCTTGAACTAAATAAAATAAACAAGATAAAAAATAAAAAAATAAGAGTTTAAGTTAAAAACCTGAAAATACGGCTTGAACTAAATGGAGGTTTAGATAAGTTGAAAACTTGTAAAGGCGACTTGGATAAGGAGGTTACGGCATCATTTATGAGGTACATCAAAGTCAATATTAGTGAATTTTTGAAGAGTTTTTGAGTGCTAAGTGCATCATATGGTTGAATTTTTGAAAAAATTCGAGATATGTTGTCATGATTAACTAATTATTTGTTTGGGGGCATTATTATCCCAAATAGCCATCTGTATATACCTTTATCTTGTCTTGTTGCCATCATTTGTAATTTGCTTCTTCTCCAAATAAATGATATTCATTTCATTCTATCTATGTCTTACTTTCAATCCTTACATTTTCCTTTTTATTGATGCTATGCTATGAATAAAAGAAATGTATAATGACTAATAATTGAATAATATCAAGAGAGATTGTGCATTTACTTTAGGAAAGTTGAAAGAGATGAAGGCAAAAGATGAAACCTTCAAGGTTTGGTAAAGGTATTAATTTTAAAAATTCTCTTAAAAGGAAAAATAAGTGCCTATTTTGATTGATGAAAAGCGAATTTGATTTTTCTCATGAAAAGTATGTAGAGATTAGGATGCAAAAGAAAGAGTCTAGAGAACTTTAATACCACAATCAAAACTTCCATGCATTTGCATCTCATATAGGACATACATTTGCATCATTTGCATTACCGTTATTACAAACCAAGTTTCGATCTTGGCTCAATCCATATCATTTTATTTTTTTTGACTCGAGGTTCGATCCTAATAACTTATTTTGATCTCGACTCAATTAGATCATTTTATTTTTCTAACTCATTATTCGATCTCGGTCACCTGTTCAGATCATTTTATTTTTCTAATTCACAGTTCGATCTTGATCACTTATTCTGATATCGACTCAATCTAAATCATTTTAATTTCTTGTTTCGCAGTTCAATCTTGTTCATTTTTTTTATTTTGGTATACTTCTTTCACATTTTTTATTTGACTTTAGTTTTCAGGCTTGGATGCAATGACTGTCGATGTCTTTGCATCATTCCTGTTTCACAAGAATGTGCAAAGAAGGGCAACTATTGACACCCATTTTCGTCTGAGGTATGATTGATTTGCCAATTTGAATCTCTTTTGGATCGTCAGTCCTTAGAGGGGTTTGTGTTTGGGTTTTTTACATTTTGTATTATTTGGTTTGGGATTTAAACCTAGCATTTGTTGATCAATCATAGGCTTTGGTCCAACCAATATTATTGTTATTATTATTATTATTTGGTTTGGGCTTTGAACTTGGTATTTGTTGATCGGATATAGGCTTTGGTCCAACCATTATTATTATTATTATTATTGTTGTTGTTGTTGTTGTTGTTGTTGTTGTTGTTATTGTTATTGTTATTTTAAGTTAAACAATTTATTATTTTTTAATACCTTTATGAATTTCATTTTTATTATCTTATTTTTGAAAGTAACCAAAACTACTTTTAAAATAAATTCATGGATCTTATCAAACTATTGGAGGATTTTTCATAAATTTAATTTTTTATGAATTCTACTAAATTATTGGAGAATTTCATAAATCAATTTTTAAAAAAATATATAAATAACTATTATCAATAAAATGTTTTGTTTTGATTCTACTAAATTATTAGAGGATTTAAATTTTAAATTAAATTTTACTAAACTATTGCAAGATTTAATGCATTTTCAAAAAAATAAATTTACAATAACATCTCATCAAACTATTGAAAGATCTGCATCAAAGTAAATCTTATTAAATTATTGGAAGATTCTACTAATTATTTCTTTAACTAAAATTTAAATGAATCCGATGATAGAGCTTATTCAGGGTGAGACACTAGTTTTCATGAATACTCTTGAAGTGAGAGAATTATTTTAAATTGTTACCAAATTTAATATTAATTTTTAATATTAAATATTTTGGTAAATCATAAATATGGTTAAAACTTCGATAATTTGAAATCAAACTGATATTATCCTTTGAATTGGTGTTGTGATGGTACTATAATCTTTTTCACGTATAATCGCACTCCCAAATTTGAAATCTGATTTTATGGATTAAAATTTACTATTTAAAGATATTTAAGTTGATTTTGGGACTCCTCTTTAAATAGAATAAATTCAATCAAGTGGTCAATCACACATTAACAAAAAAAATCAATGGCAATTACTTTAATCCATGTTTAGTGATAGATCAACGGATTTATATGTCACAAAACAATATTGGATGTAAGGAGGTCTGAGACAAGGTGACCCACTATCCCTCTTCCTATTCATTCTAGTAACAGAAGCTTTGCACATAATGATGGTAAAGGCGGAAAATATGAGCCTGTTCCGTGGGATTCCTTTTCAAGGGGAAAACATGACGATTTCACACTTGTAGTTCGCAGATGATACAATATTGTTTTTGAGAACCGACAGGGAGGCAATGGTGAATGTTAAAAAATTACTGACTTGCTTTGAACTTACGTCGGGGTTGAAATTAAACTTGAGGAAGTCATTCAATTACATCGCTGGAATTGAGGTGGAAGTGGAGGAAGAATTGGCGAGTGTTTTTGAAATGGGAGAGGGAGATTACTGTTCAAATACCTAGGAATCTTGTTGGGAGCGAACCTGAGAAGATTGGCTACTTGGGAACTAGTTATCGAATCAAACAAAAATTGGCATTATGGAAGGGAAATGTATTATTTTTTGGGAGAGTAACACTGATAAACTCGATTTTGTCCTGCCTCCCTAAAGGAGTGATAAGGAGAATTGATAAAATAAGGAGTTTTCTATGGGAAGGGTCCGGTACGTAGAGGAAATTGGCAAAGGTGAAATGGTCTGTGGTTTGCTGCCCAAAAATGGATGGACGGCTGCGAATTACGGAGCTTCAATTCAAGAACCAAGCACTATTAGCTAAATGGTGGTGGAGGTATGCCAAAGAGAATGAATCGTTGTGGAGAAGGGTGGTGGTGGCAAAATACGAGGAAAATATTCAGCAATGGATGCCATGCGAACTGTATGTCAGGAAAAAGTCAATTATGTGGCATGATGTAGTTGGGATCGGAAAGGAGAAGGGTACAAAGATTTTCGTTGGGAATGATTTTTGTAGATGGCTGGTAGGAAATGGGTAAGATACTCTATGTTGGTTGGATGGATGTTGCTACTAAAGGCCTCTCAAAGAGGTGTCTCCTCGGCTATTCTATCTAGGAAAGGACAAACTAGCAAAGGTGGTTGATTATGCTAGAAACAACTCCAACAATCAGGATTGGTTGGGATTATTCAGGAGAGTTCTATTTGAATAAGAAGCAGGAGCACTGAGGGAAATGTGCAATAAGATACAAGAATGTCATCTTCAGTTAGGTAACTGTGATAAAGTAATATCGAACAGGACATCAATGGAATCTTGTCTGTATTAAACAACTATGTTGACCGTACCCTGTTCGAATTTAGTAAGCTGTGGTCATTTATAATTCCTCCAAAAGTTCAGTGTTTTATTTGGTTGGTGACATTAGATAGATTGCCTACAAAAACTTTCGGTGCCCGAAGAGGTCTCCCATTAACCAACCTAGACAGCCTGTGCCCTTGGTGTAAAAGAAATCCTGAAACCACAGACTGCGTCCTTTTTTCTTGTGACTAGGTGAATAAAATTTGGGGAAGCTGCTTAAGATGGTGGAATCTGACCTGGTGCCAACCGAACACATTGAGGTTATTTATGCTGAACTGTATGGACCCTTTTTTTACTGGTACTGTGAAATCATGGTGGTATGCATCTTTTTCAGCAGCTTTGTGGTCCATATAGCTTACGAGGAATGAGCTGCTTTTTTTAGCAGAAGAGCTTGTCAAGGGAGGATATTATCATTGTGATAAAACTAAGAGCTCTATATTTGTCGTAACGGTTTTAAAGATCATTAGATAAATTTAAAAATAAAAATAAGTTATCATAAATTTTTTTTATTAAGTGTGATTAATCATTTATTAAATTTATTTTTTTAATAAACTTTTAAAGTTAATTAAAATCCTATTAAGAAAATAATTTTTTAGATTTATGAAAATAGTTTCGATTCAAGAGTCGGTTACGCGTGAGGAAGGATTAACACTCTTACAATAGTCATTTAAAATGGTACTAATTAATTATGTATTATTTTTTAATTTTGATAAAAAAATCTTAATTTTGGTATTTAAAATTTAATTTTCTTAATTTTCTTTATTGTAAAAAAACATATTTTTATTATTATTTTTTAACTTAGTTTTAAAAAAATAAAAATAAATAAGAACCTTGTTTAATGAAAATCTTTGAAAATATTCTAATACTTTGGTAATATTAAAAGGAACTTTCTCACCTAAAAAATCTTTTAAAAATCACTACTAAAAATTCTCAAAAATGTTATCATCAGCGATTCATATTTATCTTTTTTATAATGCAAGTAATAAAATATGATAATTATGATTTAATCTTGATAACATTTTAAAAAATTCATTTCTTATTTTATTTATTAAAAAAATTTAAAAATTGTTATCGAAAATTATACTAAATACTCTAGTACATGAGTGATATTTTAGATAAATTTTTTCATCTAAAAATTTTTAAAGAATCACTACTCGAATTTTTTTATGATCTTATCATTATAAATTTCATTGATTGTTTTTTTAATAATTATTAATATTTAAAAGTTATGTAAAAATATAATTGTATATAAATAAATTTATTTTCTAAACAAAATACATACTCTTATAAATATTTTATATTTTTTTCATCTTTTTCTAAAGACAATTATTCAAATTAAAGGAAAAAAATAAAAATCTTGTTTTGAAAATAATTACTAAATATTTTAATATTTGGTAATTTTTATAAATAATTTTTTGTTTAAAAAATTATCGAGAATCATTACTCAGATTTCTTAAAATCTCAAGATTTTTTTAAAAAAAAGTTTTTAACACTATTTTTTTAAACATAGGCAATTTAAAATTTTGTAAACAAAAAAATAACTTAGTAAATATATAAAGAGGCAAAAGAAATAAAAAAAACATTACCTAAAAAAAAAATCGGTCAAGGCTAATCAACAGTTCGATGGTAATTCAACCAAGTTCAAGTGAGGCTTGGGTGGCCTAGTACAGTTCACATGGTTAAAAAGTAGTTTAGGAGCTGTTCAAGAGATACAGGCCAGTTTATGAGTGATTCAACAGCTAGGAGTGGTTCAGTTTATGGATTCTAGATCCAAGTCCACGTCGTTACATGAATCGTCCACCTTTCATTTAAAATATATATATAAGCTAAACCTTTCTTTTTTCATTCATTCCAAGCCTACCTTCTACAAAAACTTTCAAAAGCTCTCAAATGCCAAAAATGTAGGCAACCTCTGTTTACAGAAATTGGCCAATGGCCGCCACACCGATCGTCGTCCTACGTTGTTGGCCACCACTTGTCGACGTCGGTTTGAGTCCAAAATCCACCCGCTTCTTCCTTTTGATTCCCTCTTTCTGAATATCTTATTAGTTTATTCTAAGAACAACAAAACACTCTAGATCTGGGCCTAAACTTGCAATTTTTTTCGCTGGATCCAACCGTCTGATTTAGGCCAAAGAAAAATATGTTCTACTCTCTTTGGTCTTCATCTTCACCATTCTAATCTTCCAAAATCTCTCTGTATCTCCCAAAACCCAAAACCTAAGTTTTTTTTTGTTTTACTGAATCTGACTATTTTTATAGGATCGCTTTAGGTGCTAAGTTTCCTCCCTTCAGGGAGGACTGTGACTTTTTTTTTAAATTATTTTGGCACTTTGTGGATTTTTGGGTGGTTAGGCTGAATTTTTTTTAATGGTTTTATATTGGTAATGGTTGTGAAAAAAAAGAAGGGGCTGTTTGGTTTTGGTTAAGGTTGATGTTGGTGATGCGCTGGGGAGTGGCCGTTGCTTGGTGTTTGATGGTGATTAAGGGTTAGAGATGCGTAGGCTGTTGATGGTGCTGGGTTAGTGGCTTGAGCGATTTTTGTTACTTGGGTGGGGATGGGTGTTCTGGTGGGTGCTTAAACTGATGTTGGCGAAATGTGGGAAAGGTTGGAGCTTGGGTTGTGATGGTAGGGGCTTGGGTTTTTTTTGTGTTGTGAATAGGGCTGGGCAGGCAAGCATGGTTCATAGAGGGGTTGTTAGGCATTGGTCTATTGAGGGCATTGGTTTGTGGAGGGGTAGGAAGTTGTTGTAGAGGTGTGGGATAGTAAGGCTCAGTTTGGGTGTGGTGTGCAAATGGCTGATGAAAAGGGGTTGTGATGGTTTGCCGGGGTGTTTTTGTGGGATGCTTGGCTGGGCGGTAAGGGTATAAAGGTCGGAGAAGGATTTATGCCAGGATTGGGATGGTGTTGAGGGACTATGTTAAGGATTTAAAGATTCAGGAATGGGACTAGGCTCGTGAGGGGGCATGGTGATGTTTGATCCCCCTCTTTAGTTTTTTCATCCTTAGTTTTTATCTGGCCCTTTGTAATAACAAGTTTTTATCTGGCCCTTTGTAATAACAATTCAAAATTTTTAGTATGTAGAGTAGTGAACTAAAAATCCTCGGAATTTCAGAATTCTAAAATTTTGGCCTGTTATGCAGTAAATTGCCGGCCATTTTCTCTTTTTTTTTTTTTTTTTTCAATTAAAATTTTTTGTCATTTTTCATTTTTAATTAATTTAATAAATAAGAACAACAACAAAAATAAAACAACAATAAAAAAAGAATTGGATTTTGAAACTTAATTTGGATTTGAAATTGAAATTTAATTCTTTATTAGGCTTTCACGCCCAAATAGCTAAATTTTAAATCAATCCCAATTAAATTGAGTCTTGACTTAAATAAAATTAGATTTGACAATTAATTTGAGATAAGTTTTAAATGAGTCAATTTAATTAAAACACTTAAATTAGCTCAAATTGTACTATTCAAATCAAATGTAAAATCAAAAAAAGTTGAATCAATCCAAATTAAATTAGGTTGAACTTCAAATAATGCAAATCGATTTGAAAACGATTAATTTGGGACAAACCTGAATGAGCTTAATTTAATTAAATCCAATTAAGTTAGCCCAAATTGAACTATTACAATCAAATTTAAAAATCGAACAAATTCAAGTTGGGTCGGACAAAATTGGGTGTTTACAGTTACTCTTCTTTGCACATTACTGAAAATCAAGACTAAGGTAAAAACATAGAGAACAATTTTGTCCAGAGTAATGATTCAAATTTTTCAAAAGTTTTTTTTTTGTGTTTTTTTCTTGATTGATTTTTTTGAATAAATTTGACTATTTGAAGACAAATTTAAAAACTCTTTTAAATAAGATGCAACAACTTTTGAAAATAGAACAAGAATCATGCCCGAAAAGGTCTTACAAATCTTAATACTAAAATAGATTCAACTCGAAAGACTTACGAATCATATCCAAAAGACTTAGGATTACACCTGAAGGTTTTACAAATCTCGACACCTTTGGATGTTTCTCTAATAAGAGGCATTCAAACTTTGAAATTTTAAAATGTTTTGCCTGGAAGTCTTGGAGATAGTACCCGGAGGTCTTACAATTCTCAATATATTTAAATGCTCCTCCCAGTCAGAGGCATTCTAACTTTGAAAATTTAAAATATTTTACCCGAAGGTCTTGAAAATTATGCCTAGAGATCTTACAAATCTCGACATCTTTGAATTTTCCTCCCAATCAGAGGCATTAAAACTTTGAAATTTTAAAATATTTTACCTAGAGGTTTTGGAGATTAAGCTCGAAGGTTTAACAAATCTCAACATCTTTGAATCTACTCTTAATTAAAGGTATTGAAACTTTGAAAATTTTAAAAGTTTTGCCCAAAGGTCTTACAAATCTCAACATCTTTGAATGCTCCAACCAATTAAAGACATTGAACCTTTGAAATTTTAAAATATTTTGCTTGGAGGCTTTACAAATCTCAATATTTTTGAATGCTCATCCTAATCAAAGGCATTGAAACTTTGAAAATTTAAAATGTTTTGCTTGGAGGTCTTAGAGATTATACCCGAAAGTCTTACAAATCTTAACATCTTTGAATGCTCATCTAATCAGAGGGTATTAAAACTTTAAAAATTTAAAATGTTTTTCTTAGATGTCTTAGAGATTATGTTCAGAGGTCATATAAATCAGAGGCATTGAAAATTTAAAAATTTAAATCATTTTACCCAGAAGTCTTAGAGATTATGTCCGGAGGTCATACAAATCTTGACATCTTTGAATGCTTCTCTCAATCAGACGCATTGAAATTTTGAAAATTTAAAATGATTTTACTCGAAGGTCTTAGAGATTATCTTAGATGCCAGTAGACTAGGCTTAGTTTGATTTAAGTGCCAGCTAGACTAGGTTTAGTTTGATTTGAATGCCAGCTAGACCAGGCTTAGTGTGCCGCTAAACTAGGCTTAAAGTGCCAATTATACTAGGCTTACAATCTCAATAGTGCTAGCTAAACTGGGTTTAAATATCATCTAGGTACCAATTGTTTTAAGCTTACGTGCAAGCTAATTTGGGCTTAAAGTGCTAGTTAATTTGGTCTCGAGTGTCAACTGATCTGAGCTTAGGTTCTAGTTAAATTGGGCCTAGTTTGATTAGGATGCCAACTAGACTGAGCTTAAGTCTTATCTTGTATTGTATCTTATCTTTTTCATTCATTTTTTCAACAACCCCTCCACATTTTGCAGATCATTTTTCTTTCAATTCTTTCAGCCTTTTTGATATTGTAGTCTCTTTTCAAACTATTTTTTCTTTTTCTCATCTTTTTATGATAGACTTCATTCTTTTTTTTTTGGTCATTTTTTTTTATTTTTCCTTTCTTTTTTTTTTTAATATTTACAAAGTTGACAAATACAATCATGATACAAATGTTTATTTCCATCAAATGATATAAATGCAAATGTCAATGCAAATGTAAGAATGTAAATGCTTAATGCAAATACAGGTGACTTTTTCATATTGCAAATGCTAATGTTCCTTTCATGTAAATGCCTCTACAAATACATTTTCTATGATGTAGATGCAATGAATAAAAATGCTAATTCCTCTCTTATGATGCAAATGTGAATGCCTTGGTTATGATGTAGATGATGTAAATGTAAATTTTTTTTTCTTTTTTGAAAGATCTCTGTTCAAATTTTTAATGTTTATTTTTCACTAAATATGATCTAAATATTTTATATAAAATACTCAACTAATCTTTACACTTTTTTAAAGTAATCACAAAATTGCCCCATATAAATTGTTTTCGTAATCAATAAGAAAAACTAAAATCATATAACTTTTGAATCTCTTGCAAATTGATTATTACTATTTGGAATGCATATGGATGGGATGATTGGCAAAACAATTTTTTCATTGGTGGAAATATTTCGAGGAAGGCTCGACGAGGTTTGCAAGAATTTCTCTTGGGCTCACAAAAGAGATAATTTTTCTAAAATGCTTTTCTTTTATTGAAAACATAATACTTTAATGTGGTTGAAATTACCCATTATTTTTTTAAAGAGATTTAAAAAGAGAAAAAGGCTGGTTTTCTAATTTTTTACTCATTCGTGAAATGCAAAGTCTTTAATGGGTACTAATCCTTTAAAAGGTTTTGCATCATAACTTTTATTTTGGATAAAACCTTGAAACTCTAAATTTTTTTTTGGGATCTTAAGAATGGCTCTAGCTCTAAACTATCACTTTTTGGTTTTCACCTTAGAGTTATATTTTCTAATAATAAAGAACTTGATAACATATTGCTAATCAATAATAGGTATATACAAATTTTGAAGGACATAGCTCTTTAATTCAAGTGTTCACATTTGATTAAAATGGACTTTTCAAGGTATGTAATGTAGGCCAAGGTTCAAAGTTTTGAAAAAATGGATAATTAGGCCAAGGATCTTATGGAGCATTTTTTAGATGAAAAGTCATATGTCTTTTTTTCTTTGCTCTTTCTTTTTTTTGAAACATTTGATTTCATCTTTAGCATTCCTCTTTCTTGAATTTTATCTTCTTTTTTTTTACTTGAAATTTGAAATTCTAACTAATGCTTAATTAATTTTTTGCCTCGGGTTCTCATCTTGGAGGTGTATATCTTTCTTTCTTTGCTTTTTTGTTTATTGAAAACATTTTATTTCATTTTTAGCATTTTACTTTCTTGAATTCTATCTTCCTTTATATTTAGGATTCTAACTAAAGCTTGATTCACTTTTTTCCCGAATCCTTATCTCTGAGATACATGTCTTTTTTTCTTTACTTTTTATTTTTTTACTTTTTACTTTTGTTTTTGAAACATTTGACTTCAACTTTAGCAATCTACTTTCTTGAATTCTTGAGATTCTAATTATAACTTTATTCATTTTTGCTTTGGATTCTCATCTTCAAGGTGCATGTCTTTCTTTTTTTACTCTTTCTTTTTTTTTTTTAAACATTTGACTTCATCTTTAACAGTTTGTTTTCTTGAATTCTTGGGATTCCAATTGAAGCCTCATTCACTTTTTAGCTGAGACTCTCATCTTTGATGTACATGTTAGACATTGTCAATATCAAATACTTTCCTTAAAGCTAGGCTCTTAAAGATATCCTTATTTTGCCCCCCAATGTAAAAGATGATATTTAGTCAGGTTTTTTTTTAGAATGAAAAATTTAATAAGCTCAAATGGGTAGTAAGTAGATAATTTTTCTATATGCGAAAGATAGATAAAGACGGTCATTCATCATTTCAAACATGATCACTTAGTTAGAAAAGTAAATAATTTGAAGAAAGAGATAAAAGGCTTCTTTTTGTTTTTGTTTATTTTTTTGTTTTCGTGTTATAATCATCAATTGTTTTTGTGTGATTGATGCGTCATCTTATTTTTCACTCAAGGTTCTCATGACGGTGAAAATCAAGTTATATAAAATGTCCCAAATTTGATTGCACAGTTTATAAAAAGGCTCATTTGGTTTTAAATTGTCTAACATTTTTGGTAAAATGAGGGGAAAAGGTATTAATGCATGAAACAAATTATCTTAGGTGAGAAGGAATTTTGCTTCTTTTAGTCAATGTGCTTTAACGTGAAACTAGGCTACCTAAGAAAGAATGTTCAGGAATTTTTTGTGACCATGGTCATCGAAATATTAGGATGGTTCAATCATATTGACAAAATTTGACACAGTGAATTATCAACAAAAAATTTGAAATAGTATTTTGCCTGATTTTTAAAATTGAAAATGAAAATTTAAAATTGACCTCTTTTGTTCATTGCCCTAGAAAAGTTTATTATCTTAATATTCAAATGACGATAAGATTCGCAAATTGAAATTAATGCCTCTTAAAGGATTATGATCAGTAAGTGAAATTATTCAAAAGGATTGAAACATATGAGTGGTCAAGGAAAGGTTTGAATATGTTGGATGAGTTTATTTTTTAATAGTAATCACCAATTACTTCGAGATTCTCACCATTTACAAAAACGTATATTTTCTGTTGAAAAAGTATTTTTTTCTAATACACATTTTTTAGGATCTTGATAACCACTTATATGGGACTTTATTTTTGAACAATTAGGAATTAATTTTTTTGAATTTACACCACATACGAGTTAAAAAATATAAAAAAAAATTTACAAATCAAATCAAATCAATGAATATATTATTATTTATGAAAATCTAAAAATTAAAAGCCCTTCTTTTTTGAGAAACAACAACTTATTTTCAAGAACTGATACAAAGCTAGAAAGGCCAAATATTGTCTAAAATCATCAACCATGTTTTTCATATCCACAATGTTATCTTTTATCTTGGGCTTATTCACTTCTAGATGCTAAATCCTCTCTTATATTCAATTTTTTGACACTCTTGCCAAATTTAGATGAAGAGAAGAGTAATTTGAAAAAAACTAGGCTCCATCAAACTTTCCTCTATCATTTTTTTTTTGCAAGAACTTTAAGGCCCTTTTTTTTCACCTATAGGGAGTGCTTTTTATTCATTGAATAATAGGATGTTATGAGAATACATGAACGACATGATGTTTTCATGATGAATTTGTGAATGTGTGTACAATAAAGATGAGTCATACCTTACTGAAATGCAACGCATGCACCATTAAAATTTGATGAGAATCATATATTTTTTCATGTATGTTCACCAAGTAACATGACATTTTTACATGAAATGAAGTATATCTATAATATGAGTGCAATGGGAATCATATCATTTTTCGAGTGTATGTAATGACCCAATATATGAATGATAAGACACATTTATATGAAATGCACTTTATGCACAATAGAAACCATGTGAATGTATATGCATGGAATGCAATGTCTTATTTTATGAGAGATGGTATGCTTGCATGAAATGTTATTTATATAATACACATTTTATAGAATCATATCATTCACGAATCTTCATGTATGAAATACAATGACATACTACATGAGTAACGGGAGGCATGCATATGATTGATGAAACATACCTATAGGAGATGCACTAACATATTTTGTACATAGGATACAAGGCATTTACAATGCAAATCTAATGAAATTGACACTAACATTTAGGCATAAAATGAAGTGCAAGTACTTTTTTATTATTTTCAAATGTGAAACATGATGAAAAAAATCACAAAAAGAATTAAATAAACTACAAAGGATAAAATTCAAAATCACAACTCTCTTTTCTGTAAATTCCTACAAATGCAAGTTTTGAACAAATACTAAACCAATAACATGCCTTAAAGAAAATTTATTAGATGTGTCTTTTTATTTCAGGTTCCATTGTCGGGACATTTTTTCAAGGCTTACCGGATAGCTTGATTAATTTGAAAACTTATCTTTTTATTTAAAAACAAACAAAATGAATACGTAAAAACTTGATTCTAAATTCAAAAGAAAATTTAGGTTGAAGCAAAAAAGGTAAAATCTCTCTTTTCTTCATGTTTTTACTTTTTATTTGTCTAACAAAAAAATTAAGAAAACCTCTTTTTAGTTGCTTTTTTTTTTTTTTCTTGCTTTTTTGTAAAAAGAAATAATAATTCAAGAAAACATTTTCTATGAAAAAACAAGCAAATAAGATTACCAAAACTTAAGAAAAATTTTTTCCTTTCCTTTTCTTTTTCATGTTTTTGCTTTTTATTTTGTTAATAAAAAGGCTTTCTCTTTTTTTTTTTAGAAAATACTTTTTGAGAATCCAAATTTTGGACAAGTACTAGACGACTCAAACCATATGTCAAAAATAAATTTTATTAAAAGAATGTTTCTCTTTTATTTCTCTTTTTTCCTTCCTTTTTTTATTTCTTTCAAAATTTTACTTTTATTTGCATTATTCTACACCTAAATAAAAATTGTATTGGGATGTTCATTTCGTGCCATAATCTAAGTAATTTCTAGAAAATAATGGCATGATTCTATCTAGGGTTAGCCCTTATGGTTTACTATATGCTTGGTTTAGATTTAACCATGTCTAAAAGGCTCCCAAATTGTTCCTTGTTAGTGTCCACGCAGAACTAGTAAGATATCCTGATTCTCACCAATTATAGACTTCAAACGAAAAAGATTCAATTTGAATATGAGTATTTCGCTTGCTATTACGAAGGTTATTACCTTACGAAAGTATAGGTACTCTACTCCCTCCTAAAAGGAAAAGAGCTCAGGTATAGAGCTCAAACATGATATAAATGTGCCGTGTGTGAACGAGGGAATATGATATTGCAAACCTAATCTTAAATGCCTTACAATCTATCAAGAATAAAATAAAAACGTAAAATAATAAATGAATAAATAATATAATTAAAATGAAATGCATGTAAAATTTTTTTATTACTATTGTTAAAAAAAAACAAAATCAAAATCAAGAAAATTAAAGTTAAATATCAATTAAAACCATTTAATCAAAATTAATATAACATCTAATTAATTTTTGGCTTGACTCTAAGAAAAATGATATCCTTAATGGAGTCACTAAGTTGTCGTAACGGTTTTGAGACCGTAAGACAAATTTGAAAACAAAAAGGAGTCGTGACCAATTTTTTTTTGGTTAGATGTGATTGACCACCTATTAATCTTATTATTTTAATAAAAATTTAAAGTTAATTAAAACTTTACTAAGAAAATAATTTTTTTAGTCTTCGAAAATAGTTTGAGTTCGATAGTAGGTTATGTATGGGAATTATTAGCACTCTCATAGCATTTGTTTAAAACGGTGCCAATTAATTATTTGTTATCTTTTAATTTTGACAAAAAAGTTTTAATTTTGTTATTTAAAATTTAATTTTCTTAATTTTCTTTATTATAAGAAAAACATATTTTTATTATTTTTTATCTTTTTTAAAAATAAAAATAAATAAAAACCTTGTTTATTGAAAATTTTATGAAAATATTTAAATACTTTGACAATTTTAAAGTAGACTTTCTCACTTAAGGAATCTTTTAAGAATCATTACTTGAAATTCTTAGAAATCTCATCATCTACAATTCATATTTATCTTCAATGTCAATATTTGTAATGCATGTCATAAAATATGATAACTATGATTTAATCACGATAATATTTTAAAAAATATATTTCTTATTTTATTTATTAAAAATTTGAGAAATTGTTATTAAAAATTATACTAAATTTTTCAATATATTAACAGCATTTTAGATAAATTTTCTCACCTCAAGACTCTAAAGAATCATTATTTAAATTTCTTTAGGATTTATCATCGAAGATTTTGTTTACTTTTTTTTAATAATTATTAATATTTAAAAGTTATGTATTAATATAATTTTATATAAATAAATTTATTTTCTAAAAAAAATACATATTCTTATAAACATTTTATACATTTTTATTTTTTTTAAAAAAAAATTATTCAAATTAAAGAAAAAAATAAAAATCTTTGTATTGAAAAAAAAATTTTAAACATTTCAATACTTTGATAATTTTTTTAAAAAATTTCTCATTTAAAAAATTCTCAAAAATAACTACTTGAACTTTTCAAAATCTTATCATTAGGATTTTCTCAAAAAATTTTTTAGCATCTTTCTTTTTTTAAACCTACACAATTTAAAATTTCATAAACAAACAAATAACTTTGTAAAAATATAAAAAAGTAAAAGAAATAAAACCATTACCCCCAAAAAAAACAGATCAGTCAAAGCTGGTTAACGGTTTGAAAGCAATTCAACTTAGTTCAGGCGAGGTTCGGGAGGCCTAGATACGTTTCACGTAGTTTAGAAGCAGTTTAGGAGCTATTCAAGAGATGCAGGCCGGTTCAGGAGTGGTTTAACAATTACGAGTGCTTTGGTTTGCGGATTCTGGATCTGGATCCAGGTCGTTATGCGGGTTGTCCGCCTTTCTTTTTTTTTTTTTTTTAAACTATATAAGCTAAATCTTGTTTTTTCATTCATTTCAAACCCCCCATCTACAAAAAAAACTTTTAAAAGCTCTCAAATGCCAAAATCGTCGGCCAACTTTGCTTCTAGAAATTGATCGGTGGTCGTCACATCAGTTGCCATCCTATATTGTTGATTGTCGCTCATCGGTGCTGGTTTGAGCCTAAAATTGACCTCTTTCTTCCTTTTGATTTCTTCTTTTCGAATATCCTATTAGTTTACTCTTAAAACCACCAAAACACTCCAGATCTGGGCCTAAACTTATGGGCTTTTTTTCATCGTATCCTATCATCTGATTTAGCCCAAATCAAAATATGTTCCTTTTGGTCTTTAGCTTTCCCATTCTTGATCATCCAAAATCTCCTTGTATCTCACCAAACCCAAAACCTAAGTTTCTTTTTTTGTTTTTGCCGAATCTAACTATTTTTTTATAGGGTGGCTTTAGGCACTGAGGTTCTCTCTTCGGGGAGGACTGTGACGTTTTTTTTATTCTTTTGGTACTTTATGAATTTTTGGGTGGTTAGGCCGATTTATATTTTGTTTTTTTGAACGGATTTCTATTGGTTATGGTTGTGAAAAAAAAAAAAAGGGACTGTTTGGTTTTCATTGAGGTTGATGTTGGCGGTGTGCTAGTGAGTGGCTGTTGCTGGGTGTTTAATGGTGACTAAGGTTTAGAGATGCGTAGGCTATTGATGGTGTTGGGTCAGTGGCTTGAGTGATTTTTGTTGCTTGAGGTGGACATGGGTGTTTTGGTGGGTGCTTGAACTAGTGTTGGTGAGAAGTGGGAAAGGCTGGAGCTTAGGTTGTGATGGCGGGGGCTTGGGGTTTTTTGGTGTTATGAATAGGGCTGTGTAGGCGAGTGTGGTTCACAGAGGGGTTGTTGGGCATTGGTCTGTGGAGGGATGGTAATGGGGTAGGAAACTGTTGTGGAGGCACGGGACAGTGAGGTTCACTTTGGGGTGGTGCGCAAAGGCTAGAGCTGGGGTCAATGACCGGTGAGAAGGGGTTATGATGGGTGGCCAAGGTGTTTTGGTGGGAGGCTTGGGTTGAAGGGCTGATGAGGCTCGCAAGTGCTTATGAGAAGGGGTTGTGATGGTTGGCCTGGGTGTTTTTGTGGGAGGCTTGGTTCGGCAGTAGGGATATAGGGGCTGGTGAAGGCTGTGCGTCGACGCTGGGATGGTGTTGAGGGACTATGTTGGGGCTCCAGAGATAGGCGAACGGGACTTGGTCTAGGCTGGTGAGGGGGATTGGTACTTGCAAGAAAAAAAATGGATGTTTGATCCCCTTCTCTGGTTTTTTCATCCTTAGTTTTTATCCGGCCCTTTGCAATATCAATCCAAAATTTTCAGTATACAGAGTAGTGGAGCTAAAGATTCTCAGAATTTTAAAATTTTGGCCTATTATGATAGCAAATTGTCAGCCACTTTCTATTTTTTTTTTTAATTAATTTTTTGTCATTTTTTATTTTTAATTAATTCAATAAATAACAAAAATAAAACAACAAATAAAATTAAATTTTGTAGCTCATTTGGATTTAAAAATGAAATTTAGGAATTTATTAGGTCTTCAAGCTCAAATAACTAAATTTTAAATTAATTTCAATTAAATCAAGTCTTATTTAAAATAGAATTAGATTTGACAATTAATCTAAGCTTTAAATAAGTCAATTTAATTAAACAACTTAAATTAATCCAAATTAAAATATTCAAATCAAGTGTAACAAAGTTAAATTAATCTGAATTAAATTAGGTTGAACTTTAAATTATACAAGTTGATTCAAAAAAATTAATTCAGAACAAATTTGAATGAATTTAATATAATTAAATTTAATTAAAGTAACCCAAATTAGAATGTTAAAATTAAATTTAAAAATCAAATAAATTCGAGTCAGACAAATTTGGGTGTCTAATAGTACTACGGAGGGCGACTGTGCAATGGAAGCAACATGGGGGCTGATCCTTGTGTGGGCGCTGCTACGATTAAGGGGAAACGCAAAAAGAGTTCATTGATTGGCTACCACCCCTAGCAGGTTCGCTAAAGTTCATTGTCGATGGATCAGCAACTAGGAATCTTGGACCAGCAGGATGCGGTTGGGTGCTTCGAAACGATAAAGGCAAAGTGATGGCTATGTTCTCAGGACCAGGTGGCATTCAAGAGCCATAGAGGGAAGAACTACTGGTGATGTGATTAAAATGGCATTGGAATTTTTTGGCAAATGGAATGGAAACACAAAGCTAAACTTATCATTGAGTCAGATTCAAAGGTAGTGGTTGGATGGGTGCTCAATGGTGAGGCTTACTGATGGGAATTGTTCTCTGCAATTAATTCCATAGTTATGGAACTGGTGGACGTAAAGTTCGTAAATATATTTCGTGAAGCAAATAATATGGCAGATGCACAGGCAAAAGCAGGGGTGGGGAGAGCAGATATTTTTGTAGCTTGGTGCTAGTAAATAGGAGAGGTCGATAACAAGCTGTAATGCCCAGGGAAAGGTTTGATATCTGGTGTAAAATTTGAATTATTGTGGGATAGTGCTCTGAAAGGCTTTATAAATAGGGCGTATAAAGGTGGCAAGTAATGTTGTTTGCTGCTATATTTTGGCAGCTCTGAGTTTTGTTATAATGTGTATTAGTTAGAGTGGTCACACTCTTAACCCTTTCTAAATTTGAAATAAAATTTGACTTAGCAAAAAAAAAAAAGATTATACACTAGGTAGTAGAAATTAAACCCAAAATCATGAAACATAATATAACCAGTAGATGAAAACAACAAAGAAAGATTGAACAAGTGAATCCTGCGAATGAATGTGGAATTGATCATAAACCCAGAAAGAAAGATTTCACTGAGAATTGGAGACATGAACCTCAAACATTAAGAACAAACGATTGAGAATGAAGATGTTAGTGTTGAAGAAACCTCCCCTTGGAAATTTTAAGAAAAAAAAGAAAAACCTCGATACTACTTCAGACAGTCTCAAGAACACCAACCTAATAGCTCCAGAAGAAAAATAAGATAAAAAAGGAAAGATTTTTTATGATGGGTAATGGATTTTTAGTCCAAATAAAACTCAACTTTGATTTCAACAAGAAAACCTCAGAGCTTGCCTTCAGATCAAAGAAAAGAAAAACAGAAAAACAGCTCGAGTTGAAAGTTGAAACTCAAGATACATATTAGAAAAAAAATGTACCAATAGAAATCTTGAAGAAAATATGCTAAAAGATTGATAAGGGAAGAAATAGTAGAAAAGTTACTTAAGTGAATGAAGGCTAATTTTATAGAAGGAAAAAAGACCAACAAGTTGATGAAAATTTAATTTAAAAAATATAAAATTGGAAAAAAGAAAAAAAATTTAAATTGAGAAAATGAAAAAAATAAAGTTAGGGAAATAAAAGCTTGAAAAATGAAAAAAAAAAAAAGTTACAGAAATAAAAGTTTGGAATCTTTTCTTAAGAAAAAAATAGTTGTTGGAAAAGTTGATGTGATGTAAGGTGAGAGATAGAGAGAAAGCTTCACAAACATGTTGTTAATTTTATTTCGATATTAATCGTATCGATTAATATATTTTAGTTATATTAAAATATGATATATTTAAAAATAATTTTTTGTATTAAATTTAATACCGAATAATACTAATTGTTTTTGTTAGTTTTAGTCGATTTCAATGAATTTTAGTGAATTAGCATGTTTCGATCGATATGTAAACGTGAAATATATTTTATAATTTTTAACTTATTTATTATTGTTTAACTATTTTTAATATAATAAAAATAAAATTAATTAACAAAATAACCCTGGAAGGATGAGTTTATTTTTTATTATAGCTTGTTTTCTTTTATATATTTTTTTCAAACCAAAGCTTATAAATATTTCTATCTCTTTTAATAATTATGCTCCATTTATAAAGTTTAACAATCATAAAGCTTTGGTTAATTTTTTTTTATCTTTTTGTTTTTATCTTAATATTTACATTGAAAAAAATATTTATTTAAGTATCATATGATTAGATTAAATGTATAAAAATATTATGAACATTTTATGATATTATTTCTTATATTTTAAAACTTATTTATTTGATTTTTGAAGATATTACATATTTAATTTATTGATTATTAATTATATTATAATTTATAAGTTCATGCATGTTTATAAATATATTTGAACAAAATCAAAAAATTAGAAATAATATATCAAAACAACTGATACTAATATATATAATATTTTTATAAAAAACTAAAATGTTATCTGGTATGATATTAATAACCTTGTTCATAACTAAGTAGATTTAGTTGGAACCAACTATCTCTTGTTATTCACCTATTGTTTGAGAATTTGCAATGTTATTCAAACTTCTAGATATTTTGTTTTAGGTAGACAAAAATTAAGACAATAATTTTGTATTTAGTAATTGAGAATGATAGTAAAATGTTAAAATATTTTTATACCATAAATAAAAATATATGTTAAGCTATAAAATAGAATACAAGTATTTTAAAAAATGCATATAAATTAAACTTTTAAATGCATTTCTCTTATGTAATTTGTAAATAATTAATTTTTATATATTTTATTTTCATAATTAACAAAATATGATTATATTAATACTAATGCATATATTTTTAAATTTGCATAAAAATATATTTGGGGGCTTGGATGATGGCTTTCTATTACCTTAAGATTGTATCAAGACTCAACACTAAGTCAATTTTTTTTTGCATTAGTTATAAACGAGGTCATTAGACATATTCAAAATAAGGTGTCTTGATGTATGTTATTTATTGATGATATAGTCTTAGTTGCTAAAACTAGTGATGATCTTAATGTGAAATTAGAATTATGGAGGCATATACTGGAGTTTTAAGGCTTTAAATTGAGTAGATCTAAAACTAAATATGTGACACCTCAATCCCACATTGAGATAATATAAGCTTATGCTATGATATATATATATATATATATAGTTCTTAATCCAAACTTGAGAGGCATTTTTGGTGAGACAAAACCATAAGACTTTCAGGTTAAAGCAGACAATACCTCATAGGTTGGGTGCAGGTTTTCATAAATGGTATCAAAGTGGTCACTAGTTAGACGGGAGCTAAGTGCAATGCCGTGGGAGCCACCTCTAGAATCCTGAGAGAGCTAAATGTTACACGGTGGGAGCTACCTCTAGAATCTCAATGTCTGGTATGATCCTATGATCTGTGTGTGCTTTGTGTTGAGTTTGCCCAACATTTGGTGTGATTTGATAAATCTGTGCACTTTGTACGTCAAGCTTTAACGATGGGAGTTTGTGATGTCCCAATCCAATATTAGGATAATTTGAAGTTTCGCTATAATATATATATAAAGATCTAAATCCGAACTTGTGAAACACCTTTTGTAGGACAACATTGTGAAACCTTAGGGTCAAAGAGGATAATACCTCATAGGTTGGGTATAGATCTCCACAAAATAAATTTAGATTTAGATATCTACATGTATATCATAATGAAACTTCAGATTATCCCAATGTGAGATTGGGGCATCACAAACTCCCTCTTTTAAAGCTTGACGTCCCTGTCAAGTCCAACACAAAGCATACATAGATCTCAGATCATAAGATAACACCAGATGTTGGGATTCTAGAAGTAACTCCCACCATGTGGATTCTAAAGGTTGCTCATACTGTGTAGCATTTAGCTTCTGTTTGACTGGTTACTACTCTAATACCATTTGTGGATACCCACATCCAAACTATAAGTATTATCTACTTTAACCTAAAATCTCATGATTTTGTCCTATAATAGGTGCCTCATAAGTTTAGGATTTAGTTTTAACTTATATCTCATAGCAGATATTGAGAATCTCCCAATGTGGGATTAGGGTGTCATAAAATATATATAATGTAAGTTTAGTAGTTATAGGGAAATGAGTGCTAATATTATTAAGTTTGATAGTGAGATAGTACCAAAGAGCAGCCTTTTTCAATATTTAAGAACAATTATTCAGAGTGATGCTGAGATAGAATAGGATATAAATTATAAGATTCAAATAGGATAAGTGAGATGGTAAAGTGCATTAGGTGTGTTTTGTGATTGCAACATCATTTAAAGTTAAAGGCAAAGTTATATAAAACAATTATAGACTTGCATTGTTATATAAGACAAAGTGTTGGGCCGTTAAGAAATAACATGAGAAGAAAATAAGCATTGTCTGGGACGACACTAAAAGGGGGCAAGCAAGGACCACGACTTCCTCGAAATTTTTTTTTATCTTTTTTGTTATATAATGATAAAGCCGATCTAATTACTACTTTGATCCTTTCTTTTATTTTAAAATTATTTTTTGGCACCTCCTTTATCAATTTTTTACCTTTATCTCTGAGCATAGTTGGGATGAGAATAATTAAATAGATGTGTGATAAAACTAAAAGAGAAAAAATTAGGAATGAAGAGATTCGAGGAAATTAAGGGTGGTTTGAATTGAGGAAAAGATGAGAAAGGGTTGTTTGAGATAGTTTGGACATGTGAAATATAAGACTATTTGTACACCAATTAGGAGAAATGAGTTTTTGGATTTGTGAGAAACCAAAGCTTCTAATGGTAAACCACGAAAGCCGTGAATGCAAGTAATAAGAAAATATATGAATGTTAAGAAAATAGAAGAAAATGTTGTTTTTAATAAAATAAGTGACACAAAAAGATTTAAAACTATAACCTAATATGATTCCTTTTTTTAATCTTTAATACAGCTGACCCTAGAGCTATGAGATATAATGCTTAGTTTATTGTTGTTATTGTACTAAAATATACAAAAATAAAATTTTTGTGAATAAATCATTATTATTTATTATAATTTAAGTTAAAATTTTATTTTAAAATTAATTCAATAAATAATTATAAATAGTAAAATAATTCCTCGATGAAGTGAGGGTAGCAACCTAGTTATGAATAAAAAAAACACCCTAAGGTTGATATCATTTTAAAATCCTTCGTTGCAAAACCATTATAGACACTCCATTTAGTTTGGGGTCTAAATCAACTGGACCTAATTTAATTTTAGGCCCAAGGGCCCAAACAATTGAGCTCATATTTAATCTAAGCCCAATTATCAAAATTGTGTTCTATATATATATTATTTATCCTCTTTATTTTATTTTATTACTTATTTTATCTTGCTTTTTTTTATCTTTAATTGTATTTATTTAATTTCCTTACATTTATCTATTTTTTAAAAATTTATATGGTTATTTAAAAAAAGGATAATTGAAAAAAGAATGAATGACCATAAATAAAAAAAGAGTGGCTAGTGATAATATAGTTTTATCATGATTAAATTTGAAAACTTTTCAAAGATAAATTTTATTTTTTATGATAATTCTAATTTTTGAAGTTAGAATCAATATGATATTCTTTTTATTGTACTGCATAAATAAACCTTTAAATCACAGAAAAAAACCAACACAAGAGCATCAATAATTTCATCAAAGTACAAAACATTTAAGCACGCAATGCGATACATAAGAGAGAGGCGATGAAGAAGTCAACGAGTTCCAATTGCTAGAAATGCCAAGATAGGTTTGGTCAACAAGGCAAGGGAATAATAAACATGAGAGAAAGAAAGGATAAGAACTCGTTGTCGATGTGTCAAGCTTGACAGTGTGCATGGCTAGTAAAAGAGCAGCTATTTTAATTTGTTTTGATGAAAAAGTAAAAGAAATAAACATGAGAATGAAGAAACAAGATGCTTAAAGACAAAAGTGATTTGATAAAATAGTAGAGGTTCATGTGCATACAAACCAACCTTGGTGCTTTACTTTCCTATTTTTATTTTTATTTTTATTTTTTTGCATTATTTCATTGTTTATTTATTCATTTTGTTTTATGCATAATTTTAGGAAAAAGGTTTTTATTATTTAAAATTAAAAAAATAAGTAATAAATAAATAAACTAAAATAATTTTTTTATATAATAATTTTAATAATTGAAAATCTAAAAGATAAGAATGGTTGATTTTTTTAAAGAAATTTCTAGGTGAAAAATATTTTCTCTAAATTCAATCCAAATGGTGGAAAATTTAGAAATAAAACATGTAAATTAAAGAATAATTTCCAAGGATAAAATTCTTAGTAAATCGCAAATGGATGATTATCTAAGATATTTCTAGGTGAGAAAATATTTTTAGTTTTGATCTAAATGGTGGAAGAATTAAATATATTTTAAATAAAACAAGAATTTAGCAAAAAAAAAGATTAAATTTTTCCCATGATCGAGTATCTTCAAGAAAACAAATGAGATTCTTGAATACTTTTGAGGTGATGAAGTATTTTTAATTCTATCAGATTGATGGAGAATTTTAAAAGTTATTTCTAATTTTAAATTTAAGACCATTAGAACTATAAACCTTTAGGATAATTTAAAATTAAATGGTACTGTCTTTTAGCATGGGTATTGCAAGGTGCTATAACTTTCCCTATATGTAACCAAGCTCTTGAACCTAGTTATGTTCAGAAGGTCAAAACCTATTCTTTAGGAACTCTTAGTCAAGCTTAGGAGCTCCTTAAAAGAATGTATTCATTAGGTGGCCAATCACACCTTAATAAAAGATTTGTGACGACTCTTCTTATTATGTCTAGCTATAAGTTTATAAATCTATATGTTATGGTAGCTTGGTGACTTTGCTGGGGACTCTAAGAGTTGAGCCATTAATTAATTTTGAATTATCCTAATTTTTGTTTTGATTGGTCTTAAATTACTGATAATTTTTGTTTGTATTTATTTTTATTTTTTTATTCTTTGACTTGGCTTGTAAAAATTATGAATAAAGATATATGTATCCTTTCATACATACTATCACATACATGTGCATCACATGAGCTCTATACCCAGGCACTGTCCTTCTTAGGAGGGAGTAAAGTACCTACACTCTCATGAAATGATAATCTTCATAATAGCTGGTAAAATACTCCACTCAAATTAAATCTTTTTCATTTGTAACCTATGATGGGCGAGGATTGTAATGTCTTACTAGTCTATGATGGACAATAATATGAGAACAATGTGGGAACCTTTAGATTTAACCCAAATCACATATAGTAAAATATAAGAAACCAACCCTAGGTTAAAGCCCTATCTACCCATCATTAGAATGTAACCATAGTTAAGACATATGAGTGGACCTTTCAAGCTTCATTTATATCAACTTCTTGATAAATTTTATTTGATCTTTATTTATTGTTAAGTTGTTGTATGTTGTATGTTGTATTCCAGCATGACTAATATATATATATATATATATATATTCATCCACTCATCATAATACGGGAAATATCAATACATGCATTCATACATTGTTGTCATACATTCATGTGTTTATGTATAATAGTTTGTTGTGTCAAGCATTCAATGCATTCATTGATTCATGTATATAGGATTATAAAAATGTTAGGTTAATTTTGAAAGCTTTGTTGCATGTACACTTAGTAACATGAGCATGCTAATTGTGGTAAATAAAGTTCAATGATAGTTCGACCATCCAAGAACCTTGCTCAAAGCTATGGAACAAAAAAATACAAATTGTTTGGAAAAAATAGAGAAGGCCTAAGAAAAACTTGAGGGGGAGTTGAGTAAAATTTTAAAAGCCATTAACAAGTTGAACAAAGGGAAAGTCGTAGAAAAAGATGCTAGCCTACAAGACCATCCATCACAGGATGTTGTTGATCCTCTTTATCTTTCTAGTTGTGACCTGTATCAAGTCTATCCAAGGCATTCCTCTATAGCAATTCTCATGTTTGACAGGATATGCCTACCCGAAAGTGCCTTTTGCATTAACTTAGGGGCATTTTCATAGTTATGTCAATCCTGTCTTTAATAAAAAGAAAGAAGAACAAGTCCTCAACTTAAATGATCTAAAAAAGAAATAGAAGCTAAGGCCAAATGTGGTTGAGACTTTAAAAGGCTCAAAAATTGAATAAAAGATGAACTTGTTGGAAAAGAGATTATGAGCAATTGAGGAGATAGGTTTTTATGGCTTAATGGATACAACCAACCTTTGCTTAGTTTTGGATGTAGTGATCTCATCAAAATTCAAAGTCTTGAAGCTTAAGAAGTATGATGGTATAAAGAGTTCAATAACTTATGTTACCATGTATTATCAAAAAATGGCTATTTACACAAGTAATAAGCAGCTGTAGATGCATGTGTTCTAAGACAACCTTATTGGTTCTGCTACTAGACGGTACATCCAATTGGATAGAACTCACAGTACTTTATGGAAAAAATTGACAAAGGCATTCATTACCTAGTATTGGCACATCATAAACTTAGCTCTAAACTGTCTTTCTTTGTAGAGTATAAAGAAGAAGACCATATAATCTTTTAAAGAATATGCTCAAAGGTAGAAAGATATGGCTGATCAGGTCCAACTATCTCTTACTAAGAAAAAAACTACCATCTTGTTTATCAGTACCCTTAAGGCTCCTTACTAAGAGAAAATGATAAGGAATGCAACAAAGAACTTCACTGATATGAGGCTCAAAAGAGATTACTGAAAATGCCATTAAAAATGACAAGCTTCAAGAAAGAGAAACCATTAAGAAAAGAAGGTTGCCTAAAAAGAAAGAAATAGAAACCAAAGCTGTGAATTTTGATGGGTAACAATTCAGAAGTTATGCTCCATATCCATCATCTGTTCATCCTATTTACTATCCTACAATTTATTAGTATTGCACAAGCCTTTCACCAACTTGTTCCACAAACAGCTTACCCATTAACCCATTAACCAATTTTTTAAATACTTACGTATAGGTCTAGTCATATCATTACATTAACTTCAAGGCCTAACAACCAAATGAGTAGTTTAAGGAGATCTTGAAATAATCAAGAAATGGCCCACATTGATCCTATCCTTATAACTTACATTGAGTTATTCCTAAAACTAATTAAGAATAACTTCGTATCTTCAGTTATTCTAGAACCATTAAAGCCGCTTTATCTCAAATGGTATAATGCTAATGCCACATACGATTACCATATTGGGAATGTGAGTCATTTTATAAAAACTTACCTTGCTTTCAAGCACAACGTGTAAAGTTAGATTCGACAAGGCTTAGTGAGCTTTGACGAATCAATAGGACCAGATGTTAATAAAAACCCTTCGCTTAATCTCACAAGAGCCTAATTTTGGGAATGACAATGATGTTAAGACTGTTTGAAAGTTGCTTGTCATTTTGGAATTTCTTTTAGAGTAATGTTAGGATTTCTTTTACATAATAAGATTTTATTTTTTATCATTTTAATAAAAGGGCAAGTTGATGTATTGCATTTCATTTTTCCTTTCATCCAAACCACTATTCTATATTTTGCTATTTTTTTTTTAGTATCCTTTTTATTCCCATTCTCAAATTCCAAATTTAGACAAGGATAACAATAATTTTGAGATTTAATATTAGAAACTCATTCACATTGATAAGTTTAATCTATGAAGACTATTTAAGCAAAATAAGCAATCTGTGAGTAGATATAAAATAGATATGTCTTGAAAGCATTTGATCTTTTATAATGATGCATGAGTTTGTCTTTGTTCAATAAATAGCCTTCAAAGAAAGCATTCACATTTGAAGATGAAAAATGGTTGTCTTTTACCATTCATAAAACCATCCATTACTACCTCTTTATGGCTGTTATGATTTCTTTTTTTAAAGAACCCTAATTAAGGATCGCCTTCCATATTAGGGAGCAAATTTTGGAAAAAACCTACTTGAAAAAGAAAAGAGGCAAAAGATCACAAAAGATCTAAAAAATAAAGAGCAAAAAAAAAAGAAAAAAGAAATACTTTTACAAACAAAAAAAGAGAGAAAAAAACGAATGCCACAAATGCTTTGGGGCAAAGTAATGAGAATCATTTTGGAAAGAATAAGATGAATGAGAAAAAAATTAGTGGAATGGGGTAAAGTGCAAAGTTACATCACATAATGAGAAATGATCATTTGGTTTTAAACCTTTTAAACATAGGTTTTGAGCCTGTTTTATCCATTTCTTTTATAACACCTCACCATAGCCCACATTACAAACCTTAAAACTCCATTTTGATTAAATGTGAATGCTTGAATTAAATGATCATATATTGAGCTAAGGCATGCTTGTAATGGAGCAAAGGAATCATGCTAGGTTATCATGTTTTAGAGATTGATGTGTGGGAGATATCAATAATGGAAAAAGTGAAAAAATAAAAAATGTTAAAAGAAAAGTAAAATTCAAATTGAAAACCCAAAAGAGCGATTTGGGTAGAAAAATATTAGAGTTGAAAATTGGATGGATAGTTACATATATGGAGATCAATGTCATATGAAGATCCACTGAAGTTAGGGCAAAGTTTGATGAGCTCAAAATGATTTCGAAAATCAATAGAATGAGTTTTTGAAAAAATTTTGGATTAACGATAAAAAATTGTTTGAATATTCATTGTTTTGATATTGTTATACCATTCAAATACTTATCCTAATGACATGCTTTGAATTTATTCCTTTGCCTATATGTTTTTATGCTAGACTAATGTTTGTATTAATTACCTTTTCTCTCATTTCACCTTATCCTCTCTCATTTTTGCATCCTCAGAATAAATCGAGGAAATGTATGATTTCATCATATTTGTCATGAATTGAAATAAAATTGAATGAATGATAATATTTATAAAAGATTCATGCATTCTTTTGAAAAGAAATCTAGGATGACAGAGGCAAAAAGAAAATGAAAGGGATGGAAGAAGCCTAAGAAGATAATTTAAAAAGGTGACAATGGTAACCAAATGGTGAGTATGGTGATGGATCAACCAATGTAACCTGTGAGTTGTGATCAAATGATGGAAGTAATGTGATCAGTTGGCATAATTTATTTTGAAATGGCTAATGTTGAGATGCTAAAAAGAAAATGTGAGATGGTGGAGTCTTGAGAACTTTATTACCACAATTAATTGGAATTTCATTGATTTCAGTGACATCTGTATTACATGTATTGCTTTTGCATTATTGTTTGAACAATATATGTACATAATTTAGTGGATATTTAAAACATTGGTTTGGCCATGCATTTGCATCATGCAATGAACATTTGAATCATGGTTTAGAGTATGGCATCTGCATTATTGTGAGAATCTAGATTGTCACTTTTGCATCATTAAGAAAACATTTGCGTCTTTATCATGACATTTTTTATATACGAAATTTTAACTTTGATGAAAGAATGAGAATTTTTATGGCAAGAAATTTTAAACTTTTTGAGGAAAGCTTTTTAAGATAAGATTGTGAATCCTTGAATAGAAAATTGTTTTATGAGGAAAATGTTTAGAATTTTAAAGTTACGAAGCCTTTTTAAGGAGCATTTAATGTTAAGAGTGATTGTAAAACCTCTGGACATAATCTCTTTGAGTTTTAAATGAGAATCCTAAAAATTTGTTTGAATTTCCAAAGTTTTTGAAATTTTGTATGAAATCCTAGAAGTTTTGAATAAGAACCTTTGAAGCATTGGATGTTAAACACTAAAGTTTTTCAAATGAGAATTTCTTGAAATCTTGGAAATGAATCCCTGAACTATTTCAAATAAAAATCATTAACTTTTGGTTGTAAGCCTTGAAATTTTGAATGGGAATCTCTAAAATTTTAAAAATGTGAATCTTTAAATGTTAGAGGCGAGCCTTATAATTTTGATGTGAATCTCTAATTTAAAATTTTAGATGTGAATTTTTCAAATGCGAATTGAAATTTTTGCAAATATGAAATTCTTGTGAAACTAAAATTTTACAAATCTTTAATTCTTATGGAATTGGAATTTTGAAGCAAAAATTCTTTTGAATCTAAGAGCTTGTGAATCTGAGTTCTTGAATTCTTGCAAAACTAAAATTTTGAGAATTAAATTCTGGCAAAACAAAAATATTATGAATCTAAAAGCTTGTGAATTCAAAAAAAAATTTACAGATATGAGTTCTTGATAATTAACTTCTTGCGAAACTGTAATTTTGAGAATTAAATTCTTGTGAAACAAAAATTCTTAAGAATATAAAAGCTTGTGAATCTAAAAAAATTGTTGTGAATCTGAGTTCTTGATAATCAAATTTTTGCTAAATTGAAATTTTATGAATCTAAAAGCTTGCGAATATGAAATTCTTGCGAACCTTAAATCCTTGCGAATCAAATTCTTATGAATCTAAAAATTCTTGCAAATTTGGATATTCTAACGAAACTTAAAATTTTTGTGAATATGAAAGTCTTGCAAATCTTTGAATTGTGAACCTTTGAATTTTAAAATTGTAAACCTTTGAACTCAAATTGTGAATCTTTGAGTTTCAACTTGCATTGTGAATTGTTTATTGTAAAGTTTTTGAATATTTCAAATTTTGAATCTTTGAAGTTTTGGGATTTCGTAATTATTGTTAAGCCACACCTAGACATAATGGATGTCTATGTCTTTACATAATTTTTGTTACATAGAAAATGCTTAAAGAGACACTCATTTAGTCCAAAGTCTGAATCAACTAGATTGGATTTAATTTCAGGCCCAAGGGCCTAAATCAATTAGGCTCAGATTTGATTCAAGCCTAATTATCAAAATTGTGTTTTTACTTTGTTTATCTATATATGTTTGTTATTTGTCCTATTTATTTTATTTGATTACTTATTTTATCTTGCTTATTTGTTGTTTATCTTTAATTGTATTTATTTAATTTCCTTATATTTATCTAATTTTTTTAAATTTATCTAGTTATTTAAAAAAAAAAGATAATTGATAAAAGAATGAATGACCATAAATCAAAGAGGATTGGCTAGCGATAATATAGTTTTATCATGATTAAATTTTAGGTTAAACTTTTCAAAGATAAAATTTTATTTTTCCATGAGAATCCTAGGTTTTAGAGTTGGAATCAATATGAAATTCTCTTTATTGTACCCTATAAATAATCTTTAAATCACAAAAGCAAAAAAAAAACAAAACAAAACCAGCATAAGAGCATAAACAATTTCGTGAAAGTACAGAACATTCAAGCATGCAATATGATACAGAAGTGAAAGGCGATGAAGAGGGCAACGAGTTCCAACTACCAAAAATGCTAGGATAGGTTTGGTCAACAAGGCAAGGGAAGAATAAACATGAGAGAAAAAAAAGGATAAGAACTCATTGCTAGTGTGTCAAGCTTGATGGAATGCATGGCTAGTAAAAGAGCAACTGTCTTAGTTTGCTTTGATGAAAAAGCAAAAGAAATAAACATGGGAATGAAGAAACAAGATGCCTAAAGACAAAAGTGATTTGATAAGCTAGCAGAGGCCCATGTGCATACAACCAACCTTGGTGCTTTACTTTCCTATTTTTATTTGGCTTTATTTTTTTGCATTATTTCATTGTTTATTTATTCAATTTGTTTATGCATAATTTTAGGAAAATTTTTTGATTATTTAATATTAATAAAAAACATAATAATAAATAAATAAAGTAAAATAATTTTTTTATATAATTATTTTAATAATTGAAAATCTAAAAGTTAAGAATGGTTGATTTTTTTTAAAGAGATTTCTAAGGCAAAAAAAATCTTCTCTAAATTTAATCCAAATGGTGGAAAATTTAGAAATAAAACTTGTAAATTAAAGAATAAATTCCAAGGATGAAATTCTTAGTAAATCGCAAATAGATGATTATCTATGACATTTATAGGTAAGAAGATATTTCTAGTTTTGGCCAAATTGTGGAAGAATTTGATATATTTTCAATAAAATAAAAATTTAACAAAAAATAAATGATTAAAATTTTTCGACAATGGATCCTTTTCAAGAAAACAAATGGGATTCTTAAATATACTCAAGGTGAGCATGTATTTTTAATTATGCCAAATTGATGAAGAGTCTTAAAAGTTATTTCCAATATTAAATTTAAGACTATTAGAATTATAAACCTTTAGGATAATTTAAAATTAAATGGTATCGGCTTTTGGGATGGGTATTGCAGGGATGCTATAACCTTCCCTATATATAACCAAACGCCCAAACCTAGTTCTATTCAGAAGGTAAGAACCTATTCTTTAGGGACTCTTAATCAAGCTTAAAGGCTTTTAAAAAGATAGATTTATTAGATGGTTAATTACACCTTAATAAAATATTGGTGGCGACTCCTCTTATTGTGTCTAATTATAAGTTTAGGGATTTATACGTTATAGCAACCATTAATATTAAGTTTAAATTCAAAACCAAAATTTATTTTCTGACAAGCAATACCAAATGCACCCAAAAAGGAAATAGTGTAGGCCTGCATTTCAACCATGCATGCACTCGCACTTTGAAAGAATATTGATTGTCCGATAGGATAGAACACTTAGGATATGTTTAGTATATAAGATTATAATAGCATATGATAAAATAATATTATGAATAGGATTAGATTAAATAATATTATCTTATATTGTGTTTGATGTGTGCAGGTATTAAGATATGATAATTTATTTATTGATCAAGATTATCCTTTCTCAAAATTTATATAATTTAAATTATTGATATAATTTTTAAGGATATAATAAGGCATGTAAGTTCAATACCATGGATTAAAAATAATCATCAAAACTTTGGAAGATTTGAATCATTTTATATTAAGAGGATGATTAATTTTTTTTAATAATCCTTTCACTTTTTTTAGATATAAACCAAACACAATATAAAATAATTATTATCATATTTCGTTTATTATCTTATACATCAAACATAACTTAAATTAAAAATATAATATAAATTTGATCCTCTCATTTGAGCTCCATTGATACAGAAAAAGAGCTCAAACTCATTCAGAGACCATACATTAATATTTGACAAAGAGGTCGACGAGAAATTAACCCAAAGTTATGACCATTCCTTTTTCTTACCTAATAAAATCATTGAAAAGGTTTGGTTTTTATCATTTCCATATTTTGAAACAAATAGAGACTTGACCGTCTCATCATTATCTCTAATTTACTTCTTTTGGTTGCATTGATTCTTGGCCAAGCGCACATTGGATATCTAGAACACTGGAAATAATGATCAGTTGGATTAATAAAGAAACGAGAGTTAAAGTTCTTTTGCAATTGATACATTCTGATATTTGTTTCCTAATGTAAGTCAGGACACACAGTGGAGGTTAATATTTCATCATGTTTATTGGTGTAATATATTTCAGTTTTGTTTATTTGATTTTTCACAAGTCTGAAGCTTTAAGTTGCTTTAGAAAATATGCGTCCTTAGTGAAAAATCAATTAGATAAAAATGTTGAGGGGTTGAGAACTGATCATGGATATAAGTTCTTGTTTGATTAGGTCAGACAGTTTTGTAATGAAAATGGTACTACTAATGATGTGCCACCGAAGATGGCGGGCCTTCATTGGAGTGGAAGAGGATGTTGTGGCCTTAGTGAAGAGCCATGAATCCTACATCGGCTATGTACTAGAGTTGGTTTTGGGATATAAGTGTTCACACAACCTTCAACTTGTGAGACACCTTTTGTGGGACAAAACCATGATGTCTAATAGGTCAAAGTGGATAATACCTCACAAGTTGGTGTGGATTGTGACGTGTCCTCCAAGTTAGTTACAACCACTCATTAAGAATTGTGGATTGGTAGAAAACCCAATGCCAATAACTTGAGAACTTGAGGTTGTACCAATTACGTTCTTGAGTTTCCTCATTAATGTGGCAAATTAGTTCGATAATGCAAAAGTAATATATTTGTAAGATACTTTAAACATTCCAAAGGGATATGTGTTCATAAGTGAACAATCAAGTAGGAGTGTAATTGAATTTTAAATTTCAAAATGTCACTTTCTAAAAAATGAGTTTCCAAATAAGTGTGAGATGAGTCAAGAAATGTCTCTTTATGAGATTGAAGATGCAAATGATTTGGTAAGTTGAAAATCAATTAATGTATATTCTTGATCAATAACCAATAGTATCTCATCCAAATGGGAACATGACTAAAGTCGATGAATTTGTTAAATTTGTTTCACAAGAATCATAAGTCAGGCAAGATAAAAATGGATGAAAGCAATGGAAGAAGAAAATTAGAGTCTAAGATCAAGCAATGTATAGAATTTGATTGATTTATCTAAAGGACGCAATTGTAGCAATTGTAGCCTATTTAGATTTGGATGTGACAAGTGTTTTTCTAAATGAAGAACTAGAAGAGAAAATCTATATAGAATGACTTACATGTTTCATTAACAGAAGTCAACAGAACAAAAATGTGCAGATGATTAAGATTATTTTATAGTTTTAAAGAATTTTTTTAGGTAGTGGTACATTAGTAGTTATTTTCATATGATTTTATCATGATTGATGAAGATTGCTGCATGTAGTCAAAAGAGTTATAGAGGAGTTTGTGATCTTGTCACTCTACGAGGATGGCATCCTATTGGATAGAAATGATAAGGAGTATTCCAGTATGGTGAAAATTAATTATCCTCAAATTTGATATAAAGGATAAGTGCGAAATAGCTTACATACTTAGGTTAAGAATCAAGAAAGATCGTTTCAAGAAATTGCTCTTTTCCATAAGAGTAATATATTAAGAAAATTCTTAACCGATTTAGTATTCAAGACTACAAGCCAATTGATACTCCTATGGTAAAAGAGAAGGCTTGAGCCAAAAAATGTGTTATAGGACTCCATAAGGTAAAAGAACAAATGACAAAAGTTCTTTACTTTAGTACTAGTGGAAGCTTTATGTATGTTATTATGTGCACAAGGCTGAATATCTATTATGCTACAAGCATTGTAAGTAGATATCAATCCAATCCACGTCAATCCCATAAAAAGCCATAAAAAGGATATTGAGGTATTATAAAGGTATTATTGATTATTTGTTGTGCTATAAAAAAGGTGGTATGCATTTAATTGGCTATATAGACACCGATTGGAAAAGAGATTTAAATGAAAGAAAAAATCTACTTTTAGCTATGTTTTTTTACTAAATATTAGGTTATATCTTGGATTAGTAAGAAAAAGACTTGAATAGCATTATCCACAATGAAAGTTGAATTTGTAGCATTTTCAATGGTAGGCAAAAGGTTGTTTGGCTTATGAGAATTTTAAAGTATTTGAGAATTGAAAAAGATAAGTCTAACACAATGTTAGTGAATTGCAATTGTCAAGCAGAATCACATTCATAAACAGATCCTAAAGACTAAAAATAAAGATGCCAAGTATGACTTCATGAGAGACTTGGTTGCACAAAAGAAAGTCAACAAGTAGTACATTTCTATGTATTAGTTAAGTGTAGATCCATTAATTAAGCCCATGCTTAGAGATATGTTTTATAGCCAAATGAAATCTCTAGAGTTACGTAGATAAGGATGTACTGATTAAGATGTTCCATGTGAACGATCTATGTTTTGTCCCATTTGAGTTGACTTATATTGAATGCAATTAATGCCATTAAAGTTTAGTACTTTGTTTTATGAAGCATGATACATGTATATGTCTATATACATATATGATATGATTTGGAAGATATGTCAAACAGATGAATGACTTTCGCATACAAATAATCACCTTAATATTTTGGCACTATGGAGATGAGATTAGTTATAAGCTATGGATCGAGAGCCCAAGTTTAAAATAGAATTGCCTCGATAAGAGATCTAGAAAAGGTCACTTGACATTGAAATTTGTGACCGAAAGTGAATAATCCATAGTTCACTTTGTTTGTCTTAAATGCTACATGGAAGTCTCATTGATTATACGAAATCAAGTAGAGTTGTGGACTCAAGTTAGATACTGAGAGTATTTGAACTATTACATGTACAATATTGATATCTAATATTAAAGACATATGCTTCATGGGAAAAGGAAAGTAATACTGTAACATGTATTTTATACCACATGTGCATTGTTTGACTAGTAAGGGTAACAAAAAAATAGATCTTGTCATAACGTATAGATCCGTGGACCTATTGCTAGACATGGATTAGAGGAGTTACCACCAATCTTTTTTGTTTAGGTGTGATTGATCACCTGAAGTAGATTTTGATCCACGAACTCAGATTTTAGTTCGGGAGTCGATTATGCGTGAGGAAGGTTGTAGCACCCCCACAACACCTATCCAAAAGATTATATCAATTTGATTGCAGATCATCCAAGCCTTGATCATAGTTGTAATTTACTGAATTAATTTAATATTAAAAATTAGTCTTAAAATTATCTCAATAGTTTGATAGTAAGTTAAGATAATTTTTTTACCTTAGGAGTATTCATAGAGACTAGTGTCCCATTCTGAAGAGGCTCCATTGTTGGATTTATTAACATATCTTATTCTAAAATAATAAAGTCTCCCAATAGTTTGGTATGACTTACTTTGAAAAATAATCCTCCAATAGTTTAGAGGATAAAAATTATTTTTTTATTAATATTTTTTTTGAAAACTGATTTATGAAACTTTCCAATAGTTTGGTGGATTCAATTCAAAAATTTTAAACCCATGAAAATTCTCCAATAATTTGGTGGAGTTCATCAATTTATTTTGTAAGGATTTTTATTTGAAAAAAAGATTTTTTTTGAAAAGATTTTTTTTGTTTTTGTTTTTATAAATATATTTTTTTGAAAACTTAAAAAGATTTTTTTTATTATTTTGAAAACTTATTTGAAAAGACTTTTTTTTTACTTATTTGAAATAGTTTTTTTACAATTATTTTTATTTATTTTCAAAAATAAAATAAAATAAAATAACAGGAATAATTTTTAAAGAAACTAAAAATAAAATGAGCTAAAAAATAAAATAAAATCAAAAAATAAAAATAAAATGGAAAAAGGAAACCTTGCGATTGGGTTGGATCGAAACGTGAGCCAGCACGTGGATCACCGGGTCAACGTGTAGATCCTGGGTAGTCCAAAACGACGTCATTTGGGTCGGTATAAGAGACACTTTCTAGTATTTTTTCCTCAGATGCCTTCTGCTCCCTCTTTTTCTACCCTAATTTTCTCTGCCTTCTTTTTAGACTTCATCAAGAAACCCACCGAAAACTTTAAATGAAAACTGGGAATTCTACCCATTTTTGAAAAAGTTGCTAGGAAGTTCAACCTAAAACTAGAAAATCTACCAGTTTCTAGAAAATTGGATAGAATATGGTCAAAAGATTCAACCGACCGATGTAAAATTCATTAAAAAAACTTATATTCATCCTAAAAAACCTAGAAAACTCAAAAATTTCTAAAAAAAATCCAGATTTCCCCAAATTTTCCTAAATTACACAAATTTTGCCCAAATCTCTTTAAAAAATTCCAGAAAACTAAATATGATCCTAAAAACCCTAATCTAACCCAAAGAGTTTCAATGAACCCAAAATTCCTAAAATCAAAGTTCCAAAAACCTTTACTGCCTAAAAATTCTCCAGAACACCAATTCTCTAAAAATCTCTCCATGTGTTCATCCTCTATAGAGCTAATTCAATTTATAGGCAGTCCTAGAACTATTTTGAGAAAACAAATAGAATCAATCACAGGCTTGAGTCCTGGGATTGAGTTTTGTCTAGCATGATTTTTGGTCTAAAATTTCAGCAATCATATTGATACGATTTCGCATTAAAAACTTTGACCATGTGGGATTTTGATTTTGATTCCATCTTTCACGTACGGATTAGAGCAAAAAGGAAAGAAGAAAAGAAAAGAAAAATATAATAATAATAATAATTAACAAAAATAACAATGATACTAATAATAATAGTATACCATAATATTATATTATAGTATATACTATAATAATAGCAAAAGTAATAATAACAAAAAAAATCGATCCAATTGGGCCTAGACATAAATAGGTGTTTACAGCTACCTTTCTTTACATATCACTATTATACCAGGATAGTGTAAAAACCTAGACACCCAATCAGTTTGAGTCAAATCATCAAGTGATCTATGAATCTAAAAAAAATGATCTAGGCTGAGTCAAGATCGGGTGACTTGGATGAAACCACAAGTTAAAAAGTGAAGTAACCAGAACCGAGTCTAGGTAGAAGATGAATGATTGGGACGAAACCACAAGTTAGGAGATGAACTAGACTGAGCCAATATCAAGTGACTGGGATGAAACCACGAGTTAAAATGAAGTGACCAAGGTCAAGTCAAGGTCGAAAATAACTGATTAGGATGAAACCATGAATCGTATGAAATGATCTGGACTGAGCCAAGATCAAGTGACCAGGACAAAACCACGAGTCAAAATGAAGCGACTAGGACCGAGTCGAGGTCGAAGGTAAATAACTAGGATGAAACCACAAGTCATGAGGTGATTTGGACTGAGCCAAGGTCAAGTGATCGAGACAAAACTACGAGTCAAAATGAAGTGGCCAAGATCGAGTTGAAGTCAAAGATAAACAATCGAGACAAAACCATGAATCATATGAAATGATCTAGAATGAGCCAAGAACAAGTGATCGAGATGAAACCATGAGTTAAAATGAAGTGATTAAGATCGAGTCAAAGTAAAAAATAAACGACTGGGATGAAACCACAAATCATAAGAAATGATCTAGACCAAGCCAAGATCAAAACCTGTGATGAATGATTATGCAATGATATGAATGTATACCCTATCCCGAATGTAAATGAAACATTAATTGTAGTTTTAAGGCTTCTGCATTCTCATTTCTGCACACCTTTGGCAAAGAAACTATCGTTCATTACCCAGAATATTTATCTTCATCCAAATGAAAGTTATGGAAGTCAATAATTTCTCTTATTTGGAGGCATTCATCCTTTTACCTTTTCTCTTTTAGTTCTTTAAGGCAACACGCAACTTCTTATGACTTTGTTCAATTATTAATCATTATCCCAATTTTAAAGTGTGAGATGCAAGTTATGCACATTTTCTATTCATGGCAAAGTATAAAAAGAAAGGACAAATATATATTGGCAATGTATAGCATTTTTTATTTCTTCGGATAAGCAATAAATTACAAATGATGGTATAGAAACAAAAAAAAATTATATAGGGATAGCTATTTAGGGTAGCAATGCCCTAAGATAAATGATTAGATAATCATGACAACGAATCTTGAGTTTTTTCAAAAACTTAACCAAAATACGATGCCCTAACAACTCAAAGCTCTTTGAAATTCATTGTCTCTAGTATGCCATTTAGGTGATGGCATTTTCTATTCATCCAAATTAGTCATCATTCAATTCAAGCCGCCTTTCTAAACTTTTTCATTTTGGTTCAAGCTACCCTTTCGAGTTTTCAACTTAAACTTTTCTTTTGGGGCTCAAGCCGTCCTTTCGGGTTTTCAACTTAAACTTTTCTTTTGGGGCCCAAGCCACCTTTTTGGGTTTTTAACTTGAACTTTCCTCTTTCTTTGTTTTTTAGGTCAAGTAAGTACTTCTTCACGACATCAAAATTAATAGGATTAGGAAGTTCATTTCTATCCATTTCTGATAAGATTAAGACTTCTTCTGAAAAAGCTCTTTTTACCATATATGGTCTTTCCTAATTTAAAGTCCATTTTTGCTTATCATCATGTTGATTTGGAAGAATTCTTTTCAATACCAACTCTCATTCTCGAAATTGATAAAGTTGGACCTTTTTTTCATGAGCCCTCATCATTCTCTTTTGGTACAATTGGCCGTGATAGAGTGCCGCTAATCTTTTTTCTTTAATGAAGTTTAATTGTTCATATGTTCTTAGACCCATTTAGCTTCTTCTAATCCCACTTCCCTTAGGACTCTTAGGGATAGGATCTCTACTTTTAGTGGTAATACAACTTCCATCCTATAAACCAAGGAAAAAAGAATTGCCCCAATAAAAATGCACGCAGAGGTTTAATACCATGTAAGGCAAAAGGCAATTTCTCATGCCAATCCTTGTATGTTTTAGTTATCTTTTCTAAAATCTTTTTGATGTTCTTATTTGCTGCTTCCATTGCCCCATTCATTTTTGGGTGATATGAAGTTGAATTATGATGTTTGATTTTGAACTGAACACATACTTTTTGCATATCTTGCTATTCAAATTCTTTACATTATTTGAGATGATCCTTTCTAAGAGCCCATATCTATAGATTATCTCTCTTTTGATGAATTTATAGACCACTAATCTAGTTATAATTGTGAAAAATGAGGCTTCGACCCATTGAGTGAAGTAATCAATTATCATAAAAATAAATCTATTCCCATTTGAGGCATTTGGGGTGATGGGACCAATGACATCCATTCTCTACATAAAAAATAGCCAAGCTGGCATTATAACATGTAAAGCATTAGGTGAAACATGAATCTTGTTAGCATAAATATGACATTTGTGATATTTTCAAGCATAATCAATGTAATCTTTTTTCATTGTCAACTAATAATTCCAGCTCGCATAACATGTCTTGCCATCATATGCCCATTTACATGTGCTCTACATATGCCATTATAAACTTCCTCAATAATCTTTTTGGCCTTAGAGGCACCTACACAATGTAATAATACTTGGTCTTTGCTTTTTTTGTATAAAATTTCCCTATCCAAAAAGAATCCCATCGCTAACCTTTTCAAGACTCTTTTATCATTTTTTGTTGCTTGATCTAGGTACTGTTGATTCTTTAGATATTGCATAATATTATGATACAAGGGATTGCCATCCTCTTCATTTTCCAACTTGGCACAATGCATTGGCATATCCTTGATATCTAATCTGATAGGCTAAATTTTAGCAATATCATCGATTTGTACCATTGCAACCAAAGTAGCCAAAGCATCTGTAATATGATTTTCTTCACAAGGCAAGTATTCAAACTGAATTGCCTTAAATTGTTTACATAGCTTTAAGATGTATTTGTGGTAAGGAATGAGTTTTGAATCCTTTATTTCCCATTCACTTTTTAGCTAATAAATGACTAGAGCTAAATCCCCAAACACCTTTAACACGTTAATTTTCCTATCTAAAGTAGCATGCAGTCTCATAACACAAACCTTATATTTTGCTACATTATTGGTGCAGTTGAAGTTCAATCTTGCTGTAACAAGGTAGTAATGTTTTGTTGGAGATATTAAAATTGCTCTAATCTTATGCCTCATGACATTGGTAGCCCCATCGAAATACATTCTCCATATCTCTTCTTCACCATTATCTTCTTCTAACCCTGAGATGGCCATTAGTTCTTCATTTGAAAAATCAAGCTTTATAGGCTCATAATCATCAGTGGCCCTATCTGTTAAAAATTCAGTAATGATACTTTCGTTGATTGCTTTTTGGCTCACATACACTATGTCATATTTTGAGAGCATCACTTGCCATTTTGCAATTCTTCCTGATAGTGATGGCTTTTTGAAGATGTATTTGATGGGATCCAGTTTAGCTATGAGCCAAGTTGTATGGTAGAGCATGTACTGCCTGAGTCTTTTAACTATCTAAGCTAAAGCACAACGCATTTTCTTTAGTGATGAATACTTGGACTTATACTCTGTGAATTTCTTACTTAGGTAATAAATAGCTTTTTTTTTCTTACCGAACTTATCATGTTGACCCAACACACATCCCATTGATTTTTTATGTACCACTATAAATAGAATCAGTGGTTTTCCTAAAATAAGTGGTGCTAATATTAAAGGATTTGGTAAGTATTGTTTTACCTTACCAAAAGCTTCTTGACATTCTTCATTCCATTCACCGAGATTATTCTTTCGAAGTAGTTTAAAAATGGGATCACATTTAAAAGTGAGTTAAAAAATGAACCAAGAAATATAATTCAATCTGCCTAAGAAACCTCGAACCTCCTTTTGTGTGCTTAGAGGGGGTAAATTTTGAATGGCCCAAATTTTGTTTGGGTCAACTTCTAATCCTCTTTCATTGACTATAAATCCCAATAGCTTTCTTGACCTGACTTTAAATGTACATTTGGCTGGATTCAGTTTGAGTTGAAATTTTCTTAACCTCTCAAATAATTTTTTGAGATTAACTACATGATCCTCTCTTTTTTGGGATTTAGTGATCATGTCATCCACATACACTTTTATCTTCTTATGCATCATCTCACAAAAAAGTGTTATCATAGCCTTTTGATAGGTTGCCCCAACATTTTTTAGTCTAAAAGGTATGACCTTGTAGCAAAAGGTTCCTCACATAGTGATAAACATGGTCTTTCCATATCATATTGGGCCATTTGTATCTGATTATAACAAAAAAATCTATCCATAAAAGAGAACACTGAATGTCGGGCCATATTGTCCACTAGTGTATCTATGTGAGGCAAGGAAAAATTATCCTTCAGACTAGCTCTATTTAGGTTTTGATAGTCTATACACATTCGTATCTTTCTATCTTTCTTAGGGACAAGTACTATATTAGCAACCTATTTCAGGATATTTGGCTACTTGTAAAAAGTCTGCATCAAATTACTTCTTTATTTTCTCTTTGATTTTTAACAGCATCTCTAGCTTCATTCTTCTCAATTTTTGTTGCATTGACTTGCATTTCGGCTTTAAAGGTAGCCAATGCTCTACTATTTCAGTGCTAAGCCCAAGCATATATTGGTAGGACCAAGCAAACACATCCACAAACTCTTGAAGCAAATCTTTTAACCACTATCGATCAATTACTGGAAGTGAAGTACCAATCTTGACTTCTTTTTTGTTTTCATCGTCACCCAAATTGATCAATTCAACAACTTCTTGATGAGGTTCAATGGATTTATCTTTCTGTTCAATTAGCCTCATTAAATTTAAAAATAAAGTGAATTCTTTAGAATCTTCTTCAATATCAAGTTCACCGGTATTAATCAAATTTCTAAAATTAAACCCTGAATCATTGTCATGATTACTTTCTTGATGTGGTTCAATGGATTTATCTTCCTATTCAATTAGCCTCATTAAATTTAGAGATAAAGTCAATTCTTTAGAATCTTCTTCAATATCAAGTTCACTGGTATTAATAGAATTTCTAAAATTCAACCTTGAATCATTGTCATGATTACCTTCACATTCATTTGGGGACCTAAAAGTTAATATAATAGGAAAGGTTGCCAAGAAATTTTTGATAGGATAATGAATGAAATAGAAGAAATGGATAGAATGCATGCTCTTACTTTTATTAAAATAATGAAAAATAAAAGGCCTAAACATAAGAGTTCATTTTAATGCTTTTATGTGTAAGCAATTAGGAGATATGATTACATTGAAGAAAAATAAAAAACAATGGCATCTGGATGACCCTTCAATTCTTTAATTCACAGCTAGGTGGGCATAGGTAAACCAAAACTTCCTCGCTTTGACTTTTATTATCCACTATATGAATAGATAACTTGGCGAAACCTTCATTCCATTTTGGTTCTTCTTTTATGCCTTTTTCAACTCTTGGGTGCATGTATCCTTTAGGAATGAAAGTTTCATTTAAATGGGGAAAGATCATTAGTTTGTTCTTTGCTCTTCTGCTATTATTCTAGATTTGTTTTGTCTTATAACCCAATCTTGAACTACAATTGTAATCCTCAATCTTACAAAGCTCTTTTATCCTTTGAAGGTTTTTGCCTAAGCTGAACCCAATACTCTAACCCTTGTTGATCATTTAATTGATCATAATCTAGCTGAACTAGAGTCATTCACCCATTGCATTAATAGGTTTAAAATATCTATAAGAACATTCCAATGATTCCTTTGTTGCTTCCACATATAAGGCATTTATGGGTTAGGTCACTAATAAGTCTTCCTTCCTAACCACAATCACCAATTGTCCTTCCACATTGAATTTGATCTTTTAATGCAATGAGGAAAGGATGACACCTACCTTATGGATCCATGGCTTTCCCAATAAGCAACTATATGATGGAAAGATATCCATGACCTAAAATTTTATGTTAAAAACACATAGCCCAATCTGTATGGGTAACTCAACATCCCTCAAGATTTCTCATCTAGTCCCATCAAATGCTCGAACCACCATCTGACTGCTTTCAATATGGGACATATCAAAGGGTAGCTTGGCTAAAGTAGACATAGATATGATATTAATAGTTGACCCATTATCACTAAAAACCTTTGCTATTATATGGCCTTTACATTTAATGGTGATATGCAACACTTTAGTGCTCTTTCTACCTTTAAATAAAATCTCATAATCACTACAAGAGATGTGATGCAGCACCACTAGGCTCCCCGCCAAGTGATTCACATACTTTACAGACATGTTATAGGCAATATAAGTCTGATTCAATACTTTTAGCAAGGCATTACGATATGGTTTAGAGTTCAAAAAAATGATAGTAGAGAAACTCTGGCTAGTATCTTATTCAATTGCTCTACCACAAAGTATTCACTATGTTTTACTAGCTTTAAAAATTCACAAGCCTATTTTTTAGCATAAAATTTGAGGCTTTTTTCTTTGATACTTCTTCTGGTTTAACTTTCCTTTCTTTCTTTTTTCTTGTTTTCTTCAAGGTTTTTAGAGTATAACATCTTCCACTTCATCCATGCTTCTTACACCTATTATATTGGCAGATTCAAATTTTGACACAACTTTTCTTTGCCCTTGATTGTTACCTCATAATCACACCTCTATGGCACAGCTTTATTATCTTTGTAAGGGAATGGGTGTGAGACTTTAAAAGCTATTGGTTTGGGAACAAACTTATTCCCAACTAATTGTGGCTTCTCCTTATAACATATCATGATAGATTTTGGCACCCACCTATTTGTCATAGCCATCTTGATGTCTTTCGAGGTCCTGACTCCTCATATAACTTTATCTGGTAAGTGTCTATTAGCTTTAGTACTTTGTCATGAAATTGCTTATAGATGTTAATTGAGTGTCTTGGAGCTCTGCTGTGATACTTACATCTTTTGTTTGGGATGCATCTTCTGACATAAGTGCATGGAGCTACTGGTTGTATTATCCCAGCTTTATATATGGCTTTATATAGCTAGTTAAATGACATCTTAAGCTCTTTTACTTTTTTTTTCACATTTTTCTTACCCTCATCTATAGCATTGACTATATGACTAGGTAAAGGGTTCCCGCTGAAATTGGGTACTGAATTTCCACTAGTATCGAAGCTTATCAGCCCTTCCTTGATTAGACTTTGCATTATGTGCTTGAAGGGAATGCAGTTCTCGATAGAGTGTCCCACTATTTCAAAATGGTAGTCATAATGGGCATTGGAATTATACCATTTAGGGTAAGGAGGTTCAAGCTGTTTAGCAGGGACAAGAGCAATTAGGTGGTTCCTGTAAAGTACTTGGTACAGTTTTAATGTAACTAATGGGGATAGGGTTGAATGTAGGTCTCTCCCCAGTTTGTGGTTCTCAAACACTATTTATTATGTTAGCTAAGGGAGCCAGAGACCTTAGTGATGATGGATAAGGGTTGGTAGGTAAAAGCATGACTTACTGTGTGATGGTATGTGGGATAGGTTGGTCAATAGTAACTTCTGAATTGCTAACCTTCAACATTACTAACTTGAGCCTCATTTTTTTTCTTCTTAGTTATTCTTTCAAAGGGCTTTCCTCTTTCAAATTTACCATTTTTAATGGCATTTTCGATGATCTCTCCAGAAATCACCATATCAGCAAAGTTTTTAGTCGTATTTCCTATTAATCTTTCATAGTATGGCAACTTTAAAATGCTCACAAACCACACTGTAATTTTCTTTTCTGTCAAGGGAGGTTATATTTGAGTAGCTACATCCTGCCACTTTTGGGCATATTGCTTAAAGTATTTGGATGCTTTCTTTTCCATTCCTTGTAAAGAAATGCAGTTAGGGGCCATGTCAATGATGTGGTGGTACTGATTGTTAAAGGATCATGTCAAATCTTTTCATGTCTTTATGTGGGTTCCATCTAACTGACATATCATCTTGCTGCAGACCTAGTTAAATTGTCTTAAAAAAATATGTATGAGCAACTTTTCGTTACTAGCATATGCCACCATCTTGCGACAATATATTGTGATATGCGTGACAGGGCACTTAGTACCATCATACTTTTCAAATTCTAGTATTTGAATTTGGGTGACATCACTACATCTGGCACTAGGCAAAGCCTCATTGCATCCATGGATCCATAGAAATCAATTTCTTTTATAGCCCTCAATCTTTCCTCGAGCCTATTTATGGCCTAATTAATTTTAGAATTTTTTAAAGGCGTAACTATCTATGGCTTTTCTTTCTCCTTTGCTTTATTTATAGTAGGAAGTAGAATAGGCTCAACAGCTTTTTCTGGGAAAACAAGATTATCATAACTCTAGACATTCTCATAACCGAGTGCATAAGTCATTCTTGGGTAATTATACTTTGGAAAAGTTACTTGTTGAGGTTGGAATATTAGGGCAGTTTGAGTCTATTATGGGTTGAAACTCGAAGGATATGTTCCTCTACTACCTTTCCTTTGTTTGCTTTCTTCAGGGCTTCTAGAATTTTGCTCAACTTTCCTTCAAGTAACTCCTGAGCCTTTTCTATCCTCTCAAGACGATTTGCATTGTCTTGCTCCATCTTTTTGGCTTTAGCCCAGGTATTGTATGAGTGTGCAGCTATTCTTGGACCTTGGTACCATAATTAAAAATCAATGATGATGCTATGACAATGAATGAATTAATGTGATGCAATGCATGGAAAAGAAAAGAAAAGAAAAGAAAATATTTGCCCCTTAAAAATTCAATAAAAATGAGCTTTCATTTATTCCATAGGAGTTTGTTTTACATCAAATCTAATACTATCCCTTTATAAAAATGCTTAACTTGCTCATACTGATCTTTAGCCTCTTTAATGAAGTTCAACAATCTTTGTCCATGCTCTCTTGCTGGTGTAACTGAAGCTCTCAATGCCTCAGCCTTTTCTACCATCTCACTTGCCTTGATCACTGCTCTACCTATCTGAGCTGTGAGGTGCTCTATGTATCTTTGTCTTCCCAATCTTTCTCTCTTGCTGCACCACACCTAATAGGATAATTCTCTGTGTTTCTCTATTAAGGTTCTAACATGATCTCTTTATTCATTCAACTTCAATGTCAAGGTTAGAATGTACTCTGAAAGCATTTCATTCTTTTGCTAAATTTTTTCATAATCATCTTCTATTTGTGCATATTCTTTTTTCAACTCTTCATTCTCACGAGCCAAATCTGGGTTATTTATTTCTTTGGCCTACACTTATATGTGCAACCTCTTGTGCTCTTGTCACAACTCCTTCAATTCTTTAAATGCATCATCCTGTTGTCTGACAATTTTCTAAGCCTTGCTGTATTCCTTAGAAATCTTGTGGATCTAGATTTCTAGGTTTTTTGCTTTATTTTGCCATTGATCTTTTTTTTCGTAAAGCTTTAGAATTTTCTATTTCAGTTTCTCTTTTTTTGCTTCATATTCATTCCTTGTAGATTCTAGTTCTAAAGGCATATCATCTGACTTTTGGTCCGCTAACTGGCACTGGTCTGTAGGTGTAGGTACCACATCTTGCCTTTTTTTAGTTCTCTGAATTAGATACTTTTAAAAGGCCTTATCAGTAAATGGTCTAGGGCTTACCTTCTTTGGCTTCTTCCAGGCCTTGATCCTACTATCAATCTTTTGAAAAGTTTTAGGCTCTCTATATGAACAATCAGACTAGCTAAGCTTATATGTCCTAGTAGTAAACTATTCGGCTCTATGTTATCTCCTTACCATCAATGATGCATAACTCGTTGACCCTCATAGACCTAAAAACAAAACACTCGTCTCATCTCCACATTGATATAACATAGGTTCCCTATTCATGCATGGAGCTAACCATTTCATTTGATCAGCTATGAGTTCTTACAATAAATATTTCCACTCCTTCTAAGTCTTTGCTTTTGGCCAAATGCTCGGACAAAACTCCCTAATTAGGTTTCAAGTGTAGAAATAAAGTTAGGGAAGGCACTCTTTTTGCATTTGAAATGGCTTTTCATCCATAGATATAGTAATGGTATACAACTTATGAATATTGCCTTGTCATTTTGTCTACAAAAGTTTAGAGAAATGATGGTTTCCACCAAGATAGCTAGATAAGGATTACACCTTTTTTAATATGTTCAAAAAGATCAACCACTTTTATCTCAATGTGACCTAACACCTTGAGGGAAATGACTAACCCATATATGGCTAGAGCAAATATGTTCACTTCTTGATCATCATCTAGATGCTTGACTAAGAAATCTCAGAGAATCTCCCATGGGATACCCTTGTGCTCTCTTTTTTCTTGAATGTAGGAATTTATGATCTCTTTTTGCACTCCTAAGATCTAGCCCAATTTCTTACGATTCCTTGATTTGGGCTTCTTCACGTATATTCTGTCTGGATATAGTAGATGCATGTCTACTAAAGTTGAGTACTCCTCTATACTTGGCACCAAATCAACCTTATTAAAGATGAAGCAACGATAGAAAAGATCGAAGAACTGTATCATTGTCCTAATGAGTGAGTTATCAACATCCACTGACAAAAGATATGTAATATTTCCAAACTTTTTATAGAAAGCTTCTTGCCTTGAAGGAGTCATGTAGTTTTATATATCTGATAGGTTTTTCAAATCATTTTGTTTGAAAAGTAAGCAAACTTCCTTTGGCAGTGTAAAGATATGATCAGGTGGTGAACAATCTCCTTCTTCTTATTGCTTCTTCTTTGATTCTATCTTTTCATCTAAGGGAGAGTCACATTTGAACAATATAGATGAGGTACAAACTTGATGCTCTGTGGAGTCCGTGAGAGCTTTTGTTGAAATAACTTTTAAGGCAAGAACACTATGTAGTCTATAAACATGTTTGTGAATATGCACAAAAGGAAAAGAAATAAAAGAAGACAAAAAATTAGTTAGTCACTTTAATAAAACATATAATAAACACCATATAGCAATATAACAACATGGCCTTAAGTTTTGGATTAACTACAAAGGGTAGAAGGATAAGGCTCTATCTATGGTTGGGCTCTTAAGGTTGATTATGCGATTTAGGTCAATTCTAAAAGGTTCCTAAATTGTTCCTTACATCATGGTTCATCATAGACTAGTAAGGCACCAAAATCCTTGCCCATCATAGGCTACAAGCAGAAAATGTTCAATCTGAGTGGGAGTGTTTCGCAAGCCCATGCGGAGACATGAAATCTCACAAGGGCATAGGTATTTCACTCCTTTCTAAAGGTAAAGCCCAGGTGGAGAGCTTATGTTATGCATATACAAATGATTGACAGGTATATATACAATAAATAGATAATTAAACAAATATAAGTAATGAATAAAATGAAAGACAAATGAATAATTAAGCAAGTATACATATTGAAAAGGAAAATAAATAATAAAGCAGATACAAGCAATGAAAGGGAATAAAATAATTTCAAATTTAGTGAGGCTTGGATAATAAAAAATCATTTACTGGCTTGACTCTCAATGTCTCAAGTAGAGTCACCAAACTGTTATAACATATAGATCTGTGGACCTACCACTAGACATGGATTAGAGGAGTCACTACCAATCTTTTTTGTTTAGGTATGATTGGCCACTTAAAGCAGATTCTGATCCATAAGCCCAGATGTTAAGTTCGAGAGTCGGTTACACATGAGAAAGGTTATAGCACCCCCACAACGCCTATCCCAAAGATGGTACTATTTGATTTTAGATTATCTAAGCCTTGATCATATTTGTAATTTACCAAAGTAATTCAATATTGAAAATTAGTCTTAAAATTGTCCCAATAGTTTGGTAGCAATTTAAGGTAATTTTCTCACTTCAGAAGTATTCATAAAGACTAGTGTCCTATTCTTAAGAGGCTCCGTCGTTGAATTTATTAACATATCTTATTCTAAAAAAAATAAAGTCTCACAATAGTTTGGTAGGACTTACTTTGAAAAATAATCCTGTAATAGTTTAGAGGATAAAAATTATTTTATTATTATTATTTTTTTGAAAACCGATTTATGAAACTTCCCAATAGTTTGGTGGATTCCATTAAAAAAATTTAAACCCATGAAAATTCTCCAATAGTTTGGTGAAATTCATGAATTTATTTTGTAAGGATTTTTATTTGAAAAAAAGATTTTTTTTGAAAGGATTTTTTTTTGTTTTCATTTTTATAAATGTTTTTTTTTTGAAAACTTAAAAAGATTTTTTTTTATTATTTCGAAAACTTATTTGACAAGACTTTTTTTTTACTTATTGAAATAGTTTTTTTATAATTAATTTTTTATTTATTTTTAAAAATAAAATAAAATAACAAAAATAATTTTTAAAGAAACTAAAAATAAAATGAGCTAAAAAATAAAATCAAAAAATAAAAATAAAATGGTAAAAGGAACCTTGTGATCGAGTCAGGTTGAAATGTGGGTCAGCGCACAAGTCACTAGGTCAATGCACGGATCCCAAGTAGTCTAAAATGACGTCATTCTGGGTCGATATAAAAGGCATTTTCTAGCATTTTCTTCTTAGACACCCTTTGTTCCTTCTCTCTCTACCCCAATTTCTCTACTTTCTCTTTAGAATTCCCTATGAAACCCACCAAAAACTTTAAACAAAAATTGAAAATTTGACTGGTTTCTGAAAAAGTTGCTAGAAAATTCAACCAAAAACTAGAATATCCATTGGTTTCTGAAAAATTGGTCGGAATATGGCTAGAAAATTCATTGAAAAACTCACGTTCATTCCAAAAAACCCAAAAATTTCCAAAAACACCCAGATTTCCCCAAATTTTCCTAGATTACATAAATTTTGCTCAAATCTCTTCAGAAAAACCCCAGAAAACTAAATATGATCCCGAAAAACCTAATCTAACCAAAAGATTTTCAATAAACCTAGAATTCATAAAATCAAAGTCCCAAAAACCCTTACTGCCCAAAAATTCTCCAGAACACCAATTCTCTAAAAATTTCTCTGAGTGTTCATCCTTTATAGAGCTCATTCAATTTATAGGTTGTCTTAGAACCAGTTTTAGGAAACGGATAGAATCAATCATAGGCTTGAATTCTGAGGTTGAGTTCTATCCAGCGTGATTTTTGGTCCAAATTTTAGCAATTATATTGATACAATTTTGCATTAAAAACTTTGACCATGTGGGATTCTAATTCTGATTCCATCTTTCACGTGCAGATTGGAGCAAAAAGAAAAAAATAAAAAAAATAAAAAAAATAAAAAAAATAATATAATGATAATAATAATAATATAATAATAAATATAATAATAATAATAATATAATGATAATAACAATGATACTAATAATAATAGTATACCATAATATTATATTATGATAATACTATAATAATAACAAAAGTACTAATAGCAAAAAAAATTGATCCAATTGGGTCCAAACACAAATGGGTGTCTATGGATCTCTTTTTTCTTTCGGTTGTGTGAAACCTTTAAGATAAGAAGATCTCATATTTAGTACCTTTGTCATAACGTAAAATTCTGTAATCTTAATAACTAGACATGGAGTTGCCAGTAATTTTTTTTATTTAGGTGTGATTAGCCACATAACTGAATCTGTCCCATTTTAAAGAAAAGTCACAAGCTTGACTTACGTATCTTTAAAAAGCAAATTAAAGTTTACGAAACCAAGCTAAGTCTGAGAGTACAGTTACATATAAAGAAGATTATAGCACCCTTATAACATCAATAAAAAGATGGTACCAATTATTTTTATGTTATTCATTAAGCCATAAAAATTTACACATATTGGGAATTGTTTTTAATTGACTACAATATTTTGGTAGAAAATTAAGAAAATCCATTCATCTTAAGAGTATATAAGAAAAAAAATTGTTTCACTTGAAAAAGCTCCGTCATTGGATTTTTTACCATTTATCCTTTTTTTTTTAATTTTAAAAAAATTAATTTTAAGGAAAATTTGATATTTCATATTTTTCCAATCAATTTTTTCCTAAAATCTTGAAATTGTTTTTGTGTAAGGAAAATTTGATATTTCAGCTTTTTCAATTTTTGAAATTAATTTTTGTTGAATGAAAAAAAATTAATGTTTTAACTTTTTCCTCATTTCATGAAATTATTTTGTTTCAATGAAAAATTGATATTTGAGCTTTTTCCTCAATTTTAAAATTATTTTTATTTAAAGAAAATTTGATATTTCAACTTTTTCCTCATTTTTTGAAATTATTTTTGTTTAAGAAAAAATTGATAATTCAACTTTTTCCTTTTTTTTTGAAATTATTTTATTTTTTTTAAGAAACTCACTCAAAAAATATATCAAATAAGCAACCAAAATAATAAAATGAATAAAATTTACAAAAAAATAAAATATGTCTTGACTCAATTTAGAAAATCGGCTTGGCTTAATTGTAGACTTAAAAAGTGGCTCAAAAATTCAGTTTGATGACTTGCGACTCAACTTGGCTAAACTCAACCATATTTTGAATAAGGTTATGGGTTGAGGCGCTTGGGTTGGGTCAATTATGGGCTAAAGTGCATTGAAACTAGGCTAAATGACCCAACTAAGTTTGTTTTCTAAAATGGCATAGTTTTAGCTTTAGTATAAAAGTCCTTTTTTTGCTTTTTTCTTTATTTTCATACTTTACTTTCTTTCTTTAAGATCAGATCACTCTTTCTTCTCTCTCCCAATGATTTTTTGCCATCATTATTGATTTTTGTGCCATTGTTAGCCATTATATTATTATCTGTTGGAGTTTGTCCAAACCCAAAATTTTAATGTTGCTTTATTTTTAGCTTCCTTGTCTTAGATCTGGGGTCAGATTTTCAAAAATTACCCTCCAACAGCCTAAATTTGAAAATAAAATCATGGCTTTCTATGATTGTTTCAATATCTTTCAACCATTTGATCATGTTGATCTTTCGATATAATGTTCGACTTCCTTCACTTTGTGCTTATATCATTTCTAATTTTAAAAAACCTCTGGTCACCATGAATCGTCGCTAATGCCACCACTAGTAGAACAAATATTTTAGCAAAAAATTTTATTTGTTTTTGTATTGTTATCGGTTGTTTGTTCCATGTATTGTGGCTATTTTTTTTTATGCTTGATTGCTTTGTATGTTCTTTGTTAGCCATTATGTTGATTGCGTTCTTTGCCTCTCTGTTTATAGGTATGGGTCAACTTTAATGGTTAATGGGTGTGGTAGATTTGGTAGGGGAATCTACAGTGAATTGTTCATGTTTTTTTTTCTTAGAATATGTGTATGTCTCTCTTAGTCTCTTAGTGGTATGTGAACTTTGGCAAGACTTGGATAAAAGGGGTATCAATGTTGACTTTAGGAAGAGGGAAAGATTAAATGATAGTGTTGGGTTAATTCTTTATATGGCTAGTAAGGTTGTCAATGGTTGTGGCTGAGAGAGGCAACTATGCATAATGGAAGGCTTGGTGGTTGTGGATTTTAAAGGTTTGGGTATTAGCTAACTGGAATTGCTTGAGGGATGGTGGTTTGGGTTGGTGTGTTGAATTCTCAAGAAAAAAGAATTGAGATGGAAAGGAATAGAATGGTGGTGTTTCAGCTTTTTTGTGGGTAATGCTAATAGCACTTAATTATATAGTGTTTTTACATGCTAAAAATGGTGCTAAATTTTAAATTTAGATGATTTTTGGTGCTTTTTATGTTGTTTTTATGATTTTAGGGTTTCAAGTTCATAGCTTTCATTTTCATGCAAGCTATGATGCAAGCATGCAAAGAGCATTTTTGGCCCAATATTGGAAGCTCATAGCCAAACCACATTGATCTACATTCATCCATCCATGCGGCCAAGATAGAGTCCCACTTGTATAAGGACTTTCCCATGATGCATTACATTCGGCCTCTTTTATTCTAAAAAAGATTACATACATGTTCAAGGTTACATGGACTATAGCATATTCGGCCAAAAAATAAGTGATCTAAGAGTGATTATTTTGCTTAGCCATGGGAATTATGCTTGCATAAGAACTCTACATTGCACTTAGCTAGCTCACTCTCAAGGAATCAAGTATACAAGGACAGTTCTATCTCTATCCATTTGGCCATTTCAAATGTAAGAAGAAGATAATCATCGTTTGAAGAATTTCAAGCCTAATTGGACTCTACACCATTCGGCCAAGAAGAGTTTGAAGTTCACTATTAGTCTTTTACCTAGCCTTAAAAATTTTTGCTTAGAGAAAGACTTTACCTTTTTGAATTTCAAGAATTTGGATAAAAACCAATTTATCTCCTTTTGAATTTTATCTTAGTCGAACCTAAGGAAGGGCTTTGATCAAGATTGCTTCAACACAAGATGAATGGCCAAGATTACCTTTTCAAGACCCTATTCAACCAAGCATACTCAAGCGAAAGGAGTCTCATTCAGTCATGCTTCCTTAAAAGATGAAGATGAGCCTTATCACTTAGTGTTTGGATTTGAAAACACATATTATAATCCTTATCCCCTTGGCCAAATCCCATTTTATAAATAGGGAAGCTATTCACCCCATACCATCATCCCATTTCTCATTTCTCCCTTCTTTTAGTTCTTACTTTCTAGTTTTTTTATTTTCTTTAGTGTAGTTATTGGCTTAGGTGACAGATTTGCTAATAACAAAGCTTTGTTCTTTAAAATTCTTTTTAATTCAAAGAAGTATTTTTTTCAAGATCTTTTCTTTTATTGTTCTAAGTTTCAATTCTTGTTTGTTACAATCCCTATTTTGACGAAGTAGTCTTTTCCTTTTACTAATTTGATTCAAGAATTCTTTTACTCTTTATAAGTTTCAGTTGCTACCCTTTGATGATCTACGAGTTTACTTTTATGCAATTTTATTTTAAGTTCATTCCAACCTTAAACAATTTCCATTTTTCTTGTTTTCAAGTCTTCAACTGTTATTTCTTTTAGATCTAGTATTTGGCTATATTCTTCTACTTTCCAAGTGATAGTAGATAAAGTTAGGATTCAAGCCTACATTACCTTTCTAATCTTTTGTTTATTTAAATTTGCAACCAAATGAAAGTTTCATCTATTTAGATATAGGAATTTAAGATTTCACCTTTGGTAATTGTGAATGACCCAACATGACAATCTATAATCCCTTGGGAGATGATATTGGAATACTTTCATTTTACTACTTGATCTATGTACTTACAGGTATACAAAAAGCAGCAAACAGATGCTAGTGGTGATAAGAGCTTAATGATGCTAAGTATGGTCAAGCTACTATGGAACAAAGATGGAGATTGATTGAAGCTAGTGATCGAGAATTGAGCTTAGGTATGCTTGAGTAAGGTGGGAAAATTGAGTGAAGATCGTGATTGAAAATTGAGGTATTCCCTCCCCCCCTTTTGCTTCAATTCATCCCTTTATAGAGTAAACAAATAAGAATTTAATATCAAGTTGAAATTCAAAAGCTATGCATTATCACCAAAGCCTTAGCTAAGCCTTTATCTCTTTTAAATTTTTTTATTTTTCCTTTTTTTCAATCATTAGATAATTGAAGATAAGAACATAAGATAAATAGAATGCAATTAAATAAATAAATATAACTAAGGAGATAAATAACAATAAAAATAAAACAACAAATGCAAATAAATATAATAAAATACAAGAATCCAAAATTGACACTTGGGCTTGAAGCGAGTTTGAGTACAATTGATTCGGGCCTTAGGCTAAATAAGGTGTCTATAGTTATCCTTCTTTATATAATTTCTGTGAAATAAGAATTGTGTGAAGATATAGACACCTATTACGTTCGGGCCTAAATTATTCAACATTTTTCCTTTTTTTCATTTCTTTGCAAAAAGCTCTTTGAAAATAGGGCATACCATTATTAAAAATTAAGGGTTCCTTCAAAATAAAGGCACACAACTTTAAAATCAAAGGAGATACCCAAGGTAAAGGTTCCTTTAAAATGAAGGCACACAACTTTAAAATAAAAAAAGATACCTGAAGGTTTTGACAATTATGCCCAGAGGTCTTATAGATCGCATTTGAAGGACTATGAGACTATACCCAGAGGTTTTAGAACATGAAAAAATTTTTTTAAACAAAGTTACCTAGAGTTTTTAAATGATCATACCCCAAGGTTTTATAGGTCATGCTCAAAGGTCATTAGATTATGCCAAGAGGACTTATAAATCATTCTTAATATTGAAAAAACTTCTTCAAACATAGCCAAAACAACTTTAAATTTTGAAAAATACCCAGAGCTTTTAAAAGATAATGCCTAAAGGTCTTATAGATTGTGCCTAAAGGACTTTGAAATTATGCTTGGAGGATTTTGAAAATAGCTCAAAAGTTTTGAAGATGTCATCGAAGGTTTTAAGAAAATTACTTAGAGGTTTTAGAAAATGATATTAAAGGTTTTCGAAACTAATACAAATCAAACTTTGAAGAAAGCTCCTTTAAAGCAAAGACTCCATAACTTTAAAATTTGAAAAAGATGCCTAAAGGTTTAAAATATTATGTTTAGAGGTCTTATAGATCATTTTTATCTTGTGTCTGAAGGTTTTCAAAACTTTAAAAAAAGCTTCTTTAAAACAAAGACTCCATAACTTTAAAAATTGAAAAAATGCCCGAAGATTGTAAAATCATGCCCGACGGTCTTATAATCATGCTTAAAGTACTTTGAGATTATGCTCAAAGGTCTTACAAATCAAACTTTGAAAAGAACTCCTTTAAAACAAAGGCTCCATAACTTTAAATTTTGAAAAAGGTACTAGAAGTTTTAAAAATCTTGTGCAAAAGTTTTATAGATTGTGCCTGGAGGACTTTAAAATTGTGCCCAGAGGATTTTGAAAAAAGTTTAAAATTTTTGAAGATGTACCTGGAGGTTTAAAAAAAATTACTCAGAGGATTTTAGAAAATGATATTGAAGGTTTTCAAAATCGATACTTGGAAGCTTTAACAAAAATACCGTAAGGTAAAATCTCATTTGATATTTTTATCAGAGGTTTCCTTTCTTAAATAACAAAATCTTACTTAGAAAAAGCTTTTCATTCAAAACTTTAAGCCTAAATCTTTCTCAGTTTGTCAAAAATATGCAATGAATGAATACACGTAATGAATGTGATGCATATAATGCATGAAATGCATGCGATAAATGTAATGCATGAAATCAGTACCATATGTCCTTAATTATGGTAATACAATTCTTAAAGCCATCTCTCTCTTCCAATTTTCCAACATACAACCTTAGAATAGGTTGACAAATTCTTTTAGGAACTGAAGCAAACCTTTTCAAAACATTTTCATTCTTGAAACCCATTCTTCTTATCTATGAGTCTTTTCCACTAGTGATCTCTTGCATTCAACGTTCTCCTTACCTCAAAAAGATCTTTTTATCATAGCATTCACCTATTTCTCATAATGATCATTGAGATTTAAAAACATCTTTTGAACATTTCTCAAAATTTTCAAAACTATCATTGGAAATTGCCCTACAAAAATATCTTTTGAAAAATGAATCAAATTTCCACATGTGATCACATCTCTTAAAAACTAGTGATTACTACCTAAAATGAATATGATGAATCATAACTTGGTTTTTCCAAAAGGATGCAATGGTTTGACATATCATGATTTTAGTTATCAAAGGAGATTTGACCATTGAATGAGAAAAGGAATATATCATCATCTAGGCTCACAAATGAAAATCGTTTATTAATATACAATTTATTTTAACACTTTTTTAAGTTCTTGATATATGGTATTTTAATAAATGTTAAGACCAACTATAACAGGCTTAAAATTTCAAGTATGAAAGAATAACAAGGCCTAAACTTTAGACAGAATCTTTATAGTAAGGTTGATCTCCTTGGGCTTTTTAAAAAAGGTCTCCAACATCTTTTGGTTGATTCAAAATGCCATATTCTTGGTGCTTCTTGCTTTATCCTTGATGCACGAAAAGTCATGAGTTGCTTTTAAAACTTCAATCTTGCTTTAGACTATCCTTTTGAGTTTTCACCCTAGAGCTTCATTCCTTTCTTTTTCTATTTCTCTCTTTTATTTTCTTTTTCTTTTTTTTTTATGATTATTCCACCATGCATTTGACTACTCAAAACTCACCTAAAACCAAATTATTGAATTTCCTAAAGAATAATTCCTCAATTTAGGTATCCACTTTGATTAAAATAGATTTTTTAAAGGATGTAACATAGGCTAGGGTTTAAGGTTTTGAAAGAAAGAATAAACGGGCTCAAAATACATGTTTAAAGGTAATTGAATTGAGGATAATTTCTTTTTTATAACGACATTTTCCTTTTTATCAAAACATGCATTTTCATCTTTTTTTTATTTTTATTTTTATTTTTGTCATTTTTCTCTTTTTTTTTTTTTTTGTTTCTACATTTGACAATCTGAGTTCAAAATTTTGAGAACTTTTACTTCAAATTTGTCCCTTCACATAAGCATTATTTCCTATCCCTTAAGTTAGGACTTAATGTCATCTTGATGAGATTTTTTTGGATTTGGCCCTAAATTTGGAGGTGATCTTTATTTAGGGTTCATTTGGAAAGAAAAAATCAATAGTATCAAAAGAGGTAGCAAATGGACATTTTTTCCTTCGTAAAAAGAATTTGAAAGATGGTCATTTTTCATTTATCAAATTACCAAAATCCAAAAAACTTAGGAGAGTGCCTTAAAAGATTTACAATTTAGTTAACCATCCTATTGCTTATAGCCCAAATGAAGATCAATAATTTTTAAGGTTTATTTTGGTCAAGTAAGGAGAAGTTCTGAAACTTTTGTCCGTATGGTTTCTCAAGGTTTTTAATCTTCCAATTGAAATGAAGAATGAAATGTTGAGTGAAATAGCTTACGATGCTAATTCCTAATAGTAATCACCAAAATTTTTGAGATTTTTCACATGCATTTGGAAAATTAGTTATGCAAGAACTTAAACAATCAAAATTGAAAGAAACAAAACTTATTACAAACTTTTAAAATTTTCTCATAATGAATTCATGTTTGAGACACCAATACTCAAGGAAAAATCAACCTATGTTAAAGCAGAGTTTTACTTTTCAAAAACCTCTTGGGTCAGTATGCCACTATTGATGAGACTTTAATCTTCTCTTTCAATTGTCTACATCTTTAAGTTAAATACCCGATTGCTTTCTTATGACAATCGCATTTACTATTTGGATCATAACTTTTCACTGATGGGTTTGGAGTTGTTTTACTAGTAGCAACAAAAGATCAAGAATTGGAATTTAGATTTTCTTATGATTTTTTCTTAATATTTTTTTATTGCTCATTAGTCAAATAGCAAATTAGGAATGAGGACTTGTAAGAAGGACTAACTGTTGGACTAGCTAATGAAGATAAGGATTTTGGGAAAGATTATTTATGGTAGGGTAGTAAGGTTGGTACATCGAATAGAGATAGTGTAAGGTAAAACTTTTCACCATAAATAATGGCTTGAGTGTCTCTTTTTTTCGTTTTTGATGCAGCAACTTCTTTTACAATAGCTAAATCATCACTTTTAAGCTTCCTAGTTTTTATAGCATTCTCTATTATCTCCCCAAATATAACCATGTCAGCAAAATTTTTAGTTGCATTTCTAATCATCTTTCATAGTAAGAAGCTTTGAAAGTGTTGACAAATAAAACTGTAGCTTTTTTTTTTCTAATGGTGGTTGAACTTGGGCAGCAACATCCATCCACTTTTAGGCATATTCCCTAAAGCTCTCTATACTTTGTAAAGACAATTGATCTAGGGCCAACTCTATAATGTGCTTGTATTAAGTAATAAATGCCTTAACCAGTTCTTTCCATGAAGTGATGCGAGTTATGTTTAACTAAGCATACTACCTAACAACAAACTTTGTAAGACTGTCTTGGAATACATGAATCAAGAGCTTGTCATCACAGATATGGACAACTATTTTTTTATAATACATAGTGACATGAGTCATTGGATATTTAGTCCCTTCATACTTTTCAAATTCTAGAACCTTAAACTTGGGTGAAACAATCATATCTGGCAACAAGCAAAGCTTTGATACATCCATAAAACCATAAAAATATGTTCCCTTGATAGCTCGAAGCATTTCCTCTAAAAGATTAATTTTATGTTGAGAGTTTGCATCTTCTACAACTTCAAATAAACTTTCCTTCAACTTTTCTTGCTTTTTAGGATCCTCAAGGGCTTGGATTAAATTTGATTTCTCTTCACCCAAAATAGGAGTAGTGTATCCTTTAAGTTGTCTTTGTATAGCTATTGAAAGTATTCTAAGATAAGAGTATGCCTCCAAAAAGTTATGATTGTGCCCTTTGGAATATTTGAGCTTGATGTGAACCAAACCTATAAGGGTATAAGTGGTATTCAATGCTTTGAATGTGAGCTTTTTTCACTTTTTTTTCTTTATCCAAAATTTTTAACATTTTCATTATTTGGGTCAAGTCTCTTCTTATTTCATCTTGAGCCTTCTCCACTTTCGTAATTCGACTATTTTATTTTGGCTCCATAAGTGTTACACAAGCAGCGAGTATATTACCATGAAACTTTTGATGATCAAGCTCTTGAACCTTTATTACCACAAATAAGAATTAGGATAATGTCTAATTACAAATTTATGCAAAAAAAAAAAATTCTATGTGAATGAATAAATGGATGCATGTATTGAGTGCTATCACATAATAAAAACTTTAATTAAAAATTAAAAATTATTCTAACAAGAATCTTCAAATAACAATCATAAGCAATTCTAAAATCTATTGCCTGGTCCTATATTTTAAATTCAAGAATCATAGTACTTCCATTGATAAGTTTTTCAACTAATAAGTTTAGGTAATAAACTTTTAGCAATCTTAGGCTACCTTTCATTTTCAAAAGTCAATAGACTAGCTTTGATTAAACCTTACACTTTATGTTTGAAAGCAAGACAATTTTCTGTTGAATGGTTTGCATTCCCAAAATGATAATCACATCAAGCCTTAATGTCATACAACTTAGGATAAGGAGGTTTTAATGGCTCTAGAGGAACCAGTGCGATTAGATGGCTTTTGAAAAGCTCAATGTAAGTTATAGGGATTGGATCAATAATGGCTATCTCTTTTTTCCTACTCAATGATTTTTTGGGTTGAGTAGTTGTTTGAATTGCAAATATGGGTACTATAGCAGAATTGGGTGCATATGCTCGAGGGTTCATTTACTACCTTGGTTATTGAATTGGCTAATAAGCACAAGGGTTTTAGAAGGCATTATAAATGGCAAGATGGGGATATGGATTCGGGTTAATCTATGTGGGTCAAATAGGAGTAAGTTTTATTTGGGGTGCCAAAAAAGTTTGTTGAAAAATAATTGAATGGGAATAAAGATTTAGGTGTGAATCAATCTTGAATCTGTAAGAAATTACAAGATCTTGTCTTTTTTGCACCTTTCTCAAATTGGTCTTTACATGGGCCATTGGATGCACTGGTAAGGCCTAGACAAGTGTTGGTCCTCGAAGTCTTTCCAATACAGAAATAGGTTAAAAGAGATAAAGATTTTAAACCATTTTTAGCAACTTGACAAGTTGTGTCTTCACCTCTCCTGATTGATTTCCAAGGCATGGATTCATGCTTCTATTGATCTCTCATGTCTTTTAAATTACTGCCACAAGTAAAAGATTTCTATATTATGTAATGATATGATGAATGCATTACATCAATGATGATGATATATGAATGAGATGCATGAAATGAATGAAAAAATAATAAATAATTTCAATCTTATTAATGTTAACATGATTTAGACAAAAAACATATAATGTCTAATATATATATATATATAAAGTTAATATACATACAAAAAGGTATGCAACCTAGTTTTGGGTTATTTCTACAGAAAGGGAAAGACATGGCTCTACTTATAGCTTGAGTCTTTTAAGGTTCACTATATGAGTGTTTTGGATTAACAATATAAAGGTTCCCAAATTATTTCTTACTTCATTATCCGTAACATACTCGTAAGGTACCCCCATCCTTGCTCATTATAGGTTACAAGTAGATTTAGTTCAATTTGAGTGGGAGTATTTCACTAACCACTACGAAGACATTAAAACCTCATAAAGCATAGATATTCTACTCCTTCATAAAGGGACAGAGCTCGAGTGTAGAGATCATATTATACATATGTACATGAATGACATAATACTAAGTGCTCGAAAATAAATAAAGAAAAAAATCATTTTAAAGAAAAAGAAGAAAAAACCACATTTATTAGGCTTGGATAACATAAATTCATTTGTTGGCCTAACTCTTGGTTGCCCCTAGTGGAGTCGCCAAATTGTAATAATGTACAAGTCCGGGATCTTGACCGTTAAACATAGAGTCGCCACCAATCTTTTTTGTTTAAGTGTAATTGGTTACCTAACTGAATCTACTTTTTAAAGATACTTGAGTTAAGCTTAATTCAAGTATCTTTACCATTTTAAAAAGATGCTCCAAGTTTGACTCAAGTATTTTTAAAAGGTAAATTTAGTTAGATAGTCAATTACACCTAAACAAAAAAAATTGGTGGCGACTCCATGTCTAGCGGTCAAGATCATGGAATTGTACAATATTACCACCTTTAAAGACTTTTGATTGTTTCTTAAAGTTTTTGTTTAGCTATCTTAGAATGTTACCAATGATCATGGATGATTTAATTTAATGGGACATATCTAGATAGCAATTAAATTGAAATGGATAGACTCTAGGAAAAGGAAAGATCATTCTAGTGTCACATTTGGTTGTATTCATAGGCTGACCAATTATATTTGAAATGTCGAACATAATTATGAACACATAATATCATGTAATATGATAAAAGAGAAATCGTGAAGAACTTGAAATCTAACAGGATAGATCTAAGGTATTGCACACATACTCTACTTGAAATTAAGAATCACTATACATACCTAATAGTTGTATAAATAACTAGATGTGATTTTGAACTACTATATGCATTTATCAGTTGTATAGCAATTAAGCTATAAATGTATGCTGGTCATACTACTTATGTCTTTGTATGATCATTGCAAAAAATGGAGAAAATATTCTCTTGATCATGAGAGTTTTTCAGCCATTTTGTCCAAGTAGGAGATGTTAGAATAAGCTGCCCAAAATTGGTGGGCTTTGAAAATAACTACACATTGTAGTATACAAGAAACTGCCATTGATAGTTAATAGTTTGATTTTGAATCAAACTAGAAATAGGCTGGCTTTGCTCTTGTCCCTTACGAATATCGCAACCGACCATGCAAAAAAAATGATGAAAGAATTAATCTAAAGAAAGAAAATGGCATTCGGCCATTTTTTATGTATGGGATCAAAAATAAAATTCTCTTCCTCTCTCAATATTTGGCATGGAATTCAGTCATACTGAAAGGGATGAATATTTTCATCAAAATTAAGAATGAAATAAGTCTCATTCATTTGTGAAATTATGTAATAAGTCACATAGAGAATAAAAGAAACATAAAAAGAGATTGGCAAAGTAAAAGAATAAGACATTCATTGCGAACTCTGTGAGGAATCTCATGTTTTGATTTTTAAAGACTTACATTGAAGATAGCAAACAATTTTGGAATGCATAATCTTGTTCTCGACTATGAATTAAGTTAGCATCGTTTTTGCAACACTTCTGTAATAATACTTTAACTGTATTTTCACAAATTAAATAAATCTTTCACATTATTTTTGATAGATAATTTTGTTCATATATTTTTAGGTTATCCTTCAGCCACTCTCCACGACCTTTACTCAAGGCAATAAAAGTGTGAATTATCATTTACACAAATAGCAATATATTGCGTCCACAAATAGCAGTATAACAAAAAATTGCGACCATGGCGTGATACTAAAACTGTTATTTTTTGCTTTTCTTTTCAAATCAAACTTCAATAGAGAAAACCCTAAAAAAATAAAATAGAGAAAGAAAGAGCTCTTTTAGGGCTACCCTGGTCTGTGCCCTGAAGTTGAGTGCCGTGCCATCTTTTCCAAACTTGCTACTTTGAGACTTGAGAGACATAGGTTAAAGTTTAGAGTAAAAAATCGCTTGAGGGAGATCGCGAGGAATCGGGAAGCAGGAGAGTGGCTGGTTCGGTCGAGTCATGGTGGCTTTGTTATGGGATGAGAAAGAAAGAGTAATAAGGACAGAGCAGAAACAGGGGAGAGAAGAATCAGGTAGGGATTTTGAAAGGATAATGTCACGTGTGGCACCTAATCAAAATGAGAACTACAGATTCATTAAGTAGTATTACTTCAAAGAGGTGATAGAGTTGAACCAAATGAAAATAAGCCTACAAGAAATTTCTAGATATCTGGAATCAGATGTTGGGAACAGAAGAATATTAGAAAACGGTGAAGCAGGCGAAAAGGAGATTGGGAAGTCCAATGATATTGTCTGCGAATCCCAATTTTCGAATACGAGTGCGGTCGTTTCAAATGGCCAAAATGGGTGTACTTTGGAGGGTGATATGAGGGGCTTAAGTGAAAATAAGGGGCCCCTATCAATGATGGATCAGATAAAGGTGATGAAAGAGTGAGCCTGTGCCGAAAAGAAGTGGACTCGGTCTAGCTTAACAATGTAATTGAATCCATCCCCTCTTTTATAGAAGATACTGATGACTATGGAGTAGAAAAGATGGATGTTTCTCATTATTCTAGGGTAAAGAAATGGAAATTACATGAAGGGATAGAGGACAAACTAATGGTTAAAGTCAGTAGGAAATGAAAGAAGATTACAAAAAAGGGGAGAAAGTGGACCATAAAAAGGGAGGGTCAAAAGGTGAAGACCTGATTGCAAACAACTCCATTTCAAATGGCGATTTTTGGAACAGGAATAAGGTAATTTGTAAAGGAGCTGAAGAGAACAATCTGTTGAAGGAAGTTGAGGAAATCTGGAAAGTGGGCAAGCAACTGGGATTAACATCAATAGGAGATGAAGGAATGGTGATTGAAAGACTAAAGCTGATGCAAAGGTCAGCAACTTAAAAGTAGGTCTTTGCTGTGTCTGGGTAAGACTATTTTTCATATACGTGTGATTTTCTGTTCTAGTGGCTGGTTTTGCTTGTATGTTTTATCTGGCTTGTGGGTGACAAAATGGAAGAATGTACCTTGGAATATTAGTGGCATGAACTTTGGAACAATTAGGTGGCTAATTAGATCTTTAAAAGTTGAGATGGTGCATCTCTAGGAGACAAACTTGGCATCTGGAGACATCAAAATTATGAATAATGGTTACTGCCTAAGAAAATGGTGTGGGGAATGAAATTTTTTTAGAAGTTAGTAAAGCAGACAATATGGGGATTAGGAGGCCTAATGAGATCAAATGCGTAGATTAATTTTCATGCAGGATTATGGCGATAATTATGGTTGTATTTTTGAGACTAATGAGCTAGTGAGGAGTGAAAAGGGGGTCTGCAAATTGTAATAATTTTAGGCTTACTACAGAAGAGAGTGGAAGCATTTGCAGCGACTATTTGGGTCATTTCCATAGCCTTTCTCTTATCTCTTCAAATGGAACTTATGGCGGGTTTCTGATGGAGGATTCTAAGTGTTCTGTTTTATTAATTTTTGGGTGTAAGTGGTATTTTTATTGTTGTTCAAATTGATCTGGGATGAATACACAATGAAATTAGTTCATGAGAGGTATGAAAGTTGAAACAGTAAGAAGGCTGATAAGATCACTCAATCTTGGAAGGATGCTGTTGCAGAAATCCAACTTGGTTTCCTAGAATTTTAAAGTTGTTGAAACGATGTTGCGCTGCTTTAGAACGGTTGTTTTTATGAAGGACATTACTTATGTCATCGAAGTTTTTTGATGGCTCAGAATTGTCTTTGGTGTCCTTGGATTTCGTGCGGTCTAGTTTTGAAATGGTGGAGAGTGAGTTGGAATGACGGATTTACGAATCTGCTGTTTAGCATGAAAAATGGGAGTGGACAAGTATTATCTCTTTAATGTTATTTACTATTCAATGCCATGTGTGTTGTAAGGTGGTGCATTTTTGCTGGGTTCCACTTGACTCTGTCTTATGCAGAGATGAACTTGGTTTTTCTTTTATTTTAATAAAATCAATTATTGGCTGAGGAAAAAAAAAAAAAAAAGAAGTTTGTGTTAAACATATAGATGGCCCTTTTTTTTTGTTGGGATCAAACTCTGCGTTTTATATTATGATTGGGCTTTTAATCAAACCTTTTCTTTCTGTGTTATTAAGTGGATTTATCTTTATGAGTTCTATAAACATATCATTACTTAAAAGAATTAATTTTGTTATACAATTTTGATATTACTAATGTTATTATTAATTATGTTATAACTAATTATATTTTTTGTGAGTTGACAAAAATTAGGTCACTAACTATTAATTATTTTTCATTAATTAGTTATTTAAAATGTTACACTTCGATATATGATCTAATGAAAACGTACGTGTATCCATGCTTAAAAAGTTGAGTTTTAAAATCATCCCAATGATCATATATGTTATAAAAATATATAAAATATTTTCTTTAATTAAATTAATTTATGAGCTTAACAGCATAAAAAATATTTTTGCCTGCATTTATTTCAAAATAAAGATATTTTGTCCATCATACGTAATCATAGCATTTATATCTATAAAATTTATAAATATATTAAAGAAAAATAATTTAAATAAGCATATTATGAGTTGTAATTACAATATGTGAAAAAAATTTTATTTTAGCCTATACATATAAGATTAAAATATCATAAATTATTTTAAATATCATAAATAAATATTATTATGATCAAACAATTATTTTGTTTCATTTTATGGTAAATTTTAAAAATTAAAAAAAAAATGAAAATCGTGATAAACATGACTATCGTTATCATATTCAATATGTTTGCAATCATGATAAATGTGACGCAACTAAAAATATACTTGCGACTGTATTTTAAATCCTTGATGAAGACTAACTCCTCTGACCTTTTTTAAAAAATAAGAAAAAAATCACAACTTTTAATCTTAAAATTTCAACTTCATTCTTTTAAAATTATATTTATTTTTCTTGTTTTTATATAAAAAAATTAGTTAACAATTGATTTATTTATACTTTTTCATTTCAATTTTAAATTATAAAATAAGAAAATTTCTATGTCATTGAAAGACTATATACTTAATAATTTTACTATTAATTTAAAAGTGTTATTCTTAAAATTTTAAATGCTATCATAGTAATATTTTTATTGTACAATTTATATGCTTGATTATTTTTTATTAGTCCATATATGTGATAGAATTTTTATAAAAAAAAATGAGATAAAGTATATTATAATTGACCCCTCAAAAATATATGTTAAGATCCGCCCGCTGAAGGAAGGCTTCTACTACCCGCTAGAAAATCCAACCCCGACATTCACCAAAGAAGGGAAGTGGGTGGCTAGCGGCATTCTTGCGTTCGCAGGTTGTAATATAAAAATGTTAGTTTGTTTTAGCGTATATAAGAGACTAAAAGGTGAAAAGGAGACAGTGAGACATACATAGACGAGTGTGATTTTGTGTAAGACTTTGAGTGTAACTCAGAAACATATGTAGTCGAATTGGGGTAAATAAAAAATTGTATTTGTATGAGAACCTCCATTAAAAATTTAAATTGAGTTTGTTAGTTATCAGTTTGTTAGGTTAATAAAGTTGTTCCAACAGTGATTTTTTAATGTTTTCAATATTTTTACTTTCATTGTATAATTAAAAGATATCACTTTAAATTTGTGATTCTAATATCTTATCTTATATAATTATATAAGTGTCAAAACTTTTGGTGAAAATGGTAATAATCCTATGTGGATAATTTATATTTTTGATATGTGGATGAATTTAAAAAATCAACATGTATCTTCTAATAAGTGCATTTTATTTATTTAAAATAGTTTTATTACTTAAAAAATATAAATTATCCAAGTAAAATTATTTCCTTTTTCACTAAAAGTTTTAACTTTTATATATTTATATAAGATATAAGATTAAATATGACAGTTTTTATTCTGACAAAAAAATGACAACTTTTATTATATTCCATAAATTATTCTCATTATTTTCATTTTTACTTTTTATTTGACTTATTGCAATAAATTTTAAAAACCTTGAACATCGTACTAATATAAACAGAAGCGTTCTAGGCATCAAGATGTGTTGGTAATTGATTAAGGGTGTTAAATTTTGGTATCGTTAGTCGGAAACAACTCTCCACAGACCTCCAAATACATTGATTTATTTGTCATCTTTATATCATCACTATCCATACAATTTTTTCTTCGTTCTTTGAAGTCTGTTTTTTAACGATGAAGTTTAGATTTTTTTTTTTTTCTATTGGCATCTATCCATCCACTACATAATGTTTTTCGTCGTGAAATATTTCCTATGCATATAGAAAAGGGTAAGTATGTATAAGATTTTCCCTTATCTTCTTTTCATTTTTTATATGACCAAATACAAATTTTTTATTCAGATTTATTAATAAAAAAATAGTAGTAAGTTTTATATATTCTTGTAAGATGTGTATATGTACATACATATGTTTTTTTATCCATATTTATCAATTGGAATAATAGTAGATTCTGTATATTTCTGTAAGATGTATTTATATGCATACTATACACATTGCCATTTATATATGAGTATAAACATATATATATTTATTTTTATTTAGATTTTCATTTTTTATATTTTTATTTGATTTTTTTATTATAGGTTTTGTCAACTGAAATATAAGCTATTGACCACAAAAGTAAAAGTAAATAATATATGCAATATGTCCAAGAAGATTGAAAAAAAAATCTCAAATCATTATTTCGAAAGAGAAAATATAATATTATCGGGGATTTCAATTTTTTTGAATACAATGCTTCCAAAATTTTGCCTAGAGAAATTTAAAAAATGCACGAAAATTTTGTTATAAATCCAATGAAAATCAAGAGTAATAATCTTATAAATGAAGATTCAAAAGAAAATGAGACTCATCGAATCAAGTTTAGTATAATTAATATGAATTATCTATTAGATCATAAAATGTACTTATTTATATTTTAATAAATATGCTTTTATGGATAATTGGATATATTTGTCTTCTATTATATTGCTAATTATGATATAACTTTTTACATTTTTTCAATCGGGTAATTTATGGTGTCCAAGTATTGATTAATTCATGCAGTACATGTGTTGCGGATTAAATGGGGAAAGATAGACATAGCCCAAACCTTATCTGAGTTAAATTACTCTATTACTAAGAAATTCTAATATTTCAAGTATTATATAAGATTTAAGACTATAATAACAATATATTCAAACTTTACCTTTATAAATTTCAAGTAAACTTCCATACACATAGGTCATGTCTTACTTTCGATGCCACCTTTCCCCCTTCTTATCTTCTTTTCAATTCTTACTTCTAACTCTGTCTTTCTCTCAAAAGATTCAAAAGGACTTGAGTTGTAAATTCTCATCCATAAGTGTCTGTCATGGCTTGCTCTAGGTGCCACTTTTTTCTTTAATTTAATAATGCATTCTGTTAACTCCTTTAATTTTGTTTAGGAATTAGAGAGATTAATTTTTTTATTAATTTGTGCCAGCAATGTTAAAATTACCAAATTAATTTTCTTAAATCAAGTCAAACTTAAAAAAAAGTAATATATTACATTGATATATTATATAAATATATAAAAACAAAAGTTTGTGAAAAAAAAAAAAACAATTTTCCTACATTTATGATCTATTCTTTTGACATTGAGAATATTTAAATTGATGTCATATATTTATTAATCAATATTAAAAATTTTTAATTTTTTATCAAGATACCAAATTAATTGTTAATAATTTATTGTCATTATTGCATTAATTTTGAAATCTTTCTACCGTTTCACCAAAAAATTATACGTCATTGTTATTTCCTTAAATTATTCTGACTTTAATTTCCAAAAAGTCAAATATTTTCTTAAATTGTATGCCTGCCTAATTGAAAATTTTAACTTATTTGATTAATGAAATTAAGAATATCTCTCTTTATATAAAAACGAAAGAATACCTTCATTATAACTGTCTTCCATTAATCATTCTAATCTTGATTATTAGTTAATCTTTTATTTTCGAATTTAAAATCGTTTTCTTTTTCTTTTGACTGAAAATTCATATTCAAGTTTATATAAATTATAGGTCATTTTTTTTTCTTTTGTGGTAAAATTTTTTATTATTTAAATTGGCGTTATTATTTTTTTTATAAAAATAATACTCAAATTAAATGTCATAGCTCATAGCAATTACAATCATCAGCAACAATCACTACAACAAAATGGCGTATTAGCGGCAATTTTGTAGCGGCTTTTCACTTACAAATGCCATTAGCTTCCATATTTTTATAAAACTTCAGGCGTTTATTATCCAAACGCCACTAAATATTCAAATAGTGACGTTGTTAATTATAAATGCCACCCAAGACTTGATATAAGAGGCGTTTTTCGACTAAAACGCATTGAATATTTTTTATTAAAAATTTCAGTGAATAGTTAAGGCGTATTTTTGGCAGACAACGCCTTTAATAATCATGTCATAAAAAATTATATGAGATTAATAAAGGCATTGTCTACAACAAAACACCTTTAATATTTGGACCAAAAAATTTCACAGACTTATTAAATTTGTTTTGTTCAAAAATACATTTAATATTAAGCTTATCAAAATGTTTGGATCGTACGGATGTTTACCATAAGGTTGTTGGTTCGATCCGTCTTTTAGCCTTTTTTTGAGTTTTTGCACAGATTATTTGTTATTGATTATTCTAGGCATTTTCTTAGCAAAAATGCCTTTACCAATTGCTTTAAAAATTTTTCATAGAATATTGAAGGTCTTTTTCGTGGAGAGATGCCCTTAATAAAACATAGGAAAAACATGGAGTCGATTCTTGAAGGCGTTTTTGGCTGAACTCGCCTTCTATAATCCAATCAGTAAATTTTTTTTGTGATTTTTAAAGGCGGCTTTGTAAAAAATACCTTCAATATTCCTTAGACAAAACTTGGATGGGATGCTTGAAGGTATTTTTAGCTCAAAACGCCTTTAATATTCCCAATGATAAATTTTAATGGTCGGATTATTGAAGGCGACTATATCCAAAAATGCCTTCATAAACATTTTGTTAGGAATTATTGAAGGCGTTACCCATAGGAAACACCCTTCATAACCCATTCGATTAATTTTTAGTTGGTATTATTGAAGGCATTTTTGCCCAAAATGCCTTTAATATTCGACATAATAATTTCCTGAGGGGGTTATTGAAGGCGATTTTGGTAAAAAATGCCTTCAATGTTTTTCTGTTAGGGGTGATTGAAGGCGTTTTCTTGCTAAAAATGTCTTCATTAATTGCATAGAAAAAACATATTTGGTATTGTATATGTGAAGTCAATTGTAGGTTTATGGCAGAAAAACGTTTGCTATCATTTGTATATTTATGCCCAGAAAACATTTGGTTTATATATCTGATACTATGAATTACATTTTGGAATTTACATAATGAACATTGTTGTATTTCAATAAATTGACCACACATCCGAAATTAAAACTGATAACGTTGCCATATTAATATACTTTTATGAAATAGTCGTACTCAGTAATTTATTAAGTATACTTAGTGTATTCATATTAAGTATAACAATAATATTAAACCAATACCCCCCATGTACAAACTTAAAGTTTCCATTCAACATGGCATGTTAAAAACATTATAACAATTTATTCCATATATATTTACATTCAACCAACAATGTCTAACCTGAAGGTTTATCAACATTGATAAATGGCAATACATAATCACACCATTCTTTACGGGCTTCATCCAGCTCCTCTTCTGTGAAGCTTTCTTTACCTTCCCACTAAAAAAGAATATTATAAGTAAATGTTAAGAAATGAGAACATAATGTACTATTTTATTTTTTTGAATATATAACGAGTTTATGAAATTTATACTAACCTTGAATGGTGTGGTCATAAAATCATGTAACACTATCTCTCGTATAAAATGAAGGACATAATATCTACATTCAGTATTACCGGGTTGACGAAGTACTTGAAAATTAAATTGAGTCGGTTTAAAAAATATTTATCTACACAAACTCAGCATTAAAAGAATATATTTCACATTTACCAGTAATGACACCCATTTCAGTTTCTTTATCTTCTTATTGAATGTAGATATTACCCTAAATTGAAAAGAAAAAAATTAGTGGGAACATAAATAAAATTACTTATGAAAAAACAGAACATATATAATTTAATAAAGTACTATAATACTTTTTTATAAAAGTTTAAATATCGGGGTTAGGCATCGCCATTGGATTAACTGAATTAAGAAGGTATAGCGTTAAGGATTTGGTGTCAATTACAATAAGCACCCAATGACGACTGCAAAATAATAATAATGATATACTCAGAATACACATTAGATCATAGAATAGAGCAAGTTGGAGTAATTAAGGTTGGAATATAGCTTACTACGCATTATACGGGAGCAAATAATAATTAGTCGATCTTTTCATGCATAGGATCACATGATTAGCACGATACATGATTGTGTCACTTTTCTCACTAATGAAGTTGGGGTCAATGAATCTAAATTTGTTTGTCAACTGTCTCCCCTTCAACTCTCTATATAGGAAGCTACACGATAACAATCAACATTGTTGGTTAGTATTACACCATAACACTAACTTACTACATATTGAATGTGCATATTTGTATTTATAAGCTGACCTCATATAAGCAACGATTTCAACAGCTGATAATTCATCCATTTCATAAAATTTTTTCACCTCCTCCACACCAATGAAAGAAAATGATTGTTTATCAAATTAGTCTTCCTCAAACTCAATGGATATGAAGTTTTCGTTGGATAAATGCTCCAGCAAATATTTTGTTAACTTATCCATGAAAGTCTGGGCAAGGGTTATACTTTGAGTTTGAACATCCTCCTACAATATTTAATGAAATATAAGTATTAAAACCAAATCAATCAATATAATAAACAAATTAATATTCAAATTATAAACAATATCATACTTCTTGGGTGGTAGTGGATGATGGGATCACTTCCTTATTTGCAATGGAAGCTTCTCGTACGGGGATGATGCTATTAGGCTAGGCTACTGGCATAACCTGCTGCATTATTGCCAACATAGACTCCAAAACAGCGAGTTTTTGCTGTTGGTCATTAAGGCATTGCTCCTGGTCATTAATTTGTTGCTGTTGTTGCTCAATTATTGCTTCATATTGTGCATTTCTCATTCGTGGATGATGGGATCACTTCTTTATTTGCAATGGAAGCTTCTCGTATGGGGACGATGTTATCAGGCTAGGCTACTAGCATAACCTACTGCATTGTAGCCAACATAGACTCCAAAACAGCGAGTTTTTGCTGTTGGTCATTAAGGCATTGCTCCTGGTTATTAATTTGTTGCTGTTGTTACTCAATTATTGCTTCATATTGTGCATCTCATTCATGGGGTTTTTGATTGTTGACCAAAATACGTTGATGGCAAGACAAATTTACCAACCCCACAAACCCGACCAGGCCTTTCTTTAGCGCTTAATGCTAAAGACAAAGGATCTTCATCATACTAAGTTGCTAGTTCACCAGATTTTACTTTAGCAGCATAATTATCTTGAAAAACAATAATAAGTTGGGCTATTAGAACAAATCTACACAAGCTAGTATACATTCATGCATACAACCATAATACCAATCATACATTATATAAAAAAAGTAGTTATACATACAATCTTTTTTGCCATTTTCTCAGTTGCTTCATCTGCAAAGGATCCAGTCTTTCATAGATGTCCTTGTTTCTAGACATCCTATCTGAAAACTTTTATGTTTGAGCTCACTGATTCCTATTAAATTACCATAATAAAAGAATCAGAATGTATGAAATGAATGTTCATAACTATTCATTAATTAGTATAAAACAAGTGTGTGAATACATACAAGCTCATACTTTACATTTGCATATCCTTTTTTTACTGTCTGATGGTGATATTGCTATTTGGCCTAAATGTCCCGATGTTGTTCTTTGATTCTACAAAATCAAAAAATTACGTCAATCACATATGAAGATCAAAGGCTATATTGCATAAAAACTTATAAACTTGGACTATTTTGGTAATGGGTTTGCGTACCGAGAAATCTTCTGAAAGTCGATATTGAACAAAATTTGTCCAATCTTCAACACTTATGACATCTGGATATGCCATAAGTGAAACAGTCAAAACATCACCTTCACCAGCCTGTGGTAAAATATATTGGGTTGTTAATATGCTTTTAAAGTTTTTGAAAGCTTTCCCAGCAGATTGCAACATAATCTTTTTACACTTAATTGGGATGTCGAACCGTTCCTAAATAAGTTATACAATTAGTATCAACACATTGAATTTTAATTAAATGATCATTTAACAAATTTTACGACTTAGTTGAATAAACATACCACAATGGATTGCCATATCTCATCCTTTAGATCATTTAAGACACCATTCAGTAATGTGCTCATACACACCCTTCAGCAAACCACTTAGAAACATCATTCAACATACGATTTAGCCCCTCAATTTCATTCAAACCCATTCAGCAAAATAATATCAGACAATAAGGTTCAGCAAACCATTCAGCATGAAATATGATTCAGACCCCCAATATCATACAATACCATTCAACAATACAATATCAATCAACAAGGTTCAGCAAACCATAATATTTAATGTGTACTACATAGAAATAGCATACTTGTAATATGAATAGAATCTTGGATGACTATGCTGACGGTGATGTTAATGAAAATATATAAACGCATATATCAATATTAAAGAACCGAAAAAACAAAAATTCTCTATTGAATATTGAAAATAATATAGTAAACTAAAAAAAATGACTTACCAGTTAAAACAAAGGTTCACAGCGGTGATTTGTTGAAGGTTGGTGGCAATAAATGAGAGAAAGAAACCAATGGTTTGCTAGAAATGTGTTTAAGGGTTTGGTTTGTTTGGTTGAATAACGCAGCTTTTAATCGTTCTGTGTACCAGCCTTTTAAAAATTCCTATATTCAAGGTAGGAAAATGAATATAAAATTAATTATTAAAGGCATTTCCATAGAATAACGCCTTCAATAATCACCTGAAAATTTTATTAGAGATTATTGAAGATGTTTCTTACAAAAAAGACACCTTTAATTATAAGCCTTTAAAATTATCCAACCAACTTATTAAAGGCATTTTTTATAAAAAAAAAATGCCTTTTCTAATTCTTAAAAATTATAAAAGGCATTTTTAGTAAAAAACTGCCTTCAATAATTATGGATTTTCAAAGTTTATAATAAATTATTGAAGGCATTTTATAATAAAAAGACACCTTTAATAATCCAAAAAAAAATTTTTTGAAAAATTATTGAAGGCATTGTTATCTGCAACCGCCTTCACTAATTATTTACAAATTGTGACAGGAATTATTAAAGGCATTTTTCTTGGATATATGCCTTCAATAACTGTGTTAAAATTTATGTGGCGGTATATAAAAGGCATTTTATAGTAAAATACGTCTTTAATAATTCTCAAAATTTTTAGTGGAAAAATTTTGAAGGCGTTTGTTATTAACAAACGCCTTTAGTAATGGATTACTAAGTTTAAAAGTATATTGAAGGTGTCTTTTCGAATAAATGCCTTCCATAACTATCATGGTATATTGAAGGCATGTCATAATAAAAGACGCCTTTAATAATCCAAAAAAATTCTTTTAGGAAAATTATTAAAGACATTGTTATCTGTAACCACCTTCACTAATTATATACAAACTATGATAGGAATTATTAAAGGTGTCTTTCTTGGATATACGTCTTCAATAATCGTGTTAAAATTTGTGTGACGGTATATAGAATGTATTTTACAGTAGAAGATGCTTTTAATGATTTTTAAAATTTTTAATGGAAAAATTTTAAAGGTGTTTGTTATTAACAAACACCTTCAGTAATGGATTACTAAGTTTAAACGGTATATTGTAGGTGCTTTTTCGAATAAACACCTTCCATAGCCATCATGGTATATTGAAGGCATTTCATAATAAAAGACGCCTTTAATAATCCAAAAAACTTTTGTTAAGCAAATTATTAAAGTCGTTAACGTAGAAAATGCCTTCACTAATTATCTGCAAATGCTTTCACTAATTATCTACAAATTGTGATAGAAATTATTAACGGCATCTTTCTTGGATATACGCTTTTAATAACTGTGTTAAAATTTATGTGGCGATATGTTTAAGGTGCTTATATTATATTCAAAAAATATTTATGAGGGAATTATTGTTGGCCTTTTTGGTTAGTAAACGCTTTTCATAATCCTGTCCAATAAAAGTCTTCTCAAACTTAGTGTATCCAATCACCAACTTCAAGCTTCATCTTCATTATTATACTATTTCTCTTTTCAGACTAAGTACAATTTACTTTCCCTTTTCTTTCGCTTTTAGTATTCGAGCAATGTCTTTTAGAACCTTATTTCAACTATTCATTACCTATTGACTTTAGCTTTGACTTCATTCGACTATTCTTTCAGCTTTTGCAATTCACAATTTTCTTTTTGGTGAAATTTTTTTTTCCAAAACTCACCTTATTTCACCTTATGTCAACCCCAACTACAAATACTCTTGGGTACTGTCTACGTTAGCAGCAGAGTTTTAACAATCATAATATCTAGTAACTGATAAATTACTTCACAACAAGGAGTTCTCATTTTGTGTAAGTACTGGTCTTGTTATTATCTTTTGTTTAAAGCATAATAAACTTAAGTATTATACATGTTCATTTTCATATTAATTATTTATATACATTTGGTTTGATAATGTAGCAACTAATAAATGGATAAAAGTTGGATGCAAAAGTCAAGATTAAGTCAACAGTACAGAGATAGAGTGGAAAATTTTCTTAATTTTGCATTTGAAAATACAAGTGAAGATAATATGATATTATGCCCATGTGTGAAATATGCTAATATCGAGTGGCAATGCGTCAAGTTGTTTATGAGCATTTAATTTGTATTGGATTTCTATTGGGATATGTTAATTGGTATTTTCATGGAGAGTCTGTACCGTCAAGGTCTTCTACTATAGTTTCTTCAACATCAAAGACTCTCTATCACCAACATGATCCTTTTATAGCAAATGACATTGAATGCATGTTGCGAGATGCTTTTAACATTCATAACCAAAATTTTCGTAATCTTTCTCTCCAAAATGAAGGATTTAATCAATCCAATGTTGAAATGCATGAATTTGGTGAACCTGGGATAGATGTATGTGACCAACAACCTAGAGGAGAAGCATCAAAGTTTTATAGGTTGTTTGAGGAGATGAATGAAGAACTTTTTAAGGGATCGAAACATTCAAGGTTGTCTTTCTGTGTTCATTTTTTTATTTGAAATGCTTATGTGGATGGACAGAAAACTCTCTAACTTTATTATTACAGTTTATGAAAAAAATGTTTTTTTTTGTAAAAATCCCTGAAGCTTGTAAGGAATCAAAGAAGATGATTAAAGATTTAGGTCTCGGATATGAGAAAATTCATAGTTGTCCCAATGATTGCATGTTGTATTAGGGGATTGAAAAAATAAAAAATTTTGTCATTTGTGTGGTATTTCTCGTTGGGTCGACAAAAACCTCGATGAAAGGTTGAATGATGATAGTGATGAGGTATGTGTAAAAAAGAAGCCTATTAAGGTTTTACGCTATTTTCCATTAATACCAAGACTTCAACGACTCTACACATTTTCCAAAATTACAGATTCAATGAGGTGGCATCATGAGAAGCAGACAGATGATGGATCATTGAGGCATCCTACAGATTCTTTGACATGAAAGTCATTTCATTTTAGATTTTCAGACTTTGCATCTGATCCTTGAAATGTTATGCTTGGACTGGCATTTGCTGGATTCAACCCGTTCAAAATGATGAGTACTTCTTATAGTACTTGGCTAGTTGTATTGATTACTTATAATTTACCACCATGGATTGCTATGAACTAATAGTAATTTATATTGTCTATGATAATTCCTAGGAAAAAAGGTCCGGGTAATGATATAAACATCTACTTACAACCTTTTATTAAAAAATTAAAGCAATTATAGGAAGGAGTTGAGACCTATGATGCATCAAAAGCAGAGAACTTCAATATGCATGCTACTTTATTATGGACTATCAATGATTTTTTTGCTTATGCGAATTTATCTAGTTTGAGTACAAAAGGTCATTATGCTTGTCCATATTTTGCTACATAGACATGTTTGACATGGTTACGTAATGGTAGGAAGTTCTGTTATATAGGACATCGTCGATGGTTAGATAATAATCATCGATTTAGATTTCAAAAATATCTCTTTGATGGAATTGAAGAGTTGAAGAGATCGCTTTTACCTATTAGTGGGTCTAATATTTTGTCAAAGTTAAAAGATATCAATTTCACATATGGAAAAGTGACTCCATCAAGGAAAAGAGTGAGGGACATCTTTGAAGGTGTTTGGCCTCATATTACGCAAGTTGGTGATAGTCATATAGAGGTTGGTGATCTTGATGTTCAAAGTGATGAAGTAGATGACCCCAATGAGTATGAGTTATGAAAAAAAAGTATATTTTTTGAGTTGCCTTATTGGAAATATAATTTATTATGCCTTAACTTTGATTTGATGTACATGAGAAGAATGTTTGCAAAAATTTTATTGGGACAATTCTCAATGTGAATAAAAGATCCAATGATGACTTAATGAGTCAACTTGACCTAGTTGACATAGGGATTCACCCAGACTTTCATCCAATATTGCTTTATAATGGCAAATATCAATTGCCTATTGCTTGTTTTGGGATTTCTAAAATTGAAAAAGATGTGTTTTGCAAGGTTTTGAAAAATGTCAAAGTTTCGGATGACTATACGTCAAATATATCAAAATGTGTGAATATGAAAGAGCGAAAACTTTTTTCATTGAAATCACATGATTATCACATTTTGATGCAAGACTTACTTTCAATTGCTTTACGTTCATCAATGTCAAAGTAAGTGACTTCTGTGGTAATTGAATTGAGTAACATATTTAAACCTCTATGTTAGAAATGTATGAATGTGGAAGAACTTGACAAAGTTCAAGATCGAGCCGCGATTACTCTATGCCATTTAGAAAAGATCTTCCCTCCAAACTTCTTCACTATTATGATGCATTTGGTTATCTACCTTCCATATGAAGCAAAAGTCAATGGGCCAATTTATTATCGATGGATGTATCCTATTGAAAGGTATTATTTGTTAATAGATTGATTACGTTTTTATTGATTATCAAGCCAATCTACTTAAAATAACATATGACTAATGTTTTATGCTATAGGTTTTTTGGGAGGTTAAAGTCTTATTGTTGTAACAAATGCTATCCAAGAGGTTCTATTGCTAAAGGATATTTAGCAAAAGAGTATATGACATTTTGTTCTCATTATTTGGAAGAATTTGAAACGAGATTTAATAGACCTTCGAGAAATGTTGGTATGTAGCATACAGACTCGACCTATAATTATCTTTTTCAAAGTTTTGGACAACCCATAGGCAAAGCTGAATTAGTGGAGTTGGATGATAAATCTTGGGCACAAACATATCGATATGTTCTTTTTCATTATAACTCAATTGAATCGTTTTGCACGTAAGTTGTTTAGCAAGGAAATTATTCATTACATTAGGCATAACTTATTGTGTTTTTTTTTATTATTAATACTTTATCATGATGCTTTATAGTGAGTATAGAATTAATTTGAGAGATCCTGCACATTATCGATGATCAAACCCTCGAGAGCTTGATAAGTTGTTCGCTGAAAACTTTTATGATTGGTTAGGAGCAACTATAAGTAATGCCATACTTCCCATTATTTTTTATCTACATAGAATGCTTACTGATAAAATAACATTAATAACATATATATATTTATTCCACTTTTATAGGTTTAGAGTGGAAGGCTTGTTAGTGAAGAGGTGAAGTGTCTTTCATACGATCCAAACCAGATTGTGAAACGATACAAAGGTTTCATCATCAACGGATTTAGATTTCACACAAAATCCCATGAGAGATTTAGAAGTACACAAAATTCAGGAGTTGTTGTGACTTCATCAACCACTAGCTATGCTAGTGCTAGGGACACAAACCCTTTGGAGGGAAATGTTAACTATTATGGCATGATTAATGACATCATTGAGTTGGATTATTATGGCAAGTGGAAAGTTATCTTATTTCAGTGTGATTGGACTGATGTGAATAGTGTGAGAGGTGTTAAGAAAGATCAATACGGATCTACACTTGTGAATTTTTCTTAATTAATTCACACTGGAGAACAACTTATCGATGAACTTTATGTTTTTTCATCTCAAGTCAAACAAGTATTTTACTCTAAAGATCCGAAAGAATTGGGTTGGTTTATTGTACTTCGAAATACACCTAAAGACTTATTTGATATGGGGTTAGATACCAAAGATGATATTGAACATGAAGCTAAATGTTATTCTTTTGCTAAACAAAACTTGGATGAGAATATCTCTAGTACCTATGCTCAGTGGGTCCACAAAGATGTTACTAAAGACATTTACGAACCATGATTCCGTGCATCTATAATTTGTAATTCGAGTGTTTAAGACATAATGTAGTAAATAATAGTATGTAAATAATGTCACATTCACTATTGTATAATTATTGTCTTCTAAATCATACATTATATTTTGATTTAATTAAATCGATACATTCTTTATATATCGTAGGTTTTGATTTTTTAAATTATCAATGTCTTTATATATCTTCTGAACTAACATTTTTTCTATATTTGCTTTTATGATGTAGGTAAGCTACAATGCGGAGAAGTAGGTTGAAAATAAAACATATTAGAGATATTAGTTCAAAACCATCTGTGGCACCTATAGATATTAGCTATGGACTGAATCTTTTGGAGGCAAATGAACGTACTATCAAATTTAACTCCATCACTTCTAACCCTTCAACTGATATTGGATCTGACAATATGGGAGGTCCAGGTTTAGATAGTATCCCATCAATTGATTATGCTTTAAATTTGAATGCAGTATGATATACTCCAATTTTAGAATTCGAGTATAATGATAAAAGTATTACGATTTTATAAATATATTTTATATTTGTTGCAATTGATAACAATGGTCAACGGAAGACCAGAGGCCGAACAATTTTGAAGGAATTATTTGCACTACCTCCTAATGAGTGTATTGTAGTGTCTACAAACTTTGATAGGCAACCAATTGGTGAAGAGGCTCAACTATTGGCTGGATTTCTAGGCATGCTAGCCCGTAATGGAATGAAATTACCTATTCATTATGAAACATGGCATAATGTTCCAGAAGAAGTTAAGGCTAATGCATTAAACTGTATGAGGTATTAGTATAATTAATTAGATATATTTAAATTTTTTATTTTACATTTTGTTTACTTATTCAAACTTTTCGTATTGTATTATTACAATCAAGATTTGTACTTGAAATACCAACTTCATTTGTGCTTAAGTCATTGGGAAAGAAATGGAAAGATTATAAGCATAGTTTGAAGAATAAGTATTTTGATCAAAATACTATTGTAGAGGCGATGATGCAAAATCTACCCCATAATGTGATTCGGTGGTAATATGAACAACTGGTTAGATTTTGGTTCTCAAGAAAATGAGAGGTACTAGTTTATAACTTTGTATAATAGAATGAAATGATGAAAGTGTTTGATTGTTTCAGTTGTAATATTTGTATTTCTATCATATATGTAATTATTTTTTATGATAGGAAAGAGAACAGATTGGGATTGATAGCAGAAAGCAACAAAAATATAGCCACACAAGTGGATCAAAAAGTTTTGCAAGAAAGCAAAAAAAAATCTAAGTTTATGATAATTAACTTATTCCAATGAATGAACTTTTTTTGCCGTTAAAAGATAAATATGCAAATTAACATTTAATGTTCTGTTTTAATAGATTTGATTGTTTCAATACATGATATTAAACTTATCGAAAGTTTTGAACTTAGTTACACAGATGATATGTATGAAAAGTTACTGTTTATGTATATTTACACCTTTAATATCTGGTTGTTGTTATTGTTGTATTTTAACAATTTTGATAGCTTCAATACTTGATATTAAGCTTGTCTGATTGATTAAACTTGGTTTCTATGGTTGATATAGGAGAAAAAGTTGTCAGTTATGTCTATTGAGAATATTTTGCATATAAAAGGTAAATATACAAATAAATTTTGGATGCCTTTCAACATATTGAATGGCTTCAATCCTTTATATTAAACTGAGAGAAAATAATTGAATTTGGTTTCCATGATCAATATGTGTGAAACCCAAAATGCTTTTATTCTTTGCCGATGTTTAAGACTATTGTGTTGTTACAGGGCCAAAATATAAATAAAGGAGATTAAAATTATTCGAAATTTTAATACTTGATTGCCAGGATTGATATGCATAAATAAGTTGCGTTTGATATGTATCCTATCAAATAACATATATTTTTGTATAGGAGAATGAGATAGGCAATACAATTGGACGTGTGAAACTTTTTCATGTAACACACAAGAAAAAGACAGATCTTACATGAATGTCGAAACATAAGAAATTGTGGTAATTTGTATAATCTATTTTAATATAAAGTAAATTTTTACTATTTTTAACATATAATTAATTAATCATTAAACTTAATAGTTGTATATGACAAATTCACAGGAGAAAGAGAAAGAGAAAATGGCTACTGAGATTGAAGTAGCATTTGAAGGTTCTCTCAACATGCAAGAAATGAAAAATCGGATATTCATAAAAGTTGCTAGAAAAGAAAGGCATGGATGGGTCCGAGGCCTTGGATTGGGTCCAATACCATCTGCCTACTATGGACATAACTCTCCGCAATTTACATTCTCAGCAAGTCAGTTTTCGCGAGACATTTCAATATTGAGAGGGGAGTTGCAAACTATGCAACAACGTTTTCAGCAAATGAAAGCAAAAAGAGAACATAAGCGTTCCAAAATTGAAGAAGAACGTGCTAGAATGGAGCTAGAGTGTGCAAAATTTCAGCAGTTGCATGATCGATTCGATTATCTTATGAATTTTGTGCAACAACAATTTCTAGGAAATGATCTTGGTGCTCAACCAACTCAGGTATTATATTTAGTAAATATTAAATTTTAAATAAAAAAAGCATAAAATAAAGTGTTAAAAATTGTATGTATTATTCAGTAGGTTCTTGAGCATGCTAGTGACCAAGGTGAAAAATTTTCTTCATCAACTGGTAGCTAGCAAAATATATGCAGTCATCCATTTCATACATTTTAATTTTTTATTTTGTTAATGTATTAAAAATATTTGAATGTTATTATACTAATTATTAAACTTTGTATTAATTAGATGTATATTTGAACGTGAATGAAGTTAATATTAATTTCAGTTTCTAAATTTAAGCTCTTTACTAAAAATAAAATTTATTATAAGAAATTAAAAAAAATACATTTTTACATAATTGCGGCATTTGCGTTGGCAATGCCACTAAATGAATAATTTAGTGGCGTTTTGTAGCATAAAATGCTACTATAAGTAGCGATGCTCTTTCCAGCAAATGCCACTAGTTAGGTGGCATTTTTTTATAGAAATACCACTAAAGCAACGGTATTTTTCTCATAACAACACCACTGAATTAGCGGCACCTACAAGATATAAACGCCGTTAATATTGGGTGTTTTCAAATTCAAATGCCTCTAAAGTAGTGGCATTTTCTGTTACAAATGTCATTGAATTAGCGGTGACTAAAAGATACAAACGCCGCTCATATTGAGCCATTTTCATATTCAAATGCCTCTAAAGTAATGGCGTCTCAAAGATATAAACGCCGCTAAAATGACAGCATTTTAGATATAAACACTGCTAATATTGAGGCATCTTTTTGAAAATGCCACTATTTACCATGACACGTGTATAGGCGACATTCTGCGTGGCATTTTTCACAAACGCCGCAAACCTTATAATGGTGTTAATAAATGCCGCTAAATAGTAAAAAAAATGCCACTAAAAACCAAAACCCCTATAGTGAATGGTTTTAATAATCTCAGGACACTCCTCCATCCAACAGCTATTAGCAGTATTAGTCAAAGTATACTTAGCCAACATATGGGCAGCCATATTAACATTTCTTATATGAGTGCAGACTGACTCTTTGAAGCATTTCAATCTCAGTTTTATCCCTCCAATCAGATTGCCATTAACATTTCTTATATGAGTGCAGACTGACTCTTTGAAGTATTTCAATCTCAGGTTTATCCCTCCAATCAGATTGCCTTTGGTGAAAGGTCTTTCCCTATTACATATCTGGGTTGTGACCTCTAAGGCATCCCCTTCTAAAACAATATGGCTAAATCCTCTATCAGCTGCAAATTCTAAAGCCCTGCTTGCTGCTAGCGCCTCTAATATTGTTGGATCCACAAAGCCATTAACCCGCATAGACAGTGCTCTACGAACAGCCCCTGTTATGTCTTGGATTACAGCCTCGATTCCCCCTACTGCCTCAGCACCCCATCGAAGTTTATTTTCACCCAGTTTCCTATAGGCTTTCTTCATTTCATATTCTCTGTTTTGTCTTTTTTTGCCGTCTCCTTTCGACACTGCCAATGTTCCACCAAGTATGCCTTTGCAGAAGAAACTATCATTTGATTACTTTTATGCACATTGTTTTTCACCGCCTCATTAAGGCTATTCCAGATAGCCCAACAAATTATACTCACTATTTAGAAGATTTGTTATCAACCTTGCAGATCACACTGTAAATCCAGGTCATAGCGGCCTCTAGATTGTCTACCTCCCAGTCTTTGTCTTGCTTTACACTTTTCCATACTTTCACTGCAAATGTGCAAACCTTTATTGCATGCAAGGAGGATTCGTCATCTTGTTTGCAGAATGGACAATTAGCTTGTTCCACTATTTCCTCTTGCTCAAATTCTTATAAACTGAGAGAATATCATGACAAAGCCTCCAATCAAACACTTTTACTTGTTGGGAATATTCACCTTCCATAGCCTATTCCAATACCACGCCAGTGAACATGTTTCAATGCAGTCTGCCATCTTGATCACTTTTCACGTGCAGCCACCTATTAACTATCAACTGATAACCACTTCGTACACTATAGAAGGCATTCTTGGTACAGTGCCATATCAACACATCCTGTAAGCCGAGTCTATTGATTGGTATGGCTCTAGTGTCCTTAATTACTTCGAGAGGAAATAAAAGTTCTAGCTTCTCCATTGTATGTGTCCTAATGTATAAATTTGTGAATCTATTGTTACATAGTAGTCGTCATCAATTTTTTTTATAAATGTATGATTAGTCACCTAACTAAATCTGTCACATTTTAAAGAGAGGTTCCAAACTTGATTTGAATATCTTTAAAAAGTAGATTTAGCCCATGAATTCAAGACTAAGTTTGGGAGTGCGATTATATATAAGGAAAGTTATAACATCCCTACAACGTTCATCCAAAGGATAGTATTAGTTTATTTTGGTTATCCAAAAGCCAAAAAACTTTAACAAATAATTTAATATTGGAAATTATTTTTAAATTACTCAAATATGTTGATAGTAATTTAAGGATACTTTCTTACCTCAAGAGTATTCAAAGAGATTATTTGTCACGCTTTAAAAAGGCTCCATCGTCAAATTTATTTAATTTTATGCAAAAAAAATTTTTTATATGTAATAAGTGAGAATTTTGGGAATCTTGGTATTGAAAATTTTTTCAAAATTCTCTAATATGTTGGTAAAATTTAAAAAGAATTTCTCACCTAAGAATTTACATAGAAGTTGCTATTTGCAGCAGTCTTAGCAATTCCATCATCGGATATTCAAAATCTCATTTTTTATAAAAAAAAACTTATTTTTAGAAATATTTTCTAATATATTAGTAGTACTTTTTGTCAGAAATTATCCTTCAATATGTTCGTTAGATTTTATGAAAACTACTTCTTTTTCTTTTTTCTTTCAATTTAACTTTATTAAAATTATGAGATTCTCTAATATGTTGGTAAAACCTTATTTTTTTAAAAAAAATCACAAGTCCTCCAATATGCTGATGAGGCTTTTTTTTAACTTTTTTTTCTTAAAATTTAATTTTTATTAAAAATTCATGAGGTTTTTCAATATATTGGTAAAACCTTATTTTGAAAAAAATAAAATCACAGACTCTCTAATATATTGGTAAGATTCAATTTTTATTCAAAAATTTATTTTTAGGAATTTGAGCTCCAATATGTTGGTAAGGTTCGTTTTTATATGTAAAACAATTTTTTTTTTAAATTCACAAATAAATGAATAAACAAATAGATCACTAAAAAAACAAATTAACAAATTAATAAAAAAAATGACTACAAAAAATATATATATACCCAAAAATTTGGCTCGTCTTGGTGGCTAGATGACTTGACTACAAAAACAGTAGAAGTTTTAGGAGGTGCGACTAAAGAATTAGCTCGGCTACTCAAATGGCTTGGCTTTGGCATTAGTAGAGGTGCAGGTTCACGGGTCGTGCACTTGAACTCTAGTCGAGTTAGAAGAACACACGGATCCCAAGGGTTTTTTTATCTCTAAAATAGTGCCATTTAGCTTTTATATAAAAGTTAAAAGTATCTTTCTCTTTTCTTTAGACTTTTTTTCTCTCTCTCTCTCTCTTCTTTCTCTCTCTCCCAAACTCTTTTTCTCTCTTTATGTTTTGTAGATTTTAGCTATTGTGATCTTTAATGTCCTTGGCAAAGGTTGCTGATTTCTAGGGATGGTCATCAAATTCTCGTAAACAACTCGGAATAGGGCCAGAATCTCACTAGAAAATTCAAGGTTGCCATGAAATTTAACTGAAAATTTAACATTTTTAGAATTTTCCAAAAATTGTTCAAAAAATTCCAAGAAAAATGCCAAAAAACCCTAATTTAGATCTTTTAGCTTCCTAAATACTCAAACAGTAGAATCAAAATTAGAAACTTCCTAAATTTTTCGAAAAGGCCTTCTACCAAAAACTTTTTTTTTTTTTTATCTTTTGCTACTTTTTAATTTCTACTAATATGCTTTGATTGTTACTCTATGTTGTGTGTCTTTGGTCTCGATTGTTTCTATCCATTTATAAAGAAAGATTTAAAGGATTTCAACTCTTCTAAAATTAAATTTATTCTAAGATTAAATTATCACCAAACTTGAATTTATCCTCAAAATAAATTTTAACCAATCCAATTCCAATGAGGTAAGCATCATCACCATGAAATTTTTAAACTTTCAATTTCTCATTTTTTCCTCTTTTTTTTTTTTACTTTTTTTAAAAGAAAAATAATAATAATAAAATAAATGAAGTAAAATAAAAAAATTAAAGATAATGAATACTGAATAAAATAAAGAATAAAGAAAAAATGGATATATACAAGGATAAATATAAAATAATGATAAATACACTTAAAATAACAAATAAATAAACAAAATCCATAACAAAATATAAAATTGGATCTTTTGGGCTTGAAACCTAATAGAGACTAATTGACTTAGACTCTGGACTAAATAGGGAGTTTACAATTGCCTCTCTTTATGTATTTTCTATGCAACAGGAATTATGCATAGACATATACATCCATGACATTCAAGCTCAAAGATGAAATTATTTGGGCCTAATCGAAAGTCAAAATGAAATGACTTGGACAAGGTCAAAATTCTAAAATGATTATTTGGGCATGAGAAATGTTAAAACATGATGACTTAGATTTAGTCGTAGTTCGAAAATGAAATAACTTGGTCTTAGCTGAAAATAAAATAACTTGGTCTTAGTCAAAGTTAGAAAATTATATGACTTGAAAGATTCTATTACTTTCTCCTCTATGCTTTACAAAGATAAACGATCTAGAGCCAAATCTATGATATATCGATACTGGGTAATTAACACCTTTGCCAATTTTTTCCATCAAGTAATATGAGTTCTATCAATTGGATGTACCATCTAGCAGCAAAATCAGTAAGACTGTCTTAAAATACATGCATCAATAATTTTCATCACTTGTATAGATAGCCATCTTTCGATAATACATAGTGATATGAGTTACTAGACACTTAATACCATCATATTTTTTGAACTACAGGACTTTGAACCATAAAGTTTGGCCGCATCCATAGAGCCATAAAGTTAATTCCTTCCATGACTCGTAACCTATCTTCAAGTATATTCATTTTTGTTCAAACTTTAAACCCTCTAGAGACTCAATTACTGTAAGCTTTGGTTTTTCTTTCTCTTTTAGATAATCTAAGTTGGGGACTTGGATTGACTCCATTGTATTTTCTATAAAAATAGAGTTACTATAATTCTGATAATGCCCTTAAGTTGATGCGAAAGGCATTTTAGGATAGGTATATCTTGTTTGGAATGAGAATTATTATGAAAGAATGCCTTAGTGGTAGACTAAGCCTGATATAGGCCATAACTAAGAGGGTAAAGATGACCAATAAGATCCTGTAACGGATGGTCTTATGGGCTGGCATCTTATTCTACAATCTTCTTTTTGTTTGACTTATTCAGAGCTTCGAGAATCTTGCTAAACTCCTTTTTAAGTTTTTTTTTTTAGCTTTATCTATTTTTTTCAAGACAATTTACATTTTTCTATTTCATTTATCTACCTTAAGCTCTAGTGCTGTACTGGTGGTGAGTTGGTTGAGCAGGGTTCTTAGATGGTCAAGCTATCTTTGAACCTTATGTACTATAATTCATTCTTAAAATGATGTCAAGCTATAGCTTTATACAAACAAAAAAAATTATGAATGAATGCATGCATTCTCTTAGCACTATCACATAATAAGAAAGAGAAAAAAATCCTTAATTAAAAATTATTTTGACAAAAATATCAAAAACATTCATAAAAAAAGTCATAAAATCTATTGCTTAGTCTTATACTTCAGCTTCAAGATTCTAGTACTACTATGGATAAATTCTTTAGCCACTATGATTAGGCAATGATCTCTTAACAATCTTGGGCTTTCTATTTTTCTTAAAACTCAACAGGCCAGTTTTGATCAAACCTTGCACCTTATGTTTGAAGGTAGGGTAATTTTCTATTGAATGGCCTATATTTTCAAAATGATAATCACACCAAGTATCAGTATCATATCATTTAGGATATGAAAGTTTTAGTGGCTCTAAAAGAATTAGTACAATCAAATGGCTTTGGAAAAGTAGTTGTAATAGCTTACTATAAGTCATAAGGATTGGATCAATGATGGTTCTCTATTTTTTTTTACTCAACAATTTCTTAGGTTGAGTCATGGATGGACTTACAAGCATGAGCCTTGAAGTAGAATTGGGTTTATAAGGCCTAAGGTTAGTTACAAAATTTGATTACTGGATAGGCTAATAAACATTGTTCATAACTAGGAAATAGTATGGGTTTAGGCCAATATGTGGGGGTTGAATAGATGTAGGTCTTATTTAAGGTGCCAAAAAAAGTTATTAAGGAATAAATGGGTGGGGATAAGAATTTGAGTATGAGTTGATCTACGGAGTCTAGGCAAAGTTAGAAGACCCTATCTTTTCTACTTTTTTTTCCTTGATCTTTTCATAGGTCATTAGATACACTGGCATGACTTGAAAAGGTATTAGTATTGTAAAAGGCTTTTTGGTCATGATGAAGTGTTTGTAAACAAATTAGAGTTGATAAGGACTTTTGAGATTAGCTGCTTCAAGCTTTCCCAACAACTTGGCAACTTGCATTTTCACTTCTCATAGGTCATGCCCCAATTCTTCTTGGATGCATTCTAAGGCCTGGATCTATGCTTCTAATTATTCTCCTATGTTTTCTAAACTGTTGCCCTAAATAAAGCAAAAGATTTCTATATTATGTAATGATGTGATGAATGCAATACATGAATAATGATTTATGAATGAATGAGATGCATGAAATGATTGAAGAAATAATTGCAATCCTACTAATGTTAACATGATTCATGCAAAAAAAAAATAATAACAAACAGGAATAGACTTAGCATCCAATATACAAAAAGAAAAGGACAAAACAAGTTACTGCATAACTCATATATAACAAAAGGTATATGTCCTAAGTTTGGGATATTTTTACAAAAATGAAGGACATGACTCTACCTATAAGTTAGGCTTGTAAGGCTAACTATATGTGGTTTGAGTTAATTCTAAAGTTTCATAAATTGTTTCTCACATCATTATTTATCACAGATTAGTAAGGCATCTCAATCATTACCTATTATAGGCTACAAGTGAAAATGGTTCAATTTAAGTGAGAATGTTTCGCTAGCCTATATAGAGACATAAAATCTCATGAGAATGTAGGTACGTTATTATCTTTTAAAAGATGGAGCTCGAGTATAGAGCTCATGTTATGCAAGTGAATGGCAAAATATTATATGGTTAAAGATAAATAAAACTTTTAAAGAATATTTTTTAATTTTAATAAGTTTGGCTTGGATAACACGAATTTACTTACCTGACACTCGGCTAATTCTCAGTGGAGTTACCAAATTGTCATAATGTATAGATTTATGAACCTATCACTACATAAGACTTAAGTAGTCACCACCATTCTTTTTTGTAAATATGCGATTGACCATCTAACTGAATCTATCCCATTTTAAAAAGAGATCCCAAACTTGATTCGGGCATCTTTAAAAGGTAAATTCTAGTCTATGAAACCAAGTCTAAGTTCAAGAGTGCAGTTACATATAGGAAAAGTTATAGCACCACTACAACGTTTATCCAAAGGATAGTACTAGTTGATTTCGTGTTATCCAAAAGCCAAAAAACATTATCAAATAATTTAATTATTGAAAATTGTTCTCAAATTACTCCAATATGTTGGTAATAATTTAAGGATACTTCCTCCCCTCAAGAGTATTCAATGAAACTATTTGTCACACTCTAAAGAGGCTTCATCATTGGATCTATTTAATTTTTATAGAAAAACTTCTATTTGTGATAAGTGGGATTTTTGGGAATCTTGGTATTGAAAATCTTTTCTAAATTCTCCAATATTTTGATAAAATTTAGAAAGAATTTCTCACCTAAAAATTTACATAAAAATTGCTATTTGCAACGTTTTTAATAATTTTATCATTGGAGATTCAAAATCCCAATTTTTATAAAAACTAACTTATTTTCAAAAATATCTTCTAATATGTTAATATAACTTTTTCTCAAATATTATCCTCCAATATGTTGGTAAGATTTTATAAAAATTATGTTTTTTTTCTTTAAATTTATCTTTATTAAAAATCATAAAGTTCTCCAATATGTTGGTAAAACCTTATTTTTTAAAAAACAAATCACAAGCTCTCCAATATATTAGTAAGACTTTTTTTAAAACTATTTTTTTGTTATTTTCTTGAAATTTAATTTTTATTGAAAATTCATGAGGTTTTTAAATATGTTAGTAAAACCTTATTTTGAAAAAAATAAAATTACAAAACTTTTAATATGTTAGTAAGATTTAATTTTTATTCAAAAATTTATTTTTTTTTAAATTTAAACCACCCAATATATTGGTAAGGTTCACTTTTATGTGTGTAAAATTATCTTTTTTCTAAAAATTCATAAATAAATGAATAAGAAATAGATCACTGAAAAAATAATAAAATAAATAAAAATAAATAAATAAACAAATTAATTCATTAATTCATAAATTCATAAAAAAAAATGACTACTAAAAAATAATCCAAAAATTTGGCTCGACTTAACGGCTAAATGGCTTGGCTATAGAAATAGTAGATGGCTCAGGAGGTGCACCTAAAGAATCAGCTTGGTTGCACAAATGGCTTGGCTTCAGCTTTAGCAGAGGTGTGGGTCCCCAGGTCATGCACTTGGACTCGGTTCGGGTTAGAAGAACACAAGGATCCCGAGGGGTTTTTGAACTTTAAAAGGGTGTTGTTTAGTTTTTGTATAAAAGCTAAAGAATCTTTTTTCTTCTCTCTCTTTTTTCTCTCTCCCCGAGAGCTCTCTCTTCTCTCTCTACATTTCACAGATTTTGATCGTCGTGATCTTCAGCGTCGTTGGCAAAGGTTCCTAGTTTCTAGGTTTGTTGCCAAAAACTAGGCAATGGCCACCGAATTCTAGAAATAGTCACCAATTTTTTAGGGATGGTTGTCAGATTCTCGTTGAAGATTGGGAATATGGTCTGATTCTCATCGAAAAATTCAAGGTCGTCATGAAATTCAAATGGAACATTCAACTTTTCCTGAATTTTTCAGAAATTGTTCAAAAAATCCCCCCAGAAAAAGCCAAAAAACACTAGTTTGGATCTTCTAGCTTCTTGAATACTCAAATAACAAAATCAAAACTAAAAATTTCTCAAATTTTTCAAAAAGGCTTTAAAAAATCTTTTTTTTTTGTTTGCTTGTCTCGAATTTCTTAAATTATCCTCTGATTGCTACTCTATGTTATGCGTCTTGATCTCGACTGTTTCTGTCCATTTATTGAAAACGATTCAAAGGATTTCAACTCTTCTAAAATTAAATTTCTTCTAAAATTGAATTATCGCCAACCTTGAATTTATGCTCAAAACAAATTTCAACCAAATCGAATTCTAATGAGGCAAGCATTATCATCAAGAAATTTTTAAAGTTTCAATTTCTCTTTTTTTTTTTAAAGATAAACAATAATAATAAAATAAGTGAAGTAAAATGAAAAAAAGAAAAAAATATTGATATATACTAGGATAATTATAAAATAATGACAAACAACTTAAACAACAAAATAACAAATAAATAAATAAAATACGTGATAAAATATAAAATTTAATCTTTTGAGCCTGAAACCTAATAGAAATTAATTGACTTAAACTCGTACTACATGGGGTGTCTATAGCATCCTAGTTCATTAAAGCACATACCTTAAGGTCAGGTTCGGTGATGTATCTCCTCGGAATTGGTACGAAGCTCTTTGATGTTGGTATCCATTTATCTTTCCACACTTATTTGTTGACCACTACCAACTTTCTATCTCAATCATTCTTTCAGCATTTTTCTACCTGCATAAATGCTACGCCAGGAGTACAGCAGTTTGGATCCCAGTTTTGATTCAAGGAACGTGCTGTTCAGGAAGTACTTGGCCTTCAGAACAGCCCTTGTTATGGCCTGGATTACAGCCCCGATTCCTCCTACTGCCTCAGCGCCCAATCGAGGTTTATTTTCACCCAGTTTCCTTTAGGCTTTCTTCATTTCGTCTTCTCTGTTTTGTCCCTTTTCCCTATCTCCTCTCGACACTGCTGATATTTTGGATCTCATCCCGTTAAGAATTTCTCTGAAAGTTCTTACCTTATTTTTATCAACTATCATAGGCAAGCCAAGATATTTCTTTGGGTTGTTGATCACTTGAATCCCAAAGCTATTCTTAACACTATCAATTATGTCACTACTCATGTTTCAGCTAAAAACTAAACCTGACTTCTCGAAGTTAATTTTCTGGCCCAACCCTTCCTTATAAAACCTTAGCAAGTGCTTCATTTTTTCCTAGTCGTTTTTATTTGCTTTGACAAATAATAGACTATCATCTGCAAAAAAAGAGTGTTCCTCGGGCCATTAACATTGGAACGAACACCTTGCAGTAACTTGTCTCTGTGGTATTTTGATATATAGTAGAGCAGGTAGTCCCTTTGTGCATATTAGAAACAAATAGGGTGAAGATGGGTTACCTTGTCGAAGACCTGTTTCTGGACAAAAACTGTTAGTGGTAGAGCCATTAAAAACGATATTATAACTTATAAGACATTGACAATATACAAAGCATGATAAGTGTGATCCTCCTCCCATTAAAGCCCAGTTTCCTCATCATGGATTCACTGAAAAGCCACTCCACTTGATTGTTCGCCTTGCTCATGTCTAATTTTAAAGCACACCACCCCTTCTTGCCTTTCCTCTTTAGCTTCAAAGAGTGCGATAGCTCATAAGCTATAAAGACATTATCCAAAATCAACCTCCCAAGGATAAATACACTCTTATTTTCACTTATAATGTATTTATCTAGTAGTTAATGTTTTAGCAATGATTTTATAACTTAGACTAATAGGACGAAAATGGCTCATGCAATGTGGGCTTTTTTGTTTTAGGAATAAGCACTATGTGGGTGTCATTCACTACATCTAACCTATCCTTCCTATTAAGAACAGACAAACAATACTTAGTAACATCATTCCTAATAGTATGCCAATTTTATGATAAAATAAAGCAGGCATACCTTAAGGTCTAGTGCTTTTGTTGAGTGTATCTGCTTTAAGGCTTCTAAGATCTCCTCAGCTTTAAACTTTATAAGAGGAAATTGTTCATGTCATCCGCGATTTGAGGATTTACTACCTCTAATATCTCATAACAATTAAGGTCTAGTGCTTTTGTTGGGTGTATCTGCTCTAAGACTTCAAAGATCTCCTCAGCTTTAAACTTTGATAAGAGGAAATTGTTCATGTCATCCGTGATTTGAGGATTTACGACCTCGAATATCTCATAACAATCCGTTGGTCTTTGGGATTCAAAGATACCCATAAAGTACTTTACTGCCACCTTTCGCATTTCCACCTCTCTTTTGCACCAATTCCTGCTGTCATCCTCCAAACCTTTAATGAGATTCTGCTTTCTCCTTTATGACACCTGTTTATGGAAAAGGGTGGTATTCTTTTGTCTTTCTTTGAGCCATTGAATCCTTAAACACAGTCTCTATAAGATTTCTTCCATTTCCAAAATGGCATTTGTCTCGCTTCTACCACCCTTTTCACTGCCTCATCGTCGGGATGTTGCAATCTAGGGTTGCTTTTGCCTCCCATTAGTGGTTTCCATTTTCTTTGATTTTATTTTTCAACATGAACTTATGATATTAAGTATCTTGTTTTCTCTTATTTACTTTAATTTCAAGTTTAATTTTACATAAAGTCCATAGTTTGGCCAAAAGAATTTAAGTAACGCAATAATTTGTAAACACATTTCTAATACTCTTCTATTCTTTAATATAAAAGGAAAAGATCCTCTCCACCACCTTTTAAGCGGTGGAAATTTTTATTATTTTATTTAAAGGTGAATAATGCATTTTCAATTAAATATAAAAATAAATAAAAATTAATTAAAAAAATAAAAAATTTGAACAAATATCAACTTTAAATTTAGTTGAAATTGCACTTATCACCCTTAGATAAAATAATGAAAATTTTCACTTTTTTGTTTTTTGTAAATAGTGGAGAGGATTCTTTCCCTTGACGAAAGGCCAAAACTTTTTCTTTTTTTTTTTTTTTGAGAAAAACACGTTTCTAACACTTTTAACTATTTCATATATATTTTTTTGGTATTTAACCACCTTTCTTGTCAATAGAAACTTAGAGTAAAAATTAAATCATGCATGATTGAATGTATAGGCTTAATTTGAGATACTGTACGTAATTAAAAGTTAAATGGAAAAAAAAAGGAAATTTTGATTAAATTAAATCTTTAGGACATTGGAAAAGTTGATTCAATTATCTAAAAAATAAATGGAAAAATCAAATTAAGCAATGTTCCAATAAGTGAGATCAAATTTACCTTATTTAATTTAGATTTCAATAATTAATCAGAAAAAAATGCATGATTCATTTTAATATTTTTTTTATTTATTTCAATATGCATATTTTACTAATAAAATCATATCATTAAAAAAGAAATCATATTGCTATTGAAACTCGAAATTTTTAATAATTTAGGATAGTAATGTAAGAAATATTTTTGGGAAAAAAATAATTACATATATAAGGAAGCATATGCACTAAACCAAAGTTTTATTATATATGTGTGAAAAAAGAAGAACCTAAGATTTACTATATATGTGTAAAAAAAAGAATCAAAGATTATCATACATGTATGAACTTTGAGTTGAAAACCCAATGTAAGCTCAAATAATATCAAATTGATTCAACTTTGTATTGAATCACATATTGAAAAAATAAAAAATAAAACTATAAGCAAACAATGTCATAACGGTTTTGAAGGGATCGCTAGATGAATATAACAACAAAAAGAGTCAACACCAATCTTTTTTGGTTATGTGTGATTAGTCACTTATTAAAACTTATATTTTTAATAAAAATCTTAAAATTAATTAAAGTTTATTAACAAGATAATTTTAGGATCTATGAACCAATTTAAATTTAAGAGTTGGTTATGCATAGGAAAGGATTAGTACCCTCATGGCAATCGTCTGAAAATAGTACTAATTAACTATGCTACATCCTTTAATTTTGACAAAAAAATGTCTTAATTTTGATATTAAAAAATAGTTTCATTTTTTCTTTTTGCAACCAAAACATCCTTTTCTTTTTTTTTTTGATGATTTATTTGAAAGATGAATAAGAATCTTGTTTATTAAAAATTTTCTAAAAATATTCCAATACTCTTGCAATATTAAGAGAAACTTTCTTACTAAGGGATTTTTTAAGAATCACTACTTGTACTTCTCAAGAATCTAACCCTCGGTGATTCATATTTGTCTTTAAAATTAATATTTAGAATGCATAAAATAATACTTATAATTTAATCCAAGTAACATTTCTTAATAAAAATTCGTTTCTTATTATTAGTATTATTTTATTTCTTTCCTTCTTTTCTTTTCTTTTTTTTTAAACAACTAAAAATCCTAATTGAAAATTATTTTAAATGCTTCAGTACATTGGCAACATTTTTTAAAAAAATTTTCTTACCTAGAGATTCCTAAAGAAACACTCATCGTACTTTTTTAGAGTCTCATCCTCAAAATTTTTATTTACTTTCATAATATGATGCACATGGATTAATTTATAACATTATTGCATTGTATAAAAGTTCATTCATTTTTTAATAAGGAACAGTAAAAAAGAATTTTTTTATTAAAAATTGTCCTAAATATCCTAATACTTTGGTAATAATTAAAAAAAAATTCTTACTGAAAGATTTATTAAGAATCATTATTTGAATTTCTTAAGAATCCCATCATCGAATATTCGTGTTACTTTGAAGATTATGAAATTTAAATGATAAAATGTAATATGCATAGGAAAGTTTTTTTATTTTATTGTTATTTTTTATTATTTGTCTTTTTATTACATATTTTTTCCTTATGTTATATCTTTTTCATTACTCATTTTAATATTATCTTAATCACTTAATTATTTCATAATCATTATGACTAAACATTTTTTTAGGAAACAAAGCAAAAAAAATCTTTTTATTGGAATTTTTTCTAGATGCTTTGTTACTTTGGCAGTATTTTAGAAGAATTTTTTTACTTAGGGATTTCTTAAGAATTTACTCAGACTTCCTTAGAATCCCATCCTAGAAGATTTCTATTTTTTCATTTCATCTCTTTTTATTTTTATTTTTATTTTATTTTAATTTTAAATAATTGATCATCACGAGTAATCTTAATGTATTATTGCATTAATTTCATTACTAAAAGAGTCATTTTTCCCTTTCATCATTTTCTCTTTTTATTTATATCATCATTTAGTTATAAATATATTTTTTAGGAAGATAAATGAATGAAAATTTTTTTGTATTGAATATTTTCCTAAATACTTCATTACTGCTAGTATTTTTAGAAATATCCTCACCTAGAGATTTTAAAGAATCGCTTCTTAGACTTCCTTAAAATCTCATCCTTGAAAATTTTCTTTCATATTATTATTTTGCTTTGTATAAATCTAAAGTGTATGAAAAATAAAGTGCATCAAAGTAAATTTAAACATGAAAGAATAAATTGCTTCAAATTAAACTAAGTATAGGAATCCAATCAAATAAACTACTTTATTTTTTTCACTTATGGCTATTGCTTAATCTTCCTTTTTGTTCCTATTGGTGGCTCTCTAAGGCTCTTTTTTTTTTTTCATTGCTTTTAGACCTTCATCTTGCTTCCTGTTTCTAGTTTTTTTAAAAAGCCCTCAGCTCTTTTACTTTTCCCTGTTTTTTTTTTTTTTTACGTTTCCAACCCCTTCTTTTCTTTTTATTTTTTTGTTTCTTTTTCTTTTAGTTTTTTCCAAAAGCTCTTTTTTTTTTCTGTAAAAGTTTTTCTTCTTTCTTTTTTTTTTTTGGTTTAGTTAGGTTTTTTTTTTTTGAATAGGTCTCTTCTCCTCATTTTTGCTTTGTTTTTATGTGTTTTTGGTTTATTGAAAACTTTTTATTTTTTTTTATTTTTTTTCTTCTTTTCTCGATAGCCTTCTCTATAAACTCAAAACTAGAAGCCCCAAAACCTTTCGTTTTTAGCCCCTTTTAAATTGCCTAGGCTTTTTGCTTTCCAAATTTCTTGTTGTCTTTATCCTCTTGCCCATTGCCAGCTACTAACTCTTATCTTCTTTCTTTATAGGTTGCTAATGCCAAGACCCCCAACTTGTCTCACGTTGAGGTTGTCTTCTTGTTCTTTCTCATGCATAGCTTGAATGGGCATTCTTAAGCTTTTTCTTTCTTTGTTACAATTTCATTTTGCCATTAAAAACCTCATCTTGTTTTTTTTACCGCATGAGCCCCTTCTTTTCTTTTATCCATGCAAAAGCTTTAAAGTTTATGGATAGCCGAATATACCTCTCAATCATAGGCCTTCTATCTTTTTAATTGAATTTTGGGTTTCCTTATGCATGGGCTATATTTTTCTCTTTCTTTTATTTTGGATCTTCATTTATTTGGGCTAAGATTTTAGGCCAAGCTTAGGTTTTGTTTTGGTTTGGGATTTTCTTATTTGGGCCATTAATGGCCATGCAATGGGCCTTTTAAATGGGCTGTTGCTAGGGCCAATCTTAGGCCTCATCCTTAGCTTGTAATTAAGCCTAAAAATGGGTCACATCATGGGCCCTGTTAGGCTTCTAAATGGGTCACCTTGTGGTCTATGTAATGGGCCTTTAAAACAGGCTGTATAATGGGTCCAAAATAATGGTCTTAACCTATGTGCAACAACAAGCTCAGATCAATGATGTTAAATTGTTTCAAACAAAATTAGGTGTTTATAGCTGTCACTCTTTACATATTTTTAAAAATCAGGAATAATGAAAAGACATAGACAACAATTTTGCCTGAATGATGTTTTTTAGAGATTTTTTTCTTTTTTAATTTTCTTTTTTTTCCTTTGTTTTGTTTTCCATTTTTGTTTTTCTTTTGTTTTTCTTTTTTTTTATTTTGTCATTTTGTTTATTTATTTATTTATTTTTTTAGTATTTAAAGGGCTTGACCATTTGAAAATAAATTTAAAAACTCATTTTATCAAACGCTTTACAACTTTTGAAACTAAATTTAAAAGCTCCTTTAAGTATAGGCTTAATAACTTTTTGAAAATAAATTTAAAAATTTCTTTAAACAAAGGTTCAATCACTTTTGAAAGTAAATTTAAAAACTCTTTTAAATAAAGGCTTAAAAACTTTCAAAAATAAATTTTATAAGATGTTTAAACAAAGGCTCAATAACTTTTGAAAATAAATTTAAAAGCTCTTTTAAAAAAAGCTTAATAACTTTTGAAAATAAAATTTAAAAGCTCCATTAAACAAAGGCTCAATAACTTTTGAAAATAAATTTTAAAGCTCCTTTAAACAAAGGTTCAATAACTTTAAAAATTCATCCTAAAAAGCTCTTTTAAACAATGGCTTTGAAACTTTAAAATTTCATCTTTAAAAGCTCTTTTAAACAAAGGCTTAATAACTTTAAAATTTGAAAAAGCTCTTCTAAACAGACGCTCCACAACTTTAAATTTTGGAAAAGCTTCTTTAAATAGACACTCAACAACCTTTAAAAATCTCATCTTTGACTAGGATAAAGGTTTTGCAAGTTAAAATTTTAAAAATTGAAAAGTTTTCCTCAACCACAACTTGATTTATCATGTTTTGAATTTATTCAAAAACATTCTTACCTTGCTTTAGTATTCTTAGTTTCTTATGAAAAAGTTTGATCTCTTATTTCCTATAATACTACAATATGCATGCAATACATGATACAAAGAACACTGTGTATGTCATGTGACCATTCATTTCATATTATGCATTCCAATGTCATAGTAACCAGGTTTGCATAATGACCTTGTCTTTCGAATTCTGGTTGTCTCTCATTCATTTGAAATCTCTTCTCAAGACTTTTGGTTCTTTTTTTTTCATTTTCCTTTTCATCTTTTCTCGATTTTTCATCATGATTCTCACATGCATTTATTTGCTCAAGAAATGTTCTCTAGTTGCTTATAGCCCTTGGGAAATGATGTTATTCTTGGCTTTCCTTTCCACTCTCATTCTTGGATTTTTTTTTCATTTATCTTTCTTTTTATTTTTGTTATCTTTAAATCTTTTCAAAGTAACATCTGGGTTTGTTATGAACATTACCAATCATTATATTAATTCCATGACAAATGCATTAAATTCATGACAAGGATTGACAAGAAGAGTTTGATCAAAAAAAAAAAAGACATCTATTACTAACATGAATGGAGTAGAGTATGGCATTAAAAGAAGGCTTAAGCCTTTAAAATACAAAAGAATGGAGGCTAATCAAAAGGAATAGAAATTGAGGAATAAATTATCAGCTCCCCGTATAATGAATATTTGGGTGATTCCCTTTAAACTTATCTAAATTCACAATAAAAAACTCATGCCATTAATGATGTTGACTCTTCTAAGTTCCTTGGACTAACCTTTGCCCCCATGACCTAAAATTGATGTGGACCTTTTTTTTAGTTTGGACTATTTTTTAATACCGATTCTTTTTACATCCTTGTCCCTTACTTGCTTCTTCTCTCCATTGTAACTTTTTTGGTTTTTTTTACACCTAAGTTGCCTTGTTTGGTTTTCAACTCGGACAATATTTATGACTCAGATCCCCCTTTTCAAGTTTTCAATCTAGGTCTTCTATGTTTTTTTAAATTTCCTTTTCAGGTTTTAAACTTGAATAACCTTCTTGTGACTTAGATCACCCTTTTCAAATTTTTAGTTTGGTCTTTCTTCTTTTATTATTTCTTTTTAATTTTTTTCTTCTTTCATTATTTTTTTCTTTCTTTTTCTTCAAGCATAATACTTTTTTTTATAACATTTGAGTATACCTGATTTGGTAATTTATCTCTATCCATTTTTGTCAGAGTTAGTGCTCCACCTGAGAAAATTTTTTTACCATGTATGAACTGTCCCAATTGGGTGTCCATTTTCCTTTATTATCATGTTGGCTGGGCAGAATTCTTTTTAGGACTAGTTCACCTCATGAAAAGTGCCTAGGTTACATCTTTTTGTATGCACCTATATCATTTTTCTTTGATAAATTTGACTGTATAAAAGTGCTGCAAATATTTTCTCCTCAATGAGTTTAACTATTCAAAGCGATTACAAACCTATTTTGCTTCTTCCAATTTTACTTCCATAAAAACTATTAGTGAAGGAATTTCCACCTAATAGATAGCACAGCTTACATCCTGTATACCAGTGAAAATTTTTTTTACCATGTATGAACTGTCCCAATTGGGTGTCCATTTTCCTTTATTATCATGTTGGCTGGGCAAATTCTTTTTAGGACTAGTTCACCTCATGAAAAGTGCCTAGGTTACATCTTTTTGTATGCACCTATATCATTTTTCTTTGATAAATTTGACTGTATGAAAGTGCTGCAAATATTTTCTCCTCAATGAGTTTAACTATTCAAAGTGATTACAAACCTATTTTGCTTTTTCCAATTTTACTTCCATAAAAACTATTAGTGAAGGAATTTCCACCCAATAGATAGCACAGCTTACATCCTGTATACCAGTGAAAACGAGGTTACTCTAATAGAGGTGCAAACCAACATTCTATAAGCATACAAAGCAAATGACAATTTCTCATGCCAATATTTATAAGTGTTAGTCATTTTTTTCAGTATCTTTTTGGTACTTTTATTGGTTGCTTCCACCACACCATTCATCTTGGGGAGATAAGGCACCAAATTGTTGTGTTTTTATCTTGAATTATGAACATACTTCCTTCATCATTTTATTATTCAAATTGCTAGTATTATCAAAGATAATCCTTTTTGGAAGTCCATACTGGTAAATTATTTCTTTCTTGACAAACTTACACACTACTATCCTTGTGACATTGGTATTAAAAGCTGCTTCAACCACTTTGTAAAGTAATCAATTATCATAAAGATGAAACAATGCCCATTTAAAGCCTTCAGGGTAATGGGTCCAATCATGTCCATTCCTTACATAAAAAATGGCCACATAAGTGCCAGTACATACAACGGGACTAGAGGAAAGTAAATTTTGTCTACATAAATCTGACACTTGTGAAATTTTTTGGCATAATTAATATAGTCACCTTCCAATGTTGACTAATAATATCTTGCCCTCATGACTTATCTGGCCATCATATGTTTGTTTGTATGCCACTGCCAAAATTTTAAATATTACCCATAGAATTTTACTAACGAAATTTTTTCGTAGCTAATTACTGATGAATTATCTATGGAATACTAATGGATTATCGATGGAATATCGACAAAATTAAAAGAAACACTTTTATCAACAGATTATCGATGGATTACCTACAAAATTTATTGATGAAATTAAAACCATCAGTAATCTATTGCTAAAAGTGTGTCATGAATTACTACCAATTTTACTGACAAATTTTTCATTAGTAAATATGTCGCTAAAAGTTATTGACGAAAATTTTGTTGGTAAAAATTTGACATTACCAATGAAAATTTTGTCACTAAAACCCTTAGCAAAAGTATTAAAATTTTTTTTAATATTATTGATGGAATTTCCATTGGTAAAACTATTGCTAAAAGCTAAAAAATTTCAAATCCCCCTCAATCAACTAACTCATTTTTCCTCTAATTTTTTCCTAAATCCCTTTCCCCTCTCCCTCTCTTTCTCCCTCACCACCTTGTAGTCCTCCACCATCGTCCAAGTGCACTGACCAACATTGATGTGTTCTCTCCCTTTGCTATTTGTTTTAATTATTTAATTTTATTTGTATTTTATGTAGTATATTTGTTGAGTTTAGGGTTTAATTTTTTGTTATAAATTTGTTGAAATTTGTTTCGATTTTGGTTACCAATGTTTTAAGTTTTTGTTAGTTTTTTATTTGTTGAAATTTATTTGGGTTTTGGTTACCAATATGTTGTGTTTTTGTTGTTTTTATAGTTGTTAAAATTTGTGTGGGTTTTGATTATATGTATGTTGAAATTTGTTGATTATATTATTTTGTTGGATTTTTTGTTGAATATTAATGTTGAGTATTATTTTTTTTATTTATTTTTAGTATTGTTGAGGATTTTTTTATTTGTTGAGTTATTTATTTTTTATTTGTGAAAGTTTTGATGAGATTTGCTAGGCTTTATTATAGATTTATTAACATTTAGATGTGTAAGATTTATATTAGTTATTTTGGGTTTGATGTGTATTAAGATTTATATATATTTTGATGGATGTTTTATATAAAATATTTTTTAAATTTTAATAATAACTATAGAAATTGAATTTATTTATGTTGATTTGAGGTTATAATTTATATATTACTAATAATTATCTCTTTTTAAAGTAATTTATATATTATTAAGATTTATATTTGTTTCGAAATATTTTATATATTTGATAGTTTAGTGAAATTTATATATTACTAATTATTGAAATATTGTGGTTTTATTTTATTGATCAAACTTAATGTAAAGAAATTAAATTGTTCTATTTTATTCTTATTTTCCATAATCTATCCGTGAATGTATGTTATGAAAATGGGTTTAGGTGGATGTATATTCTATAATGAATATATTTTTTATTCATTTTAATCACAGTAACTTGCTTTAATTTCCATCCCAACTACTTTGAAAGTAGAATAAGTTTCGTAGGTAAAAGTGCCTCGATCAAAGAAATTCTCTGCAAAACTGACGGAATTGCACTGAGAAGGCCAAGATCAAAGGTAAAATTATGTTATTAAAGCTAATAATATTTTGTTGTGAATGTGTTTTCTTGTAGTATGTATGATGAATTTTTGCAAGACCTTTTGTGCCATTGATGACTATTTGTTAAAATAGACCAATAATTACCTCATATTATTATTTAGATAATTTTGTTTAGTATAGCAATAATAGCTCACATGGTCAATCAATAAAAATGTTTAACACTTTATATGACTTTAATTGCTCATATTTCAATTCAATTGGAGTTCAATAATGGACAAAGATCATTCTTAAATGTACTCTCATATAGGATTAAAATGATACATAGTTTTGACCATTTTAATTTAGTTTGTAGTTAAAATGATAAAGTTTAAAAGTTTTAGGCCTGTCTGTTTGAACTTTGTTATTCTTTTTCTCCTTGAAATGTGATTCAAGGCTCTAACTTCATGTTGATATGCTGGTCGCACTCAATTACAATTTAGAATCTTTTTTCTTTATTTATCTGATTGGATGTTTTATATTGAGATGTTTGTGCTAAATGTATTTGATAATTCATTACAAAGAATTGCTATTATTGACTTGCAATGTGTTCTAAACTTACCTTGATAGCCTTTCATTTTTTATTATAATGTTGGTTTCTTTGTATAATTTGTGTTTGCTATTCAGGGAACTATAAGGCCTACCCATTATCATGTTCTTTTAGATGAGACTAGATATTTAGCTTACGTTTTATGGGAACTTATCTATTATTTGTCATATGTATAAGTGCATAATCATGGGTTGTAATTTTTTCACAAATGTTTTTAGATTAAGAATTACGTATATGGCTAATCATGTGTTGTATAATCATATGTGTAAGTCATGTGTTGTAATTTCTTCACAAATGTTTTGCAAAAAGAGATACTACACATGGCTGGTCAGTTGGGACTTGATCCGCCTATAATGACTCTTTATGGTGGAGGCCTAACTGCATAACTTGAATAGGCACTGCAAAATAATAAGGCAACAGCTTTAGTTAAATTATTGTTTTGATTGTTCCAGGCGATCTTCATTGAAAGATTGTCTCTGTTTATATAAATAGAATGAACTAGGTACAACTTTTTTGTTTCATAACTAAGTTTTAGAATTTGATGTATTTTAATGAACGATTAAATTGCTCAATTATTGGAGTATCAATTGTGCTTTAGATCATGTTATGAGTGTGAACCTAAAAGGGAAAAAACCCTGAACAAAAGTTAAAAATATAAAAAAGCCTGATGAGATAATGAGCTTCTACCACATTAGGTTTCATAAAGTTTCATATTTATCAATTTGTACTTTCTTTTGTATAGGGAAGATCATCAGTTTTGGTTTTTCCTTCAAGAATAAAAAAGGTATTCTACATGTCAAGTGAGGGTACAAATTCACTATATGAGGTAAATGGTACATCTTTTAATTTGTACTTGTTTGAATACATGGAATAAGATACTATTTTTCATTGATGTTTGTCTCATGTCTATACTACTATTTTTCATATTTTTCTATTGCATGGGTTATAATATCTATTGTTAATCATGCGAATTCTAATACCTGAAACTTAGAATATATGTGCAAACTATACTTGATCAAGTCTTTCCCACAGCAAACCTAGTTGTTTTGGATCAGTTGTCAAATGTGGACTTACATTGTTTATGCTATGGGCTCTCTTTTCACATCCATTCCTTTTGCCCATTACTAGTAACATTCTTGATTATTTGTTATAATACATTCTTCTATGTTTTATTATGTAACAAAGACAGATGCAATTACATACCTATTTAATATAAATTACACTTTTATACATGCAAAGACAACACATCCACATGTAATTTACACACATCAACTAATGAACATAAGTTCTTGAATGCGCACATGTAAGCATGTTTATGGTAGTGTAGCTATTATTGAAGATACTGGAGATTCCACCAAAGTTTTTATTATTGTTTATATGTGGAATTTCCATGTTCCATCTTACTTTCCATTAAGCACTCAATTTTTATTTGTATCTCATGTTCTTTTCTTGTTTTCTTTGTTTAAGCGTTTGCATGTCATCATTTATTATAGGTAGAAGAGATGAAGATGGAATCCATGTTTTTCATCAAATGAAGAAGGTATATTAGGTTATGTCCCAATTGTATTTTATTTTTATTTTATTTTTCATTATTTTGAACATTCAAGACAAAAATTCTTTATGACATGTATAGAATAATGCTTGATAGATTGTGTTCTGTTGTAGTTTTGCAAAATTTCATTCCACTTTCAACATTATAGTGTAAATTGTAAATAGAATAGGGGTTTTGTTCTTTATATTTTTGTAATTAGAATTTATAAATAATTTTGTAAAATATTATTATTTTTTTTTATAAATGAAATGGTATGTTTTATTTATTTATTTCTTTTATTTATGTATATTTTAGTATTCATATAATTACTTTAAAAATAATTTTAAAAATATAATAAAATAATAAAAAATTATAAAATAATAGTTAAATATGATTTAAAATTATTATTATTGACAGATTACTGATGAATTTACTGACGAAAAAATAATCCTTTATAGATAGTTTATTGACAGAAAATTCCATAGCTAATTACAGACAAAAAATTCCACAGGTAAAATCATTATTAATAAATCTGTCAGTAATTACAAACAGATTTTACTGACGAATTTGAAGCATTATCGATGGAATAACATTATTGATATAGCTATCATCGACGAAATTTTTCTATCACTAAAACCATCGCTATTACTATTACCTATGAATTTTAAGCTTTTACTGATGGAAAATTTCATTGGTAAAGCTTAAATTTTTGGTAGTGTACGCCCTACATATTCCCTCATGCACTTTTTTGAGAATTCTCTTAGCTTCAATGGCATCTACACATTTTAAGAAAATCTGATCTCAACTTTTTTTATGCAAAATTTCCCTGTCAAGAATGATTCCCTTTGTTAATCACTTGATTATTCTTTTATCATTCTCGAAAGCGTGCTTTGGGTATTTTTTGTATTTAGTGTACTGCATGATATCATAATACCATGGCTATCTATAAACTTCTTTTTCAACTTTTGAGCAATGTGTTGGTGACTCTTGTATCTGCATTCTAATAGGTTGAATTTCTATGTTTGCATTCAATTTAAACATTGCAACCAACGTAGCCAAGGTATTAGTGATTTGGTTCTCCTCCCCAGGAACTTCCTGAAACTGAACTTCCTTAAACTGCTTAATTAGTTCTGCTATGTACTTATGGTACAAAACTAACTTTTGGTATTTTGTCTCCTTTTCACCCTGTAGTTGGTAAATAACCAAAGTTGAATCACCGTACACTTTTAGTGTTTTAATTTTCTTTTTAACTGCCATCAGCAAACCCATAACATAAGTTTCATATTTCACCACATTGATGGTTTAATTGAAACCCAACTTGGAAGTGCAAGGATAATAATCTCCAACTAAGGATATCAGTACTCTCCAATTCCATGCCTCATGATGTTGGATGCACTATTAATGAACATGTTCCACACTTATTCAGTGGATTCTTCTTCTTCAACTCATAATACTGCCATTAAGACTTTGTCTAGGAATTCAAACCTTATAGGTCATAATCATCGGTAGCACGATTTGTAAGAAAAATCTATTATCAGACTTCCTTTAATGGCCTTTTATGCCATATATACAAAGTCATATTTTGATAGCATCACCTGTCATCTTGCTATCATTCCCGACAAAGATGGTTTCTTAAAGATATACTTGAGAGAATCTAATCTTGATACCAGCCAAGTCATACGATAGGGCAAATATTGTCAAAGCCTATGTGTAGCACATTTTTTCTAGCTAAGAGTAGTTAGTTTCATACTTAATAAATTTTTTGCTAAAATAATAAATGGCATGTTCCTTTTTGCCAACCTTATCCCTTTGTCTTAGCACACATCCCATAGAGTTTTCATGAATTGTCAAGTATAGACTTAAAGGTTTTTTGGCTACAAGTGGTAACAACATCGATGAATTGGACAAATATTCTTTTATCTTTTCAAATGCACTCAGGCACTCTTCATTTCATTCACCAAGTTGACTTTTTCAAAGTAATTTGAAAATGAGATCACATTTTAAGGTTAGCTAGGAAATAAAATAGGAAATATAATTTAGCTTTCCTAGGAACCCCTTCACCTTTTTTTGTATGAGTGTAGGGACAAGCCTTTAATGGCATGGATTTTTTCCAAGTCCACTTCAATTCCCTTTTTGTTAACTATGAATCCTAACAATTTTTTAGACTTGACCCTGAAGGTACATTTTATTAGATTTAGCTTGAGCTAATACTTTCGTAACCTTTCAAAAAGCTTTATAAGGTTGGTAGCATGGCCCTCTCCTTCGCAAGATTTTGCTATCATATCATTAACACACCTCTATTTCTTTGCATATCACGTTGTGGAAATGAGTCACCATTGCCCCTTTAATATGTAGCATTAACATTTTTCAATCTAAATGGCATAACCTTATAGCAAAATGTGCTATACATTGTCGAACATAGTTTTGTCCATGTCTTTACGAGCCATTTTAATTAGGTTATAATCAGAAAAATCATCCATGAATGAAAACACAAAGTGCTTGATAGTATTATCCACGAAAGTATCAATATGAGGTAACAAAGAATGATCTTTCAGGCTAGCTCTATTTAGATCTAATAATCTACTCACATCCTCATTTTTTTCATCATTTTTAGGGACTAGGACCATACTGGCTACCCATTCAAGGTACTTGGCTATTTTTAAATAGCTAGTATCAAATTTTTTCTTAACTTCATCTTTGATTTTTAAGAGTATCTCAAGCTTTATTCACCTTAACTTTTGTTGGACTTGCTTGCATTCCAGCCTCATAGGTAGTTTATGTTGACAATATCAGTACTGAGCCTTGGCTTGTCCTAATTTGACCATACAAACATATCCATATATTCCTAAAGCAAATATTCCAACTTTCCCCTTTCATTAAGCAAAAACAAAATATTGATCTTGATTTCCTTTTAATTTTCCTCATCCCCTAAATTAATCGTGTCTGTAGTTTTCTGGTGCAATTCTATTAGTTTTTTTTCTTGTTCCATTAATCTTAATAGATTAAGAGGTAAAGCGTAGTCTTTTGAATCCTCATCATTATCAAGTTCATCAATGTGGATGAATTTTTTAAAATTGAACCTAGAGTTATTATCTAAACCATCCATAATGTTCATTATTTAAAGTCCTAAAAATAGATAATATTGTAAAGGCATAGGTAGATATATCAGTGGAGGCAAAATGCAAAAGTAATTTATCCTAAGAAATGTAAAAATAAATAGATATGAATGCAATGTGAAACGAGAAATGCATTGCGTTTGTCATTTTATTAATGATGATGAAAAGTAAGCCATACAAACTTCCTACATGCCCTTAAGTAGAGGCAATTGGGGATCCCATTTATTACATTAGCTAGGTTCAAGGATAACAAATGCAAAACAAGTTGCATCTTTTACTAAGCTCTTGAATTCACAACCAAAAGGATAAACAAAAATATCTTCATCCATTTCTTTCTTTTCTTTTTCTTCATTCCTTCTATTTATACCTTAGAAAAAACCACTTCTAAACTTTCTATTAGGTTCCCATTCTTCATCTCCATCATTCCAGGGTGAACATATCCACGAGAGTGAAATGTATTATAAAGATAAAGGGACTCAATTTTACTCCCATCTAGCTTTTTTTCTTTGAGGTAGGCCATTCTCTTCTCTCTTTTTTCTAGCAACATCTTCATTTTGTTAGCAATAGTAAGCTTATAACCTAGAACAAACCTTTCCTTATGTTCTATAGTAGCGGGTGCCTTTTTCATCCCTTTTAAGTTTTTGCCCAAACCATTTCCCTGTTACGACCCTTTTTCAATTATTTGCTAAACAACCATCCATGTGGTCTTTGATAAACATAGGACTAGTATTTTTTGGCCTTCTCCTATGTAGGTAGCATTAACAACTTAAAACGTTTTGAATAAGCATTTCAGTGCCTCCTTTGTAGCCTTAACATAGGGAATGGTCAAGGTATTGGTCACCAGCAAATACTCTTCTCCATTCAAGCAAACTTGTTTTCCTTTTATAATAAATTTTACTTTCTGATGTAGGGATAATGCTATAGTACCTGCTATATGAATCCAAAGACTACCTCGACGGAGAAATATTTGACACCTAAAATTTCAAGTTGAAAATGCATGTGCCTATCTGTAATGAAATCTCAATATCTCCTAGCACTTCCCTTCGGGATCCATCAAAGCCCTCACCACCACGTGGCTATTCTTTATATAAGATGAATCAATAGGTAATCTTCCCAATGTGGTCATAGGCATGACATTAATTGATAACCCATTGTCAATAATACCCTTTGCCACTGTATGCATCTTACACTTAATGGTGATGTGAAAAACTTTCACACTACCTGCTAACTCTTTTTTATAGAGTTATTCCTAATGTCTTAACAATTGTTGCTTGATTCTTAGTAAAATAATGTTCTTTTTACTCATAAATGGTTGAATTTTCTATTTTATAGGTTTTCTTAAAGAAAAGAATGATTCTTGGTAATTCTTGAAGATTCTTGAAATTTCTTGATCATTCTTTGATGATTCTTGTTCATATTCTAGATAGTTGAAATGTTCTTAGAAGTTTATGATTTTTTTGGAAATCTTGAAGTTCAAGAATGAGAAAGATGTTCAAGATTGGCTTTGGCATGTGTTATGGAGTTGAATAAGATGAATCTTGAATAAAGAAGAGCAAACTTCATGTAAAGAATTAAAGAAGGAATTTTGGTAATAGATTGGGGTAAAATTGTACCTTCACATGATTGCAAGTCTATGGTAGCTTGTGTAGGTGCACATACATGGGATTACTATAGGATGGCATGGCATTTTGAAAATTTTTGTTATTGGTTAAGGAAGATTATGTGGCATGATGAGGTGGCAATTCTATTTTTTTTCCTATTTGGAGTTGGATTTCTTTTCTTAAAGGTGAAGTATTCTTAATTCTACTTGGAGTAGGATTTTGCATAGGTTATAAAAACAAGTTGTATAGGCATTTATAAAATTTTTTGGATGAAGTTAATTTCAGATTTTTCTTCAAGAATTCAAGCCAAGCATGGAAGAGAAAATAAAGATCAAGATGGAAGGATTTGAGCAAATTTTTGGAAGCTAAATATAGTAAGGCTAAAAATATACTTTCTTGAATTGGTACGATTCTATTTTTGTAAGTTTATGTATGGCTTGCTACATGATAAGTTATGGTATATATAGATCTAAAAACTTTCTTTCTAAGAGTCTTTATTGCAAAAGCATTTTGGGATTAAAGAGACCAAGTCCAACCGAAACTATGTGAAGTTTTCTTTGAATCCCATCTTCAACCAAACACTCTTGGGGATTTTTAGGCCTATAAATGCATGATTTAAATGTTAGGAAAAGGGTGTACAAAGGTTGGGGTGACAAACCAATCCATAACTTTCTTGTTTTCAATTTTCTTTAGCTTTTAAAGTTTTAGTTTTTAAGATTCTTTTTATTTTAGTTTTATGCTTTTTCAATTCTATTTATGCACATTATTTTAAGTTTACTCCAATTGAATTCTAGTTTGAAGCTTTCTTTCTATTATGTTTTACTTAGTTTTTATGCAAATTAATTTAAAAGGTGTTAGTTGCAATCGATTTGGATTTTAATCTTTATATTTGTGATTCTATCTTTAAGTCTTATTTAATTCATGCGATTCATGTTCTATTTTGTTTGAGTTCATTCAATCACATGTTTAGGTCATCTTTAAGCATTCAAATTACATTGTTAGGGCTAGATTTCAGTTTAATTATCACATGCTTGTATGGTTTGCATGATTTAGGGTTAAATTGATATAATTACAATTTAGGTGTAGTTGTTTTTATTTCAGTTGTTTTTTATTTCATTTTTTTAGGGTAATAATTAGTTAATTCTTCATTTACTTAATCTTCTTTCGATTTGGTTTAGTACTTATTTATTAGGGTTTGCATGAATTACATTAGATAAGGGTTTATATCATTCTAGTTTTGCATATTGAGTTGATTTAATTTTTGCTTAAGTGTAATTTGGTTTTAATTGCATGTTATTTAATTAAAACAAAGTTATTTGCATGATTTATTGTTAATTAAGGTTTTTGCTTACATGGTTTGCATGTTAGTTCATTAGGGTTTATATTTAACATTGCATATTTAATTCTTATAAGTTTTTGTTTTTGTTTTTTTATTAGTAGTGCTTATTTTCTTGCATTATTACTTTTGTTTTATGCTATTTATAGTTAATTGGATTTCGGCTTTGGTATTTAGCTTTAATTAATTTTGGTTTTTGATTATTTTATTAGATTGGTTTATATTTTGCATGTCTTTAGTTATTTATAGTTTGTTTAGTTTAATTTGGTATTGATTCATGGTATTGCATGTTTGTAGGCTTTTATTTCATTAGTTTTCATATCTTTTACTTGATTTTTCTAAGTATAGGTTTAAGGCCATATAATTTTGGTGCTTGAGTTTCCTATATTTTCAATCCTCGTGGGAACGATACTCTTTTTACTCTATGTTACTTGCAGATCGCTTATCAAGTTTTTGACACTGTTATCAGGGATTGAGTGAAAATTATAGCATCAATACTAATCTCTTTACCTATAGCTTAGATTTTTATTTTCTTACTTTTTATTTGTTTTGGTTAGTCTTGTTTTGTATGCCAGGAACTGTGAGTGCCAATTTAGTACCCTTAGATAAAGAGATTGAGAAAACACTTAAAATGATAAAAAAAAAAAAGGTAAAAAGGAAGTAACTATTGAGTTAATTATGGCTAAGTAATAAGATAATCAAAAAACACATTGGGACTATGTTGTCCCTCAGTTAGATGGTTTTCAACCTAGTATTAATAGGTTGGCCATTCAGGCTAATAATTTTGAATTGAAACCATCCATTATCAACATAATTCAAAATTTTGTTCAATTTAGTGGGTTAGCTAGAATTTGCATTTTTTTAATTTCCTTGAGATTTGTGATACATTTAAACAAAATGGTGTTACTAATGATGCCATTAGACTAAAACATTTTTCTTTTTCTCTTAGGGACAAAGCAAAGAGTTGGCTTATGTCTTTACCTCCTGGTTCGATTACAACATGGGATGGTCTTGCTCAAAAGATTTTAGCTCATTTTTTCCTTCCATCAAAGACAACCAAAATGTGTAATGACATCCCTTCTTTCAAGCAAATTAAGGTTAAATCTCTTTTTGATGCTTGGGAGAGATACAAGGAATTGTTACAAAAATGCCCTCACCATGGTTTACCTAAATAGCTTTAAGTTCAAAATTTTTATAATGGTTTAGGGGGTAAGCAAGTAATTCTTGAGTTAGTTATGGCTGAGCAATAAGACAATCAAAAAACACTTAGGGACTATGCTATCCTTAATTAGATGGTTTTCAACCTAGTATTAATAGGTTAGCCATTCAAGCTAATAATTTTGAATTGAAACCATCCATTATCAACATAATTCAAAATTTTGTTCAATTTAGTGGGTTAGCTAGTGATGATCCTAATTTGCATTTTTCTAATTTTTTTGAGATTTGTGATATATTTAAGCAAAATGATGTTATTGATGATGCCATTAGACTAAGACTTTTTTTGTTTTCTCTCAAAGACAAAGCAAAGAGTTGGTTTACATCTTTACCTCTTGGTTTGATTATAACATAGGATAGTCTTGTTCAAAAGTTTTTAGCTCATTTCTTCCTTCCATCAAAGATAGCCAAAATGTGCAATGACATCAATTTTTTTAAGCAAATTGGGGTTGAATCTCTTTTTGATGCTTGGGAGAGATACAAGGAATTGTTATGAAAGTGCCCTCACTGTGGTTTACCAAAATGGCTTCAAGTTCAAATTTTTTATAATGGTTTAGGGGGCAAGCGAGGACTACCATTGACGCTGCTATTGGTGGGGTTTTAATGGTAACGCCATTGATAAAGAATATGATCTTATTGAGGAGATAGCCATGAATAACCATGAGTGGGCCAATGATGGTTAAGTTTTTAAGAAACTTGTTGAGGTTTATGAGTTTGATGCCTTAACTACTTTAACTTTTCAAATTTTAGTTTTAGCCAAAAAGATTGAAAACTTATGTTCAAATCCTGCACCTAGTGATATGCATGCCATCTAATGCCCTTTTGTTCATTGTGGTAATTATGGGGGGGAACCTTTCCTTAGATAGATGCCTAACTAGAGTAGAGCCAATCCATTATGTTGTTCACCCTAAGCAACCATATAACCCTTACTCTAATACATATAATCCTAGGTGAAAGCAACATCTAAATTTTTCATAGGGTAATAAAACCACAACATTACCATCCACTTCCACCACCCTAATAAAAGAAACCATCCATAGAGGAATTATTTTCTTAAATTTTATAAAACTAGGTAGCATCCATTAAAAACTTAGAGATGCAAGTAGGACAGCTTACAAATTCCCTTAATAACCGCCTTCAAGGTACCTTACCCAGCACTACAAAGAAAAACCTAAAAAAATAAAGTAAGGAGCAAGTGAACAACATTTTCAATGTAGATAAAGAGAAAAAGGCTAAATGAGGTAATAAGGGCAATTTAGCCTATTGATGGGTCTATGAGAAGGAGATGCATGATGAATTTATGGATGATAAAATGAAGAGGATCTTAGTGAGGTTGAGCTTGAGGATGATGGAGATGATAATGATGAGTAAGTTGAACCAGCTAAGGAAGAGGAAACTAAGAGTGAGAAAATTGCAAATAGGGAAAAGGCTAGGGAAAATTCAATGAAACTTATTGTAAGAACATTTACAAGAAGGGGGTTGCAATTTAATTTTACACAATAAATTAGAGAGCCACCTTTGGATGAGTTGTTAGATAAGTTAGAAGAAGCTACAGTTGTGGATGAGTGTTGTACTATGCTTTAAAGGCATTTTCCAACAAAGCTTAAAGATCCAAAGAGGTTTTCTAATCCTTGTTATATTGGTGAATATTATTGTAATAAAGCTTTATCTGATCTAGGAGCATGTGATAATCTTTTACCTTTGAGAATTTTTATAAAATTAGGAATTGTGAAGATGAAGCCTAATAGCACATATTTGAAATTTATTGATAGTTTTAAAAAGTTTCCTTTAGCGATAGTGGAAAATTTGCTTTTAAAAGTGCATAAGTATGCATTCTTTGTTGATTTTATGGGTTTGGACACTATGGAGGATGGGGATATCCCCATCATTTCAGGGAGGCCATTCTTGGCCACTGCTAGAACTTTGATTGATGTTGAAAAATATGAGGTTACAATGAAATTTCAAAATAGAGAAATTGTGTTTAAAGTTGTCAATTTTGAAATGGTTAGTGAAAGTAGGATAAGTGTTAAAAAAGTGGCCAATAAGAAAGCCCAAAAATTGAAACCTAAGCCCACATATATGAGCCTTATAAGGAAGAAAATAAGAATACAAGATTGTGTTGCTAAAGAAAAAGTGAAAGATTGGAGTGTAATTTCTAGACCTCCTAAACCTAGCTCTATTTATATAATACCACAAAGGAGAATGCAACAAGGTAAACTACTTCCCGGGAAAGGGTGAACCTAAGTATAATTGAAGAGTTTCGGTAGGTATTAGTTAAGTTTGACTCTAACTAGCACTGCTTAGGAGGCAACCCAAGTTTTAATTTTTAGTTTGCATATTTCTTTTAGTTTCTTTTTATTTATATTTTTTTAGGACAGGTAATGCATTGGTTTTTCTTTGCTTTTTTATGTAAGAATTAGGTTCAAGAAAGCTAGATGTGCAGTGGCAATGGTATACCATGTATTCAGCCAAGTTGGATTACATATTGTTACATTCGACCATTACCATTTTAGGGGAGTATTTCTTTTCCTTTCATGCTTTTATGCTTTATTTTTACACATAAGGGACAATGTGTTATTTAAGTTTAGGGTGAGAAAAATTTTGCAAATTTTTTCAATGTTTTCTATTTGTGAGCTTAATTTTTTATGTTTAGAATCATTATATCACTTCCATTTAGTATCTTCTCATAATCTAATAATAGTAACTTTGATTGACTTTTAGTATAGCTTTTTGGAAAAGATTGAATTTAGTGAAAACATGAGATGAATTCTTGAATTTGCTTCTTTCTAATTGCAATATTTTCACAATTTTAGGCACTTAATCTTGATCTTTGAGATGCATGTATGTTTAGTTGAAGTTATGTAGATATGGAGTTGCATTGATCTTTAAAGTATTGTGCATATTTTAGAATTTGCTTGAGCATCCCTCAAGGTGAAATAGTAGACCATAATTAACTAGAGAAATGATTTAGGCCATTTTTGGATCATTTGGGCCTTTCAAGCTATCCTTTATATATGTTTATCCCTAGTCACCCCTTTTGAGCCTAATATATATGTTCTATTTCTTTGATTTCATCTACATAAATTAGCCATTCTTTTGTTTTATTATCTTTATCTTTCTACCTTACACTATGTGCATATGGATCAATCAAAGTATTATAAGAGCTATGTTACATTGGGAGGAAGGTGGAGTTTGGAGTTTGAAAAGAAAAAATTTATTCAAATTTTGTTTCAAAGAAAAAGCTAAGAAAAGTAAAAGCCAAAAATAGCTTTTCAAAGAAAGAAAAAAAAAACAAAATTGAAAAAGAGAAAGAAAGGTGAAATTAGCAAACTTCTTCATGAAACTCAATGTAGTTACCATTTGAAAAAAAAAAAGAAAAATAAATGAAAGAATGAAAAGCAACAAAGCAAAGTTATAAGTGAAAATTAAAGTAAAAGTTACTATTTGAAAAAAAAAGTGAAAAGAAAGAAAATTTTAAGTTTTGGGGTGTTACAATTTTCTTATAAACTCTCTTATCATTAAAGAGTGCTGTTAATCCATGTTTAGGGTTTATAAGCCTAAATTTTCCTTTATCCTACCTTAACCCTAGCTTGGCATTACAAGCTTAATAACGACCTATTAATCTTTGGATAAGTTTGTGGCTAAATTAGTGAAGAAGGTATGTTAAAAGTAAACTTATGAAATTTGTTCATGCTTTGAAGGGATTTGTTGATTTCATGTTTGCTTAGCTGTAGTTGAATATATGGTGTTGATTTGAAAAAGATTATTTGCGTACATGAAAATTTGTGATTAGAATGTAAGCTTATTCTTGAATGATTTTTGCGTGGGATCTATGAACTTGATTTTTTTTCTAGTTATACTTATCATATAAATTTTAAGGATTTATAAAAATTTCATATTGGGAGTGTGATGATCTCTAGCATGCTATATTATACTTTAGTTTGGTTTTATTTTGCTTGAAGATAAGCAAAAGTTTAAGTTTGGAGGTTTGATAACTCTATTTTATAGAGTAATTTCTAGTGTTTTAAAGGTTGATTTTTAGTATAATAATGTTTTTTTTACTCTTAAATGGTTGAATTTTCTGTTTTGTAGGTTTTCTTGAAGAAAAGAATGATTCTTGGTAATTCTTGAAAATTCTTGGTAATTCTTGATGATTCTTGAAGTTTCTTGATGACTCTTGGATGATTTTTGATCATTAACTAGATAGTTGAGATGTTGTTGGAAATCTTGAAGTTTAGGAATGGGAAAGATGTTCAAGATTGGCTTGGCAAGTGTTATTGAGTAGAGATGATGAATCTTAAAGAAAGAATAGGAAACTTCATGCAAAGAATTGAAGAAGGAATTTCAACAATGAATAGGGGTAAAATTGTACTTTCACATAATTACAAGTCCATGGTAGCTTGTATAGGTGCACATGCATGGGATTACTATAGGATGACATGGCATTTTAAAGAGTTTTCTTATTGGTTAAGGAAGATTATATGGCATGATGAGTTGGTAATTCTATTTTCTTTTCTTATTCAAAGTTCGATTTCTTTTTTAGTAGTGAAATATTCCTATTTCTACTTGGAGTAGAATTTTGCATAGGTTATAAACACAACTTGTATGGGCATTTAGGAAGCATTCTGGTTGAAGTTAATTTCTAATTTTTCTTCAAGAATTCAAGCCAAGGCATGGAAAAGATAATCAAGATCAAGATGGAAGGATTTGAAATAGCTTTTTGGAAGCTAAATGTAGTAAGGTCGAAAATATACTTTCTTAATTTGGCAAGATTATATTTTTGGTAAGTTTATGTATGGTATAATTTGCTACATGATAAGTTATGGTATATAAAGATCTAGAAGCTTTCTTTTTAAGAGTCTTTATTGAAAAAGCATTTTGAGATTAAAGAGACCAAGTCCAACCAAAACTATGTAAAGTCCTCTTGGAGTCCTATCTTTAGCCGAACACTCCGGGGGATTTTTAGGCCTATAAATACATGATTTAAGTGTTAGGCAAAGGGCGCACAAGGGCTAGGGTGATAGACCAATCCATAGCTCTTTTATTTTTAGTTTTCTTTAGCTTTTAAAGTTTCAGTTTTTAAGTTTCTGGTTCTTTTAGTTTTATGCTTTTTAAATTCAGTTTATGCACATTATTTTAAGTTTACTTCAATTGAATTCTAGTTTAAAGCTTTCTTTCTATTCTATTTTACTTAGTTTTTATGCAAATTAGTTTGAAAAGTGTTAGTTGTAATCAATTTGGATTTTAATCTTTATAATTTGCGATTCTATCTTTAAGTCTTGTTTAATTCATGCTGTTCATGTTCTGTTTTGTTTGAATTCATTCAACTACATGTTTAAGTCATCTTCAAGCTTTCAGTTTACATTGTTAGGGCTAGATTTAAGTTTAATTATCACATGCTTATATGGTTTATATGATTTAGGGTTAAATTGATATAATTATAATTTAGGTGTAGATGTTTTTATTTCAATTGTTTTTGATTTCATTTCTAGGGTAATAATTAGTTAATTCGTCATTTAATTAATCTCATTTCAATTCGATGTAGTACTTATTGATCAGGGTTTGCATGAATTATATTAGATTAAGGTTTATATCATTCTGGTTTTGCATGTTGAGTTGATTTAATTCCTTTTAAGTTTAATTTGGTTTAATTGCATGTTATTTAATTAAAATAAAGTTATTTGCATGACTTATAGTTAATTAAGGTTTTCGTTTACATGGTTTGCATGTTAGTTCATTAGGGTTTATATTTGACATTATATATTTGATTCTTATAAGTTTCTATTTTGGCTTTTTTATTAGTATTGCGTATTTTCTTGCATTATTACTTTTGGTTTATATTATTTATAGTTAATTGGATTTTGATTCTGGTATTTAGCTTTAATTGATTTTGGTTTTTGATTATTTTATTAGATTGGTTTCTGTTTTGTATGTCTTTGATTATTTATAGTTTGTTTAATTTAATTTGGTATTTATTTATAGTATTGCATGTTTTTAGGTTTTTATTTGATTAGTTTTCATAACTTTTAATTGATTTTTCTAAGTATAGGTTTAAAGGCATACAATTTTGGTGCTTGAGTTTTCTATATTTTCAATCTTCATGAGAATGATACTCTAATTACTCTATAGTACTTGTATGATTCTATGCGCTTGCAAATTCTCAATCACTGCCTTATCCTTTAAGTGGTATTTCATCATCATTAAAGTATATGAAATTTGTAGCTACTATATTTCCAATCATATGATCCAAATTCTCAACTAAAATATTATGTTTCATGTAAGCCTAGTTCAATATCCTTAGCAAGGCATTGCGGTGTGGCTTAGAATTCAACAACATCGATAATAAGGAGATGTAAGCTGACATCTTGTTCAACTAGTCAAAAACACTATATTCATTGTACTTGATTATCTTAAGAAACTCAAATGCTTTTATTTCTGACATTGATTACCATTGGTGAGCCATTCCACCTTTCTCTTCGTTTTCTTCCACTTTACCTTTGTTTTTTCTAGCTTTCTCTAGTGCTTTAGGAGTATAAATTCAACCACTTTGGGTCATTCTTCCAATGTCAAATATGTTAGTTGCATCCCCGATGTTTGCGTTGTTCAATCCCTAAATTCATATTTCATAGTCATATTTCCAAGGGATTGTCTTGTCATCCTTGTAAGAAAAAGCACTAGGTACATATACAGTGATAGCTTCATGGAAATAGGAAATAAACTTGCTTTCCATCAATTCTGGCTCATCATAGAAAATGGTTAAAATTTTGAGGATAAGCAACCCACTAGATCCTTGACTTGTTATCATGCTTATTTCATCATCTTCTTCTTCATTGTAGAATTCCATGATTCCAGTATCTATCAATCCTTGAACTATTCATAGTCTTGGATTAAATGACCTTTTGCCATTCCATGATATTTGCAAATATAATCAAATCTCAGACAACTGTCATCAATCTTAAAAACCACTGTTTAAATCATATCAATTTTGACCAAATAGCCATATACCACTTCCTAAGGAGTTTTCACCTCTCTTATCCACCTGTTGACTTATTGACTTCTTGACCTCTCTTTATCACATTGGTTCTACCCCCAGCATGGTTAGGTGATGGGTTTCCTCCAACATTGGGCCTTGTACGAGTATTGAAATTTAATCACCCATCGTTTACCAAAGCTTGCACTCTATACTTTAAAGTAGTGCAATCTTTTAAAGAGTGGCCCACAGCACCAAAATGATATTCACATCGAGTGCTAGGGTTGTACAATTTAAAGGCATTTTGAGAGGTTCTATGGGGACTAAGGCTATAAGGTTGCCTTTTAGGAGTTGTAGGTAAAGATATATATAGGCATGGGAATTAGGTTGATAGGAGTTCTTTCTCGATTGTTGGTAGTGCAAGGATCTTTATGTTCAAAGTTAGGATTGCTTGGTAGGGAAAAAGACTGCATAATTAGTTAGGGTAGGAGTGAATTAAGGTGCTCGAGGTTGGAAATTGGGTTGATACGTTGGTGGTAGTCATGGTGTATACGAGTATGGTATATGAGATGATTGGTTGGTAGATGGGTAGTAAGGTGTGTATGTGGGATATGAATGGTACAACATGAACGATCTAGGTGGTGTGCTTCCATGCATCATCATGTGAGTTTCAACTTCTTTCTTTTTCTTAGCTATTATCTTCTTGGCAGTGGATGAATCATGCCCCTTGATTTTGCTAGTTTTGATGGCATTTTTTATCATTTCACTAGAGATTACCATGTTGGCAAAATTTTTGGTAATATTTCCCACCAATTTCTCGTAGTATGGTGCTTTTAGAATATTAACAAACAACACTATTGTCACTTTTTCAGTTAGCGATGGTTGTACCTGAGCTACAACACCCCTAAATTTGTAGGCATACTCTTTAAAGGTTTCTACGGGCTTCTTTTCCATATTTTGGAGCAACATCTAGTCAGGGGCCATGTCGACCACATGCTTGTAATTGGTGATGAATGCTCAGGGCAAATCCTTTCAGAAATAGATTCGACGTCGATCCAATTGCGTATACCACCTAGCTGCTGACCTAATTAAACTATCTCAAAAAGTAGTGGATTAAGAGTTTGTCATTATGAGTGTGCCCAATCATTTTTGTACAAAACATGGTGATGTGGGTAATAGGGCACTTGGTCCCATCTATTTCTCAAAGTCAAGAACTTTGAATTTTACTAAAATAACCAAGTCAGGTACCAAGCTAAGTTCTTTGGCATCAATACTTCCTTAAATATTATTTCCCTCAACTATCCTTAGTTCCTCGAGTAACTCATATTTTTCTTACATGTTCGTGTTTTCAATGGGTTCAAGCACATGCCTTAGCTTCTCTTGGTCCTTAGGGACATCTAGGTTGGAAACCATGATAGGGTCAATAGGACTAGACCTTGGGTTAGTATGGATATAGGTTGGTTGTTGGCCAACTGAAGGGCTTTCATAGGTAAATTGTTGTCCTGTAATGAGCTGTTGATATGCCCTATGGGAAGTTTGCAAATATGGTGAAGTAAAGCCTAGTGGATATATAGGTTCCTTGATATTAATTTTTTCACATTGCTCAGATGCCCCAACAACAATTGCTTTAGTTTTTACATGCTTTCTTGCATCACTGCCATTCTTTCCCTAATTTTCTCTTAGGCTTTCTTGACCCTTTCAATTCGGTTGAATTGCTTGTTTTCAATATTTCTAACCTACACCCATGTATTGTATTTACATAGGATGAATTAAGCTGGATTCCTAGACCGAGCTTTCTTTTTAACCTTTATTACCATAATTTGCAAATTTAGGATACCATATTATTTTTGTGCAAGAAAAGCTTTCCACTTTAATTTAAAAATCAGCAATTTAAAGATATAGGTGTTGAGAAAGATAATGACATGCATGATGTATGTATGGATGCATTAAGAGGTATTTACTCCATGACAAATTTCAAACATTAGAACTTTTCATTGATTCTGAACAATTTTTGTTACATGAAGCCATACTTCATCACAAATTTCCAACACTACAACTTTTCATTGATTTTGAAAAACTTTTCATTAATGAAGCCTATCATTCTAGATTCTAACCATAGAAACATTACACTTACTTATAGTGATCTTTAGCTTCAACCCAAATTTCCCATAGCCTTCGGTTAGGTTGATTTCTTGTATCAAAGCCCCTAACCTCTTGACCATTTCCCTTGCCTTTCGTATTGTGTTGCAAATTTGACTAACCAGATGCTTTTGTTACTGTTGCCTTCCCAAACTTTCTTCCTTTCACTTCATGAGCTTCTACTTCCACATCATAGGTGTAACTCTAGTCTTTTTCCCTTTTTTGCCATTCTATCATAATTGTGGAAATATGGTCTTTGTGGTTCCATAATTGCTGTTCCAACTCTTGAATTACCCAGCAAAGTGAATCTTTTTCATTTTACATTTCACAGTGTTTTCGTTTTTCATATTTTATCTAGGCTTTTAACCTTGTATTTTCTTTTCTGCATTCTATTAACCTTGCTAAAGCTATCAAATACAAACCTTCCTAGTTTCGCTATTCTTGAGAAATCCTAACGACTTTTTCCTCACATTCCTTAGCTTTGTCTTTCCAAAGTTGCATCTTTTTTTGAAGCTGAATCATCTCTCTAGGCTATCTACCATAAGGTTTGGCATCCCTCCTTTCTTTTTATTACACTTGCATCTTCTTGTTTTCCTTATGCGAATCCTTTAGATCACCTTTGGCCACATCTCACTCTTGTATTATCTTTTCGAGTCTACTCTCTCAGGCTTTTGGTTTGTATCTCAATTGCCCTATCTCCTCTTGAAGTCTCAAATTTTTTTTCATTTTCTTTTTTTCCACTTCAAATTCTTACCTGACGAGCTTAACTTCTAACAATGGCTTTTTTGCCCAAGGATCAACTTGTTGAAAAAGAAAATCATTTGAAGGGAGTATAATATCTCTGATCATTTCAACCTTCAAATCGAATAATCGGTGCCAACCTTAACCTTTAAGTCTTTTTCCATACTTGAATTGACTGTTCAGTTTCTCTAGGAGAACCTGGTTCTTTATAAGGAAAGTCTATTTGAGTGAGCCCATATGTTGTAGAGACAAACTGCTTAGCACCAAATTGCCTTAACACCAATAGTGGAGCATAACTCAGTATCCCCTATAGTCCTAAAAGTAGTATCCATAGCTCATCTCCTCCTTGATATAACATAGGCACAAGAGGCATTCATGGTGCCATCCATTTGACTTGATCACTGGTGAGTCTTTGAAAGAATACTACCCATTCCTCATTAGATTTTAATGTTGGACACTTACTCTTGCAAAACTCTTTGACTAGGGTTCTATTTTGTAAAAAGGGCTTTGAAAAAAGCATTTTTTGGCATATGAAATGACTTTTTATCCACACAAATAATAGCTATACACACCCTATGAAATGTCCCTCATTCTGAAGATAAAAATTCAAAGACCTAATAGTTTTGGCTAGAATTACTAGTATAAGATTAATTACCTGACTTTCAATTTGCTTAAACAAATTAACCATTGCTAGCTTGATATATCCTAGAGTTTTTGGAAAGTTCACCACGTCGTAAACTGTCAAAGCAAAGATTGCCATGCCTTGATCATCTCCTAAATGTCCCAAAATGAAATCTCAAAAGAAATTCCAAGGTATGTCGGCACCTTTGCCCTTATCCTTTGTTAAAACGTCCATAGCCTCCGCCTTTAACTCCATCAGTTTGTCTATCTTTTTATGGTACCCTGACTTTGATTTTCTACCATATATCTTATCATGGTATTAAAGTTTGAATCCTACATAATTGACTACTCTTCAATGGTTGGTGTTATGTCTTCCTCATTAAACATGAAACATCTATACAATGGGTCCTAAAATTGGACAACCACTCTAGTCAGCTACTTCTCAATCACAACTAGGATAAGAGGTGTGATTTGCCCATACTTTTCATAAAACCTCACTTTTCTTAACTTTATCTAATCCTATATGATAGCCAAATCTTCTAAAATATTCTATGTAAGATTCAAATATACTTTTTCAGCCAACCTTGACATATAATCATAGGGCAAGAAATCCCTTTCAGTTTGTTGGTTTTGCTTAGACCATTTATAAACCTCATTATATGACTTACATGGAACACTTATGGGTGACAAATAGATTTGTAACACTGTAAGATCCAGGAAAAGAAACTTCATTGAAAAACATCTTAAAACAAATACCTAACTATGTTATTGATGTATGCTAGTGTAATTTAAGCAAAATAAACGTAAAATGAGAAAAGATAATAAATTAGTATATGAAGAAAAAAGGAAAAATAAATAATAAACAAAATGCCTTTAGGGATTATAAAGTAAAAACAGGTTTAAAAATCAAACAAACAAGAACAAAAGGTTTTTTCTTTTTAAAAAAAGTCAAATAAGAAGAATAGAATATGTACATTTTTGTAATTTTTCTTAGAAGAAGCATTATAACATAAGTGTTCCTCGCTTGCCTTAATTTCAGGGATTGTCTACAAAAGATAGGCATGGTTCTATCTAGGGTTGGCTCTTATAGCTTACTATATGCTTGGTTCAGATTTAATCGTGTCTAAAAAGGCTCCCAAATTTTTCCTCACTAGCGTCCTTGCATGGTAAGGCACCCAATCCTTACCCATTATAGCTATAAAATGAAAAAGTTCAATTTGAATAGGAGTATTATGCTTGCCACTATAGATCTTATCACCTCACAAGAACATAAGTACTTTACTCCTTCTTAAAAGTGTTAAAGCTTAGGTATAGAGCTCATGCATGTTATGAAAGTGCTATTGTGTGCATGAGGGAACAACGCATTACAATCCCTATTCTAAATCCCTTATAATTTATATTGAACATATAAAATAATAAATAAATGAAAGACATTAATTAAATAAAATGACAGGGATTTTTGTCTTTATTATTATTATTGTTATTAAGAAAACAAAATCAAAATTAAGGAAACTAAAGTTAAATACCAATTAAAATCACTAAGTCAAAATTAAGGATAACACATAGTTAATTTTTTACCTGACTCTATTAAAAATTGATGTCCCTAGTAGAGTCATCAAGTGTTATAACAACTTTGAAGGGACTGCTAGATAAATTTAAAAACAAAAGAAGTTACTACCAATCTTTTTTGGCAAGGAGTGATTGGCCACCTATTAAAACTTACATTTTAAATAAAAATCTTGAAATTAATTAAAGTTCATTAAAAAGATAATTTTATGGTCTGCGAAACAGTTTGGGTTTAGGAGTAGATTATGTATGGAGAAGGATTAGCATCTCTATGGCCCCTGTCTAAAAACGATACCAATTAACTATGCGTTATCCTTTAATTTTAACAAAAAAAGTCTTAATTTTTATATTTAAAATAGTTTTTTTTTCTTATTGTAACCAAGACATCTTTTGTTTTTCTAATCATTTATTTGAAAGATAAATAAGAACCTTGTGTATTGAAAAATTCATAAAAATATTCTAATACTTTGGCAATATTAAGAGGAACTTTCTCACCTAGTGATTTCTTAAGAATCATTACTTTGACTTTTCAAGAATCCTATTTTCGACGGTTCATATTTGTCTTTAAAATCAATATTTGGAATGCATAAAATAATACTTATAATTTAATCCAACTTTTTTTTAATAAAAATTCATTTATTATTTTTTTTATTTCTTTTCTTTTTTTAAACAACTAGAAATCTTAATAAAAAGTTATTCTAAATGCTCCAATATATTGGCGGCATTTTAGTTAAATTTTCTCACATAGAGATTTATAAAGAATCATTCATTTGACTTCTTTGTAGTCTCATCCTTAGAGATTTTATTTACTTTTATAATATGATATACATGGATTAATTTATAACATTATTGCATTGTATAAAAGTTTATTCATTTTTTTAATAATGAACAGTAAACAAGAATTTTTTATTAAAAATTATCTTAAATATCCCAATACTTTGGTAATAATTTAAAAAAGTTTCTCACCTAGGTATTTCTTAAGAATCACTACTCAAACTTCTTAAGAATCCCATCATAAAAAAATCACGTTACTTAGAAGAGTATGAAATTTTGATGATAAAGTGCAATTTCCATGCAAAAGTGTTTTTATTTTTTATTATTATTTTATTATATTTATTTTTTTACTACATACTTTTTTTAAAAAAATTCATCTTACTTATTTTCCTTATGGTATATCCATTTTAGTACTCATTTAACTTTATCTTAATCACTTAATTATTTCATAATGAAGGTGAAAACCCTGAGCTCCCATGTAACAAAAGAAAGAATGAAAAGACCATTATCCCATTTTGAAACCTTTACGTGAAAGCAAAATGTGAAAGGAAAGAAATTTTGTTTTTTTTTTTTCAAAACAGAAACTGGGGATCAAATACGTATAAGCCTAGATCTTAGAACATTTTCAAAACAGAAGGAAAGAAACCCTCATGTGAAATTTTGAAACCTAGTGATAAAAACAGAAACAAAATTGTGGCAAGCTTGGACTTTAAAACATTTTTTTTTTACTTCTACCATGGGGAATCCAAAACCAAGTTTTTATCTTACATGTAAAAGATACAGTGGAGTATTCAGCTTCTATTTTCCTTGAGATATGTTTCCAAAAATAAGGCTTTCAATTGTTTTAGAAAAAAAGAAGACAAATATATTTTTTTTTCAAAGCAAGATATAAAGATGCAGAACAAGATTGGAAATTTAAATTAAAAGCAGAAACTAAAGCTAACCCTGAAAAGATTTGCATTATGTCATTCTAAACCTTTTTTAATCTTACATGAAACATATGTGACCCTATACAGAAAAACATAGTAGCTACTTTATATTTTAAATCATATATAAATAATATGAAAGTTTGGCATGTGGAAATATCCAAGGGAAACAAAATAAACTACTTGTTTTAGTTCGCTTATGGCTCTTTTTCAATCATCTATTTCATTCCCATTGATGGCTCCCTAAGGTTCTTTTTTTTTCTTTTATTTTTTTATATATTTGGATCATCTTTTTACTTCCTGCTTTTGGTTTTTTCGTAAAGCCTTTATCTCTCTTCCTTTTCCCTACAATTTTTTTTACACGTTTCTGACCCTTTCCTCCTCTTTTTTTTTTATTTCTTTTTCTTTTGGTTTTTTAGAGAGCTTTTTTTTTCTTTTTTGTAAAAGCTTTTTCTTTTGTTTTTTGGGTTTAGCTAGCTCCTCTCTTTTTTTTGAACGCTCCCTTCCCTTCTGTTTTGCTTTGTTTTTCTTTTTTTTTTTTGGTTTTTTGAAGACTTTTTTCTCTTTTTTTATTTTTTTTTCTTCATTTTTCAATAGCCTTCCTTCCGAAACCCAAAACCAGAAATCTTGGAACCCTTCATTTTTAGCACATTTTAAACTCCCTAGGCTCTTTACTCCCTAAGTTTCCTATTATCTCCATTTTCCTACCCATTACAGGCACTTAGTTCTTGTATTCTTTCTTTACAGGTTGCTAGTGCTAAGACTAGCTTGTCTCATGTCAAGGCTGTCTTTTTTGTTCGTTCTCATGCAAGACTTGAAATCGAATTCTCAAGCTTTTCCTTTCTCTTTTACTTTTTGTTTTGCCATTAAAAACTTTATCTTATTTTTTTTTATATCACGTCACCCTTTTATTTTTTCTCTTGTTCATGCAAAATCCCATGTAAAAGCCTTTAGATTTAAGGATAGCCAAACGGACCTCTCAATCATAGGCCTTCTCTCTTTTTCATTTATTTTTGGGTTTCTTATACATGGGCTATGCTTTACTCTTTCTTTTGTTTTGGGTCTTCATTATTTAGACTAAGATTTTGGGCCAACCTTAGGTTTTGTTTCGGTTTGAGATTTTCTTATTTGGGTCATTTATGGGTCATATGATGGGCCATTTAAATTGGCTGTTGCTAAGGCCAATCTTGGGCCTTATATTTGGCTTGTAATTAGGACTAAAAATGGGCTACATCATGGGTCTGTTTGGGCTTTTAAATGGGTCCCTTTGTGGTCAATGTAATTTGCCTTTAAAAAAGGCCATACAAAAGGCTCAAAATAATGATCTTAGCCCATGTGCAAAAAAGAGCTCAGATCAACAACGTTAAATTGTTTCAGATAAAATTAGTTGTCTCAACTATCCCTCTTTGCATATTTCTAAGAATCAAGAATAATACAAATATTAGACAACCATTTTGTTCGAGTGATGTTTTTAAGAGAATTTTTTTCTTTTTTTTTAGTTTTTCCTTTTTTTTCTTCTTCTTTTTTGTTTTTTGTTTTTGTTTTTATTTTTTATTTTTTGTTTTTATTTTTTATTTTTTATTTTATCTTTATTTAAAATTTGAAGTACCTAACCATTTGAAAGCTCCTTTTGTCAAAAGCTTCACAACTTTTAAAAGTAAATTTAAAATATTTTTTAAGCATAGACTCAATGACTTTTGAAAATAAATTTAAAAACTCCTTTAAACAAATACTCAACAACTTTCGAAAGTAAATTTAAGGGCTCCTTTAAACATAGACTCAACAACTTTATAAAATAAATTTAAAAACTCCTTTAACCAAAGGCTCAACAACTTGATACAAGCCAAGTCGTATGACAGAGCATGTATTGTCTGAGCCTAAGCACAACCCACACTAATGCATAGCATATTTTAATCTGAGAGAACTTAGTTTCTTACTCAATAAATTCCTTACTCAAATAATAAATGGCATGCTATTTTTTGCCAGTCTCATCCCTTTGTCCTAGCACATATCCCATAGAGTTCTTGTAAATTGTCAAGTATAGAATTAGAGTTTTTTGGCTACATATGGTACCAGCATTGATTGATTGGACAAATATTCTTTTATCTTTTCAAATGCACTTAGCACTCTTCATTCCATTCACCAGGTTAACTATTTTGAAGTAATTTAAATATGGGATCACATTTCGAGGTTAGTTGTGAAATAAAATAGGAATATAATTCAACCACCCTAGGAACCCTCTTTCCTCATTTTGTATGCATGGAGGGGACAAGCTTTTAATGACATGGATTTTGCCCAGGTCCACTTCAATTCCTTTTTTGTTAACTATGAATCCCAAAAAAATTTTAGATTTTATCCCAAAGGTACGCTTTGTTGGATTTAGCTTGAGTTGATAATTTTATAACCTTTCGAAAATCTTCTTAAGATTGGCAATATGGTACTTTCTTTTACAAGATTTTGCTATCATATCATCAACATACACCTCTATTTCTTTATGTATCATGCAGTGGAAGGGAGTCAACACTCTCTGATATGTAATGCCAGCATTTTTCAATCCAAATGGCATAACTTTATAGCAAAATGTGTCTTGCATTGCCATGCATGTAGTTTTTTCCATGTCCTCTTGAGCTATTTTGATTCGGTTATACCTAAAATAACCATTCATGAATGAGAACATAGAGTACTTGGCAGTATAATCCATAAGAGTATCAATATGAGGCAGTGGGGAATTATCTTTTGGGCTAGCTCTATTTAGATCCTAATAATCTACATACATCCTCACTTTTCCATCCTTTTTAGGAACTGAAGCTATATCGACTGTCGTTCGAGGTACTTGGCTACTTCTAAAAAGCTAGCATCAAATTGTTTCTTAAGTTTTTTTTTATTTTTAAAAGCATCTCAAGCTTCATTCGCTTCAATTTTTGTTGGACTGGCTTGCATTTAGACCTTAAAGGCAGTTTATGTTTAACAATATCAATATTGAGCCCTAGCATGTCTTGATACGACCATGCAAACACATCCATATATTTTTAAAGCAAATCTTCTTACTTTCCCCTTTCAACATGCAGAAACAAAATGTTGATCTTGATTTCCTTTTTATTTTCCTGATCCCCTATATTAATCATGTCCGTAGCTTTCTAGTGCGGTTTTATCAATCTTTTTTCTTGTTTCATTAATCTTAAGAGATCATGAGCTGAAGCAAAGTCTTTTAAATTTCCATCAATATCAAGTTCATAGATGCGGATGAAATTTTTGAAATCAAACTGAGAGTTATTATCAAAATAATGTTCATTATGTAGAGTCTTAAAAATAGATAATATTGCATAGGTATGGGTGGATATATCAGTGGAAGCAAAATACAAAAGTAATTTATGTTAAGAAATGTAGGAATAAATAGATATGAACACAATATGAAGTGGGAAATGCATTGTATTTGTCATTTTATTAATGATGATGAAAAGTAAGCCCATACAAACTTCCTACATGCCCTTGGTTAGAGGTAATTAAAGATTTCATTTATTACATAAGCTAGGTTCAAGGATAACAAAAATAAAACAAGCTGCATTTTCTACTAGGCTCTAAAATTCGCGGTCGCAAGGATAAACAAAAACATCTTCATCCATTTTTTTTTCTTTTTTTTCTTCATTCTTTCTATCTGTATCTTGGAAAAAGCTAGCTCTAAACTTTTTGTTGGGTTCCTCTTCTTCATTTTCATTGACCCAAAAAGATAGTATAGCACCTGTTGTATGAATCCAAAGCCTATCTATCAAGCAGTTGTAAGACAATGAAATATTCATCACCTGAAATTCCATGTTGAAAGTGCATAAGCCTATTTGCAATGGAATCTCAATGTCTTTTAGCACTTCTCGTCAGGATCAGCTAAAAGCCCTTACCATCATGTGGCTATTCTTCATATGAGATGGATCAATAGGAAATCTAGCCAATGTGGTCATAGGCATGACATTAATTGATAACCTTTTGTTAATAAGCAAATTTGCCATTGTACACATCTTACACTTAATGTTGATGTGAAGAGATTTCACATTGCCACATCCTTTGGGTGGCATTTCATCATTGTTAAAGGATATGAAATTTATAGCTACTATATTTCCAATCATATAGCCCAAATTCTCAACTGAAATATTATGTTCCATGTAGGCCTGGTTCAATATCCTTGGCAAAGAGTTATGGTGTGGCTCAGAATTTAGCAGCAACAATAATTAAGAGATACAAGTTGGCATCTTGTTTAATTGGTTGACAACACTATATTCATGATGCTTGATGATCTTAAGAAACTCATAGGTTTCTTTTTTTGACATCGACTCTTTTATTTGCATATTTAGGCTTACCATTTGGTGAACTGTTTAACCTTTCTCTTCATTTTCTCCAACTTTACCCTTGCTTTTTTCAGCTTTCTCTAATGCCTCAAGAGTATAAATTCGACCACTTCGAGTCTTTCCTCCAATGTCGGATATCTTAGTTGTATTTTTGATGTTTGCATTGTTTGATCCCTGAATCTTTATGTCAAAAATATTTTTAGGGGATTGTTTTGTCATCCTTATAAGGGAAAGCACTAGGTACATATATAGTGATAGATGCTTAGGAATAGGGAGTGGACTTGCTTTCCATCAATCTTGGCTCATCATTGAAAATGGTTAAAGGTTTGGGGATAAACAACCCATCAGATGCTTGATTATCATCAATCTCAGATAGCATTGTTCGAATCATATTAGTTTTGACCAAATAGTCATATACAACTTCCAAAGGAGTTTTCACCTCTTTTATCCACCTCTTAACTAATTTATCCCTCTCTATTACATTGGTTATACCTTTAGCATGGCTAAGCAATAGGTTTCCTCCAAATTTGAATGCTACACATGTATTGAAATTTAATCACCCATCATTTACCAAAGCTTACACTCTATACTTTAAAGTAGTGCAGTCTTATTAAGAATGGCCCACAGTACCAAAATGATATTCACATTAGGTGTTAGGGTTATACCATGTAAGGTATGGTAGTTTGAGAGGTTTGAATGGAATTAAGGCAATGAGGTGGCTTTTCAAGAGTAATGGGCATAGATCAGTATAAGACATGGGAATTAGATTGATGAGAGTTTTTTCTTGATTATTAGCGATGCAAGGATATTTCTGCTAAGGGGTAGGACTGCTTGGTGGGGAAAAAGATTACATAATTTGGGTAGGAGTGAATTGGGGTGCTCGGGGTCAGAATTTGGGTTGATATGTAGTGGTAGTGCATATGGGTATGGTATATGAGATACTTGGTCGACAGATGGGAAGTAGCATATATATATATGATATGAATGGTATGACATGAACGGTCTAGGTGGTGTGCTTCCATGTGTCACCATGTGAGTTTCTTCTTCTTTCTTTTTCAAAGCTATTGTTTTCTTGGCAATGGATGAATCATGTCCCTCGATTTTGTAGGTTTTATCATTTTTTCAATCATTTCACTAGAAATTACCATGTTGGCAAAATTTTTGGTGGCATTTCCCTCTAGTTTATCATAGTGTGGTGCTTTCAATGTTCTAACAAACAATACTATTATCTCTTTTTTGGTCAGTGATGGTTGTACTTGACCTATAGCATCCCTTTATTGGTGGGCATACTCTTTAAAGGTTTATGTGGGCTTTTCCTTCATATTTGGGAGTGACAATAGTTAGAAGCCATGTCGACCACAACCTTGTAATAGGTGATGAATGCTTGGGCCAAATATTGCCAGGAGTAGATCCAGCTCTGATCCAGTTACATGTACCACCTAGCTATCGACCCAGTTAAACTATCTTGAAAGCAGTGGATTAGGAGCTTGTCATTCATTATGAGTGTGCCCAGTCATTTTTAGGCAAAACTTGCTAATATGGGTAACAGGGTACTTAGTCCCATCATATTTTTCAAAGTTAAAAACTTTGAATTTTGTCAAAATAAACAAGTTAGGTACTCGACTGAGTTCGTTGGCATCAATACTTCTAAAAATGTCATTTCCTTTAATTGCCTTTGATCGTTCCTTGAGTAACTTATATTTGTTTTACATGTCTATGTTTTTAACAAGCTCAAGCACGTGTCTTAATTTCTTGCTCCTTAGGGTCATCTAGGTTAGGAACCATCATAGGGTCAGCAGGACTACACCTAGGGTTAATATGGATACAGGCTGGTTGTTATAAACTAAAGGGCCTTTATAGGTAAATGGTTGTCCTTCAATCGACTATTGATATGCCCCATGTGAAGTTTGAGAATGTTGTGGAGTAAAGCCTAGTAGATACATAGGTTCCCCAGTATTAATTTCTTCATGCGACTTAAATGTCCTAACAACTCCTTTCCCTTTTGACATCCCTAACAATAGTTGCTTTAGTTTTGACATGCATTCTTGGATCACTATCATTCTTTCCCTAATTTCCTCTTAGGCCTTTTAAACCCCTTTCAATTCAATCGGACTGCTTGTTTTCCATATTTCTAGCCCATGCCCTTGTATTGTGTGTATGTAGGATGGACTGAGTTGGATTCTTAGACCAATCTATCCTTAAACCTTTATTACCATAATTTGCAAAATTAGGATACTATTTTATTTTTATGGAAGAAAAGCTTTTCACTTTAATTTTAAAAATCACCACTTTAAAGATATAAGTGTTGAGAAAGATAATGACATGCATGATGTATGTATGGATGCATTAAAAGGTATTTACTCCATGACAAATTTCAAACATTAGAACTTTTCATTGATTTCGAATAGTTTTTATTACATGAAGTCATAATTCATGATAATTTTCCAACACTAGAACTTTTCATTGATTTCAAAAAACTTTTCATTACATAAAGTCTATCATTCTAGAATTGTAACTGTAGAAATATTTCACTTGCTCATAGTTATCTTTAACTTTGACCAAAAAGTCTAATAGAAGTTGTCCATAGCCCCTGGTCGAGTTAATTTCTTGTATCAAAGCCTCTAGCCTTTTGACTATTTCCTTTGCTTTCATATCATCTTGCAAATTTGACTAGCTTGATACTTTATTTATTATTGCCTTCCCAAACTTTCTAACTTTCACTTCATGTGAGCATCTATTTCCACATCATAGTTGTAACTCCAATCATTTTCCTTTTTATGCCATTCTTTCATGATTGCGAAGATATGGTCCTTATGGACTCCTGAATTACCTTGCAAAGTGAATCTTTTTCATTTTGCTTTTCATAGTGTTTTCTTTTTTCATCCTTTATCTAGGCCTTTAACCTCGCATTTTCCTTTTGGCATTTTATTAACCTTGCTAAAGCTGTCGAATATAAACCCTCCCAATTTCACCATTCTTGAGAAATCTTAACAACTTTTTCCTCATTTTCTTTAGCTTTGTCCTTCCAAATTTGCATCTCTTCTTAGAGTTTAATCATCTCTCTAAGCCGCTTACCACAAGGCCTGGCACCTCTCATTTCTTTTAGTTAGACTTGTATCTTTTTATTTTTCTAATGCAAATTATTTAGATCACCTTTCGCCACATCTCTTTCTTGTATTGCCTTTTTTAGTCTACTTTCTCAGGCTTCTACTTTGTACCCCAATTGTCCTATCTACTCTCGATGTCTCAAATTTTCTTCTTTTATTTTCTCTTTTTCTGCTTCAAGTTCCTACCTGATGAGCTCAACTTCTAACAAAAGCATTTTTACCTAAGGATTGAGTTGTTGAAAAGGAAAATAGCACAATATCACTAAACCATTTCACCCTCCAAATTAAGTAATGGAGCATGACTTTCTTGAGGAGCAGCCCCAACTTTAACCTTAGAGTCTTTTTTCATACTTGAATTGATTGTTCAATTGTCTTAGGCAAACCTAGTTCTCTATACATAAACTTTATCTGAGCAAGCCCATGTGTTGGACAAACTGCTTAGCACCAAATTGCATAACACCAATAGCGAAGCATAACTCATTACTCTCCACAATCCCAAAAGTAGTATCCACAGCACATGAGGCATCCATAGTGCCATCCATTTGACTTGATAACTGGTGAGTCTTTGAAATAACACTACCCATCCCTCCTTAGATTTCAATGTTGGCCATTAACTCTTACAGAACTCTTTGATCGGGGCCTTATTTCGTAGATAACACTTTGAAAAATGATTTTTTGGCATTTGAAATGGCTTTTTATCCACACAAATAATAGTTGTGCGCACCCTATGAAATGTTCCCCATTTCAATGACAAAAATTCAAGGACTTGATACTCAGAGAATCACTACTTGAACTTCTTTAAGATCTCATCCTCAGAGATTTCGTTTACTTTCATAATAAGATGCACCTGGATTAATTTATAACTTTATTGCATTGTATAAAAGTCCATTCATTTTTTTAATATCGAATAGTAAACAAGAAATTTTTTTATTGAAAATTGTTCTAAATATCCTAATACTTTGGCATTAATTTAGAAAAATTTTCCAATCAATAAATTTCTTAAGAATCACTACTCCAACTTCCTAAGAATCCCATCATCGAAAATTCACATTACTTTGAAAATTATGAAATTTAGATGATAAAATGCAATATGCATGCAAAAGTTTTTTTAATTTATTATTATCTTATTTTTTATTATATTATATTTTTTATTGTTTTTACTACATATTGTTTCAAAAAAGATATTTTACTTATTTTCCTTATGTTATATTTTTTTCATTACTCATTAATTTTATCTTAATCACTTAATTATTTTATAATCATTATTACCAAAAATTTATTAAGGGAACAAAGCAAAGAAAATCTTTTTATTGAAAATTTTTCTAAACACCTTAATACTTTGGCAGAACTTTAGAATAATTTTTTTATCTAAGAATTTTTTAAGAATCTCTACTCAAACTTTCTTAAAATTATATCCTCGGAGATTTCCAATTTTTTTTTGTTTCCTCTCTTTTTATTTTTATTTTAAATAATTGATCATCATGAGCAAATATTCATGTATTATTGCAATAATTTCATTATTAAAAGAGTCATTTTTCCTTTTCATCATTTCCTCTTTTTGTTTATATCAGCATTAAATTGTAAATATATTTTTTAGGAAGACAAATGAATGACAAAATTTTCAAATTGAATATTTTCCTAAATATTTCATTACTTTGGTAGTATTTTTAAAAAAATATCCTCACCTAGAGATTTTAAAGAATCGCTACTCGAACTTCCTTAAAATCTCATCATTGAAAATTTTCATTCATATTATTATTTTGCTTTGTATAAATCTAAAGTGTATGGAACATAAGTGCATCAAAGTAAATTTAAACATGAAAGAATAAATTGCATCCAATCAACAATGAAATTAAAAAATGTGTGAAATTAAAATTTATGATTTATTTAAGTAACACAAAAGAAATGTGCATGGGCCTAAAAAGGTTTGTTGGACCATCCATAACCAAGGTTTATCAAGCCCATAACCAAAAACATGGGCAATAGGTTCCCAAACAAAAGCAAAGCTTTGAACTCTCTCTACCCCATAAATGGCCCACATGTGAAGAGGTAATGAACATATAAGGCTTCCCCTTAATAGGTAAACAACCAGCTTACTGTTAAACACAATACGAGCAGTGAGTACAAGGATAATGGAGCTTCATGCTCTTGCATATAGTTACATGCAAAAAGCATCAGCAAAAATAAAAGAAATGAAGCCTCAAATTCACGAAACAATCCATCCAGAACCATAAACAACAAAATAGCAACCTTTGAAGCTTTAAGCTTCAAATAACAAGTAAGCTTTAAGCTTCAAACAACAAAACAATGACCATTTGAAGCTTTAAGCTTTAAAGCTTTTTTTATTGGTTTTTTTTCTTCCTCTCTCGATAGCCTCCCTTTCTAAACTCAAAACCAGAAGCCCTAAAACCCTTCCCTTCAAGCTTTTTTTAAACTACCTAGGCTTTTTACTCCTTAAGTTTCTTATTGTTTTCATCCACCTACCCATTGTCGGGCACTAACTCTTGTATTCTTTTTTTACAAGTTGCTTATGGGGAAACCCCTAGCTTTTCTCATGCTATGGCTGTCATCTTTGTTCTTTCTCATGTAAAACTTGAAATGGCATTCTCAGGCTTTTCCTTTCTCTATTACTTTTTGGTTTTGTCAATAAAAACCTATTTTGCTTTTTGTATCTCGTGACCTCTCTTTTTTCTCTTATTCATGCAAAATCCCATACAAAAGCCTTAAGGTTTAAAGATAGTTGAATAAACCTGTTAATCATGGGCTTTCTCTCTTTTTGATTCATTTTTGGGCTTTTTTTATGTGTGAACCATGCTTTCCTCTTTCTATTGCTTTGGTTCTTCATTTATTTGGGCTAAGATTTTGGGCCAAGCTTAGGTTTTGTTTTGGTTTGGGATTTTCCTATTTGGGCCATTAATGGGCCTTTTAAATGTAATGTTGCTAGGGCCAATCTTGGGCCTCATCTTTGACTTGTAATTGGGCCTAAAAATGGGTCACATCAAGGCCTAGTTTGGGCTTTTAAATGGGTCACCTCGGGTCTATGTAACGGGCCTTTAAAAAGAGTCATATAATGGGCCCAAAATAATGGCCTTAGCACATATGCAAAAAATGAGCCTAGATCAACAATGTTAAATGTTCTAAATAAAATTAGGTGTTTACAAATGTCCTTCTTTGTATATTTTTGAGAAGTAGGAATAATACAAAGATATAGATAACAATTTTGTTTGAATGATGTTTTCGAGAGATTTTTTTCTTTTTTCTTTTTTTTTCTTTTGTTTTTGGTTTTTTTTTATTTTGTGTTTTTAAAAAACTCATTTTATCAAAGGCTTCACAACTTTTGAAAATAAATTTTAAAAGCTCCTTTAAACAAAAGCTCAATAACTTCTGAAAATAAATTTTAAGAACTCCTCTAAACAAAGGCTCAACAATTTTTGAAAATAAACTTTAAAGCTCCTTTAAACAAAGGCTCAAAGACATTAAAAATTTTATCATGAAAAATTTCCTTAAATAAAAGCTTTGAAACTTTAAAATTCTCATCTAGAAAAGCCTTTTTAAACAAGGCTTTGAAACTTTAAAAATTTCATCCTGAAATGCTCCTTTAAACAAAGGCTCAACAACTTTAAAATTTGAAAAAGCTCCTCTAAACATAGGCTTGACAACTTTAAAATTTTGAAAAAGCTCCTCAAAATAGAGGCTCAACAACTTTAAAAATCCCATTTTTAACTAGGATAAACCTTTTGCAAATTAAAATTCAAAAAATTTAGAAGTTTTCCTTAGCCACAACTTGATCCATCATGTTTTGAATCAATTTGGAAACATTCTCACCTTGTTTTAGTATTCTAGATTCATATGACAAAGTTTGATCTCTCATTTCCTATAATACTGCAATATGCATACAATGGATGCATGCAATGGATGAATGCAAAGAACATTATGCATGTCATGTGACCATTCATTTCATATCATGCATTCCAATGTCATAGTAACCAGGTTCTCATAATCAACCTTATCTTTTAAATTTTGGTTGTCTCTCATTCATTTGAAGTCTTTTCTTCAAACTTTTGGTTCTTTTCTTTTTTCATTTTTCTTTTCATCTTTTTCTAATTTCTCATCATGATTCTCACATGCATTCATTTGTTTAAGAAATGTTCTTTGGTTGCTTATAGCCCTTAGGTATTAACGTTCTCATTGAATTTCTTTTTCGCTTCCATTCTTGGATTTCTTTTCTTTTCTTTTATTTATCTTTCCTTTCATTTTTGTTATCCTTAAGTCTTTCCAAAGTAATATCTGGGTTTGTTATGAACATTATTGATCATTACTTAATTCCATGACAAATGTAATGAATTCATGACAAGGATAGGTAAGAAAATTTTGATCATAAGGAAAAAAAAAAGATATTGATTGCACTTAAATTTTATCTTTTTCATGCTTAATTTTAGTGCAATTTGACTTATATATTAGCTTGTTCTTTGGCATTTTTGGCAAAAATACTCTAAATGCACATCATTCTTATGTCTAGGTACAATTAAAGAAAATGAGGAATATTGGTCAATTTGGATACAATGTAGAGGATTTTTGGTGCAAATGTGTGCAAATGGCCTTAACTAGTGTCAACATGTCACATTTGATTTTTAGTTGTTAATTTCGTAGGAATTACTTTTTCATAGATATTAGTTGATCAAACCAACTTTAGATAGTTTATAAGGATAAAGGGTACTTAGGCTAGGAACTTCTTTAACTAATTCTCATATGATCAACATCTAGACTTTTATAATCTTTATTATTACTTGATGGCTTGTGTGCTTGTAGGATTTCCTAATCAAGTTTTTGTAGCCGTTGTCGAGGATTAGGTGTAAAAAGTCCTAGGTTAATATCAACTTTCACCATACTCTATTATAGATTGGTTCCCTTTAGTGTACATGCCTTAGGCTAGAAATTAGGTTTGTTTTGGTTTTAGGTGTACATATCACAGGATCTTTTGTTGACCATTTTTTTAGGTGTATATACTTAGAGTTCTATTTTTAGAGTGGTTCATTAAGTCTTGTGCTTTTATGGCCCATATAGGCACTCATTTAGGAATCATGAGTTGATCTATCACTCCTCCAACCTCTCATCCATAATAATGTTTTCAATCGTGAGTTGATCCCTCTAGATCTTAGGAATTATAAGCCTACTTGTAGAAGAATTATAAAGGAAAGACAAATCAATCCAACCAATATCATGGCCGAGCAGGACATTAAAGCCCTTAGGGATTATGTTGTGCTCGATATTCATGGTTTTTAGCCTAGCATTAGGAGGCCAACAATTCAAGCCAATATTTTTTAGATTAAACTTGTAATCTTTCAGCTAATATTGCAGTCAGTGCAATTCAATGGTCATTCGAGTAAGAATCTAAATGCTCATTTTTAAGATTTTTTAAAAATGTGTGATACATTTAAACACGTGTTACTGAGGATGCCATTAAGCTTAGGTTGTTTCCATTTTTCATTAGAGATAGAGCCAAGAAGTAGTTAGCCTCAATGCCACCAAATTCCATCACCACTTAGGATGAGTTAGTGTAGAAGTTCATGGCTAAATTTTTTCTTCTGGCCAAGATAGCCAAGCTTCGAAATGAAATTACTACATTTTCCTAGCATGACTTGGAGACCTTGAATAAGGCATGGGAGAGATACAAGGAGCTCATATGACAGTGTCTACACCTTAGACTATCAAAATGGTTAGAGATCTAAATCTTTCATAATGGGTCAGTGCAATATTAAGACTCTCTTAGATGCTAAATTAGGAGTTGCTTTGATGAGTAAGACTTTTGACATAGTTTATGATCTTATTGAGGATGTGGCAACTAATAATTGCCAGTGATCTAATAAGAGATAGCATTCTAGGAAAGCTTCGAGGGTGTATGAGCTTAGTGAGCTTACAACACTAAATGCTAAGATAATTCCCTAGCTAAATCTATAAAGCCTTTACATTATAAGGTTACATCTTCAGAGCCTAATCTTAATCGCCCTAGGTTTACTCATACCTATAGTTCCATAGCTATGTGTAAGGTATGTGGGGTAGGACATCCAGAGGAGTCATGTCTGAATACTTACTCAAAGTTAGTTTCATTTGTAGGATAGAACCCGAAGTAGCCCAACAACCCCAATTTTACCACATACAACCCAAGTTAGAGGAATAATCATGTTTACTCTTGGAATTAGCAATAAAACCACCATCCCACATCTTTTTAACCTAGTCAGCACCATTATCACTAATACCACTACCACATCATAGCATGTTCAGTTTTTTAAACCACCTCACCTAATCAGCTTCTAGTAGCCACCTTATATCAGCACTACACACCTTCATATCCATCTATTCCACCTCTAAATAAGAAGACCTCAATTGAGGATCTTTTAGGTTCTTTTATTAGGGCTTAGACCTCATTTATGCAAACCTAGAATATTATGCTTCAGAACTAGCCTATGTTTGTAAAGAATTTAAAGGCCTGAATTAGTCAGCTAGTTACTTTTTTAAGTACCTGACCCCAAGGCACCTTACCCAGTAACACAAAGTTCAATCTTATGAAAGAAGGAAAAAATCACTGCAAAGTAATTACACTTAAGAGTGAAAGATAGTTAGCTAGTGACTAAGTCCTGATAGGTTCTCAAGATGTGGCAAATGAGGAGTCTGATAATAATGAACTTGATAGAAACCTATATTAAAATTATGAAAAGGGTAAAAAGAAAGACAAGGGTATAGTATCAGTTTATACCCAGTTACCATAAACTTCATCCTCTAGTGCTTTACCTAGTTTATCTAAACTTGTTTCTTTTAAAGCTAAGCCATCTAGGCCTTATATTCTTTTCCTTCAATGGTTTTAGAAGTAGAAAGAAAAGAAGCAATTCTTTAAATTTCTTAAAGTGTTTAAGAAGCTACACATTAATATCCCATTTGCATATGCACTTAAATAGATGCCTACCTATACAAATTTATGAAAGACATTATTTCTCATAAAATGCTTGAGGATTATGAGACAGTTGTAATCACCAGTTAGTGTACATTAGTGATTCAAAGAAGGCTACCTACTAAGCTTAAAGATCCTAGCAACTTTACCATTCAATGTATCATAGGTAGTATGTCTTTTGGTAGAGCTTTATATGACCTAGATGCTAGCATTAACCTGGTGACTTGGTTTATTTTTCAAAGATTAGACATAGGAGAGGTTAAACCCACCTTAATTACTTTGCAGTTGGCTAATAGGTCATTGTAATACCCTAGAATGATTGTAAATGATGTTTTGGTTATGACAAAGAAATTCATTTTTCTTATAGATTTCATTATGTTGGACATGATGATGGATTGTGATGTCCCAATTATTTTAGGAAGGCCATTTTTAGCCATCGAAAGGGCATTGATAAATGTGTAAAAAGGTAAGTTGACTATACAAGTATAGGACCAGGAGGTCTGATTTAATATTTTTAAGGCTTTGAAGTATTCAAATGATTTTGATGAGTGTTATAGGGTAAAGGTAGTCAGTAGCTTGGCTAGTGATATTTTTCACCTAGAGCATCTAATCTTATAGTTTAAAGATTCCCCTTTTATTGTTGAGGTAGAATATATGGATTTGAGCTAGGATGATGATGTGATTTTGATGATCTCTACTGATCGATATGCTCCACCTTCTAGTCTTGAGCCTTTAGTAGACATAGATACTTTTTCTAGAGTAATTGAACCTTCTATGGTAAACCCACCAGTTATTAAGTTTAACCCATTACCCTCATACCTTGGTATGCTTACTTAGGTAAAGATGACATTTTACCTGTGATCATATCTGTATTCTTGACTGATGATTAAGAGGCATGACTTCTATCGATCCTGCATGATCACAAGTTAGTTATAGATTGGTCAATTACTGACATTCAAGGAATTAGGCCATTTTTTTGCACATACAAATTTTTTATGGAGGATGGATTTGGGCCAACCATTGAGATGTAGTAGAGTTTGAATCTGACCATGAAAAAAGTGGTGAAAAAATTATCAAATGGTTAGAATATATCCAATTTTGGATAGTGCATGGGTTAGCCCGATTTAATATATGCCAAAAAAAGTGGGATGATTATGGTGGAGAATGAGAATAATGAAATGATTCCCACTAGGATTGTTGTTGGATGGTAGGTTTGTATGGATTACCAAAAGCTAAATAAGGCTATGAGGAAGGATCATTTTTCTCTATCTTTTGTTGATTAGATGTTGGACCAAGTATTCAGGCATAAGTATTATTGTTTCTTGGATAGGTATTCTAGATACAATCAGATAGCTATAGCATCTAAATACTAAGAGAAAACTATTTTTACCTTTATTTTTGCTACAATTACCTTTAGGAGAATGCCTTCTGGACTTTATAATGCCCTAGCTACTTTTTAGAAGTGTATGATGGCTATTTTGTTTGATAAGGTAGAGGATTTCCTTGAGATGTTCATGTATGATTTTTCAATCTTAAGTGATAGCTTTGAGGATTGCCTTGATCATTTAGCTCATGTTTTGATTAGATACAAGGAAACCAACCTAGTGCTGAATTGGGAGAAATGTCATTTCATGGTTAAAAAAGAGGATAGTGTTAGGTCATAAGGTTTCTGTCGCAAGGATTAAGGTTGATAGATCTAAGATCTAGGTGACAGAGATAGTCACCTCCAACTATAGTTAAGGGTATTAGGAGTTTTCTTGGACATGAGTGATTTTATAAAAAATTCATTAAAGACTTTTCCAAGATATCTAAACCCTTATGTAGAAAGAGGTGAAGTTTAAATTTGATAATGATTACTTGCATACTTTTTGAATGCTTAAAGAAAATTAGTTTTTGCTTCAGTCATTATAGCACCTGATTGGTCTCTACCATTTGAGCTTATGTGTAATACTAGTGACTATGTAGTAGGAGCTATTTTAGGGCATAGGATAGGAAAGTAATTTCATTCCATATACTATGCAAGCAAGACTTTGATTGGTGTTTAGTTAAACTATGCAACTACTAAGAAAGAGCTATTAATAGTTGTATTTGTTTTTGATAAGTTTCACTCGTATCTCATAGGATCTAAAGTTATAGTTTACACTAATCATACTATGATTAAATATTCCATTATAGAAAAGGATGCAAAGCCTAGATTGATTAGGTGGATTCTCTTCCTATAGGAGTTTAATTTGGAGATTATAGATAAAAAAGGATCAAAGAACCATGTGGTTGACCATCTTTCTAGGTTAGATAATGGCAGCATTAACAGTGATATGAGCATTGGTGAGACTTTTCCTAATGAGTAGTTAATGAAATTTTAGCATAAAACCTTACCTTGGCATGCTTATTATGTCAATTTCATTGTTGGTGGGGTTTTAGCCTAGATCTATCATTTCACCAAAAGAAAAAGTTTTTGCTTGATGTCCGATATTATGTTTAGGAAGAGCCTTATATCTTTAGGTAGTGTAAGGATCACATTTTGAGGCAATGTGTCTTAGTGGAGAAAGTTGATGATATACTGAGACATTGTCATGCTTTTAATTATGGTGGACATTTTGGAGGATAGATGACTACAGTTAAAGTGTTTCAATCGGCATTTTATTGGCCCACTCTATTTCGAGACGTGCATTTGTTTGTTCAGAGATGTGATTGATGTAAAAGAGTTGGCAGCATATCTAGGAGACATGAGATGCCTTTAAACCAAATCTTGAAGGTTGAGATTTTTTATGCATTGGGTATAGAGTTTATGAGACCTTTCATTTCTTTTTATGAGAACCACTAGATTTTGATGGCTATGGATTATGTTTCGAATGGGTAGAGGTGACAACTTTGCCCACTAGTGATGCTAGGGTACTACTCAACTTTTTTAGGAATGATATATTTTCTAGATTTGGAACCTCTAGAGTCATCATTAGTGATGAGGGATCCCATTTTTGTAATAAGGTTTTTTATGCATTGGTAGCTAAGTATAGGGTCACTCATAAGGCTACCAATGTTTATCATCCATAGTGTAATGGTCAGGTAGAAATGTCAAATAGGAAAATCAAGTCCATACTTAAGAAAACTGTAAATTCAAGTCGTAAGGATTAGTCTAGGAGATTACATGATGTATTGTAGGCATATAGACTACCTTCAAGACCCCGATTGGGATGTCACCTTATTAGCTCGTATATAGGAAAGCTTTTCATTTGCCAATAAAGTTAAAGCACAAGGCATATTGGACTATTAAGAATTTGAACTTTGATTTAGATGCCATAGGTGAAAAACAACTTTTATAGCTTTATGAGTTTAGTGAGTTTCGCTTGTGTGCCTATGATAGTGCTTAGTTGTTTAAGGAAAATATGAAAAAATGGCATGACAAGCAATTTTTAGATAGGACATTTGAGCCTAGTCAGCATGTTTTGCTATTTAGTTCTCGCTTAAAGCTTTTTCCAGGGAAGCTTAGGTTGAGATAGACGTGCCTATTTGTGTGACATAGGCTTTTCCTTATAGCATTATAGAGATTATGGATGAGGTGCAAAAGGTTACTTTTAAAGTGAATTGGCATAGATTGAAACACTATTACAGATGAGAGATTAGGGGAATGATGAAAGTGATTCATTTTAGAGATTGATTCTCTTGAGCATATAGTCTAGGCTTTTAACTCTAAAGAAAGCACTTTTTGAGAGGCAACCTAAGTTTTATTTTTCACGCTCTTTATTTTTGTATGTGCTTATGTATATATGTGTGCATGTTTTTGTTCTTGTACATATTTGGTTTTCCTTATTTGTAAATAGTAGTTTTATGTTCATTCAATTATGATGTACATACTTGTTCATTTGCCTAATGTTTAGGAGGTTATGATTTTCTTGTACATATTGATATAATTCTTTGTATAGCTGTTTCTTGTTTTGTAGGTTGAATAAAAGCTTGAAATGGATGCATTAGTTTTGGTCAAAGTAAGAAGTGGACATTTAGCCACCATGCCTCTATGATGATAGGGGAGTTTCCTTGTTCTTCTCTATTATGCTTTATTGCTTACTACTTTCGCATTGAGGACAGTGTATTATTTAAGTTTTGGGGTATGAGAAAATTTTCAAAAGTTCTTTGTAAAATTTTTTAGTTTTCCTTGAGCTTAACATTTAGTAGCTTAAATCTTTATTATACTTTCTTTGATTAGTTTTGCATGAAGCCAATGATAGGTAGCGATAGATAAATTGTAAATTTTTTTAGTTTTCCTTGAGCTTGCCTTGAAATTGAGCTTAGCATTTAATAGCTTACCTTGAAATTGAGCTTAGCATTTAGTAGCTTGCCTTGAAATTGAGCTTAATATTTAGTAGCTTAAATATTTATTATACTTAATTTGATTATTTCTGCATAAAGTCAATGATAGGTAGTGATGGATAAATTGTAAAAATTTTTAGTTTTCCTTGAGCTTGCCTTGAAATTAAGCTTAAAATGTAGTAGCTTGAATCTTTATTATACTTTTTTGATTAGTTTTGCATGAAGCCAATGATAGGTAGGGATGGATAATGAATATAACTTTTAGAAAAGATTGTATGTGTGTGAAATATGAGATGATACTTAGGTTTAGTGAATTCTTGAATATGGTATTCATTTGTGAGTGATGCTTTGAACATTAAATTGCATTTTTTATTTAGAAATGATTATGTGAGCATGAGATTGTTTTTATATTGATCTTTTAAGTTATGTTTCATGATTCTGGAATTTGTTTTGATCATCTCTCGAAGCAAAATCCTAGAGGACACATGATTAGGGAAATGATATAGGCAATCCTTGGATTGTTTGAGCCTTTCAAGCCAACCTTGACATAGTATTTCCATAGTCTCCCCATTTAAGCCTTACGATTCCTTTTCTTTGTTTTGAAAATGACATTACAAGCCTATAGCCTTCTTTTGATATTTCCTATCTTTTTGGTCCCTTGCCCTATATGCATTAGGATATTCATGTACATTGTGAGCTATGCATCATTAGGATGGAAGGGTGGAGCTTGAAAAGTTGAAAAATTAAAAAATAAAAAAAGAAAGAGAGAGGAAAGTCAAGCTAGCTTGCCAAAGAAAAAATAATAAATAAATAAATAAAGTGGTGAAAAAGCAAAGAAAAGAAGTAAAGAAAGAAAAAGGTAAAATCAAAGCTTAGGGGAGTGATTCTTTAGTTAAGCTTACCTTTCTTACCTTGGAAGCTCAACTATGGATGATCCTAGACATGTGATGCATTGTTAGGATACTTGAGCCTGAATGATTTTATCATACCATGACCTTAGCCTTACATTACAAGCTTAACTAAGTTCTAAATGATCCTTGGTCCTATGTTTATCTACATTAGTGAAAAGAGATGTGATAAGCAAACTTATGAAAATGAGCATACTTTATTGATTCTTGTTATTAAAGTTTCATGTTTTGCATAACATTACTAGATTTTATGCGAGGATGTCTGAGAGATGTTGCTTGCTTGTCGAACCATAGTTAGGAATGAGCATAGCTTAGGTAGATTCTTGTATACTAGCACTTATTCATGATTTTGCTTTAGTTATATTTATTGATCAATCCATGAGGCAATCATGTTACATGTAGCATTGAGAGAATAGTATGAGCTTTGCTCAATCTTGTTTTGCTTGGGGACAAGCAAAAGCTTAAGTTTGGAGGTTTCACTGCATTTAAATTTTAGCTTTTTCATGCTCAATTTTAGTGCAATTTGACATATATCTTAGCTTGTTCTTTGACATTTTTGGCAAAAATACTCCTAAATGCACTTTATTCTTATATGTAGGTACAATTAAAGAAAATGAGGAATATTGGTCAATTTGGATACAATGTGGAGGATTTTTTATGCATATGTGTGCAAATGGCCTTAACTAGTGTCAATAGGTCACATTGACACTTAGGGAGTTTTTTTAACTTTTCTTGCTTGATTTTGTTTAGTCTTATTTTCATAGATTTTTCTTAGTAAAATATGTGATAAAAATATCAATTAACTGTTGGAAATTTTTGTAAAAAATAAAAATAAAAAAAAATGAAAGGTGCAAGACTATACATAGTGATAGACGTGCATGGGGTATTACAAAGCTGCCTAAGCTAGGAAATAAGAAAGGAGCTAATGTAGTGTATTGGAGAGATATGATTAGTCATTATGTTGACTTAGCAAAGTAGCCATTACATGAGGAATTAGTTTGCAATTCTGCTAAGGAAAAATAGTGAAGCACCCATGACCTAGCTTTACACCAACGTGTGCCACCAGTAGGAAGAATGAAGACTCTAAAGGCCCAGGCATGCACTAACAGTGAATCGAAAGGTTTGATTGGAGCAAAGTGCAAGTTCTAGATGTGAACAGTTCATTTTGGCGTGGAACCTCTTTCGTTGTGGAGTTCTATTTAATCTCTCTTTCTCTTTAGATCTATAGCTTTATGTTTTACTTGATAAATCTTAATTGAGTTCCTTGATTTTACTTGAAAATAGTAGCTGTTTGGATAGAAACCTCGTAAACCAAATTTGTTTGTCACTTATCGATACACTATTTTGATGTTTTAGTTTGTTGAGCTAATTTTATGCTTGAGTCTTATGATTTTCTTGTTAATTCTTGTGAAACACTTATCAATGAAGATGTTCTTAACTCATTTAAAGATCTTTCGCAACTAGTGATCATATATTGAAATTGTTTTTTAAGTTCTTGTGATTTAGTTCTTACGTGAGTTGTAACCATCTTCTATTCAAGCGCTGTTCCACTGTTTTTAAGTTTTCTATTGCATCCTAATTCTGCATTTTCATTCTTTATTTATTCTTACAAATTCTAGTTAGTTTTAGGTTCATTTGTACAGCTTAGTTTCATTTTATGCTACATTTTAATTTATTGTTCACACATATTCAATACATGTAATAGCTATAGAAATTTTTGTTCATGTGTGTGCTCACTATTGTTCAATTTATCTATTGCATTTCAAATCTCTAGTTAGTCTTTTAAAAGTTAATTCAAATTCCATTTAGATTTAGGTTCATTTTTATAGTTTAGAAACTCAAACCCTGAGGTGTAATGGTGCAAGTCATGTATGAGTAGGTTTTGTCACTATTGAGGCATTTTCTTTGCAATTTCATTTCTACATTTTAATTTTTCATATAAGCCAGCTTTTATCTCTTCATTTAGGATATATAAAGTTCTAGTATTTCATCATTAGGAAGCAAGTCAATCTCAACATGCAAGTTTCTTCTTCATTTTTTCTGATATAATGCTTTATAGTTCAGCTTTGACTTCATGAAAGAATTCTATTTTTTTTAAGCTTATGTTTAATGCATTTACTACTTCATTGGTTTGTATAGGTATTCATCTTAATGCACTTTTTAGTTTAGATTTATTTTCTTAGCTTTTGTTTTTCTTAACCTCATGTAAAAGTCAATTAGGATAGCTTGGGTTGCACTTAAAATTTCTAGCTTTCATTTCATTATAGGCTTTCTCTCTAGGTTGATTAGTTGTCATTTTCATGTTCCATAATTCTAGAATTTTTGGTAATATTTTCATGCAATTGTTACTACTGTATTTCACACTTGCTTTTTATCTTTGCATTTTATTATAGGTTTTTAAAATTTTAGAATTAGTGGTACAAGATTTAGTTCTCAATTAGATTAGTTGTGGTGAAATTTTAATTTTGCAATTGCATTTTATTTTCATAGTCTTAATTCATTTTTTTTACATGATTTGTTTTCTTATTTGATTTTTAGTTGCTAATTTCGTAAGAATTATTTTTTCATATATATATTAATTGATCAAACCAACTTTAGATAGTGTATTAGGATAAAGGTTACTTAGGCTAGGAACTTTTTTAACTAATCCTTATAGGATTGACATCTACACTTTTATAGTCTTTATTGTTACTTGACGGCCTGTGTGCTTACAAGATTTTCCAATTAGATATCCATTACTAACACAAAAGGAATATAGTAAGGCATTAAAAGAAGGTGTAAGCCTTTGAAGTATAAAAGAATGGAGGGTAATCAAAAGGAATAGATATCAAGGAATAAATTATTAGCTCCCCAAATAATGAACATTAAGGCAATTCACCTCAAACTTATCTAGATCCTCAATCCAAAACTCATGCCATCAATGATGTTAACTCTTTTTAGTTCATTGGACCGACCTCTACCCCCATGACCTGAAACTGATGTAAACCCATTTTTCAATTCAGACCATTTTTTATACTGATTTTTCTTACATCTATGTCCATTTCTTGCTTCTTCTCTGCACTGTACCTTTTTTACTTTTTTTTACATCTAAGTTAACCTTTTTTGGTTTTTAACTCGAACAATTTTCTTATGACTTAGATTGCCCTTTTCAAGTTTTCAATCTGGTTGTTCTCTTTTCTTTTTTTTTTTTTTTGAGCTATCTTTTTAGGTTTTCAACTCAGATAACCTTTTTATGACTCAAAATGCCCTTTTCAAGTTTTCATTATGGGTCTTTCTTCTTTTTTTTTCTTCTTTCTTTCTTTTCTTTTTTTTTTCTTCAAGCACAATACTTTTTTTTAACACCTAAGTTTACTGGATTTGGTAATTCATCTTTATCCATCTCTACCATAATCAATGCTCTACCTAAAAAAGCTTTTTTCACCACATATGGACCTTTTCTAATTGGGTGTCTATTTTCTTTTGTTGTACTGTTGGCTTGGCAAGATTTTTTTAGGACTAGTTCATCCTTGCGAAAGTGCCTAGGTCATATCTGTTTGTCATGCATTGCATCATTCTTCTTTGATACATTGATCATGTGAGAACACTATGAGTCTTTTCTCTTTAATGAGATTTAACTATTCAAAGTGATTGCAAACCCACTCTCTTTTTTCTAGTTTTTCTTTCATTAAAACTCTTAGTAAAGAAATTTCCACTTTAATAGGTAGCACAACCTCCATCCTATACACTAGTGAAAAAGGGGTGGCTTTGATAGAGGTGCAAACTGACATTTTGTAAGCATGCAAAGTAAATGGTAATTTCTCTTGCCAATCTTTATAAATGTCAATCATCTTTTCTAGTATCTTCTTGATATTTTATTAGCCACTTCCACTACACCATTCATCTTGGGGCGATAAGATGCCAAATTACGATGTTCTATCTTGAACTGTGAACATACTTCCTTTATCATTTTGTTATTCAAATTGCTAGCATTATCAAAGATAATCCTTTTCAAAAGTCTGTGTTGGCAAATTATTTCCTTTTTAAGGAACTTATGCACCATTGTCCTTGTGAAATTGGCATAAGAAGTTCAACCCATTTCAAAAGTAATCAATTGTCACAAAGATGAAGCGATGCTCATTTGAAGCATTTGGGATAATGGGTCCAATCATGTCCATTCCCTACATCGAAAATGTCCAATGAGGTGCTAGCACATGCAACGAGACTAGAGGAAAGTGAATTTTATCTACATAGATCTGTCATTTGTGGCATTTTTTGGCATAATTAATACTTTCATTTTCTAATATTGACCAATAATATCATGCCCTCATAACTTGTCTGGCCATCATATATCTGTTTGCATGCACCTCGCATATTCCCTCATGCACTTTTTCAAGAATTTTTTTAACTTTATCAGTGTCTACACATCTTAAAAGAATCTGATTTTGGCTTCTTTTATACAAAAATTTTTCATTAAGAATGAATCACATTGCCAATTTTGTTATTATTCTTTTATTATTCTCAAAAGAATGTATTTAATGTACTGTATGATATCATAATACCACAACTGCTTATCAACTTCTTTTTCAACATTCGAGTAGTGTGCTAGCAACTCTTGTGTTTGCATTCTAATGGGCTGAATTTTTTGTGTTTGTATTCAATTTAAACATTACAACCAATCTAGTCAGTGCATCAGTGATTTGGTTCTCTTTCCTAGGAAGGTGCTAAAACTAAACTTCTTTAAACTACTTAATCAATTCATCTATGTACTTATGGTGAAATACCAACTTTTGGTCCCTTATCACCAATTCACCTAGTAGTTGGTAAATAACCAAAGCTAAATCATCGTACACTTTTAGCATTTTAATTTACCTTCTAATTGCCATTAGCAAACCCATAACACAAGCGTCATATTCTACCACATAGTTGGTGTAATGGAAACTTAACCTGACAATGCAAGGATAATAATTTCTAGCTGAGGATATCAGCACTGCTCCAATACCATGCCCTATGATGTTGGATGCACTATCAAAGAACATTTTCCAAACTTCTTCAACAAATTCCTCTTCTTCGACTTGTAAAACTGCCATTAAGTCTTTGTCTGAAAATTCAAACCTAATATGCTCATAATCTTCGACAGCACGATCCATGAGAAAGTCTGCTATTACACTTCCTTTAATGGCTTTTTATACCACGTATACAATGTCATGTTCTAAGAGCATCACCTGCCATCTTTCTATCCTTCTTGACAAAGATGGTTTTTCAAAGATATACTTAAGAGGATCCAATCTTGATACCAACCAAGTCATATGATAGAGCACGTATATTTCAAAACCTATGCGTAACCCACACTAATGTGCAGTACATTTCTTCTAGTTGTGAATACTTAGTTTCATCCTCAGTAAATTTTTTACTCAAATAATAAATGGCATGCTCTTTTTTACTAGTCTCATGCCTTTATCCCAACGTACATCCCATGGAGTTCTTGTGAATTGTCAAATATAAATCAAAGTTTTTTTTGCTACAAGTGGTACTAGCACCAATGGATTAGCCAAGTATTCTTTTATTTTTTTGAATGCACTCTGGCACTTTTGATTCCATTCACCAAGTTAACTTTTTTAAAGTAATTTAAAGATGGGATCACATTTCGAGGTTAGCTTAGAAATAAAACAAGAAATATAATCCAGCCTCCCTAAAAACCCCTTCACTTTTTTTTTGTATGCGTGGCAGGGACAAGCTTTTAATGGCATTGATTTTGTTTGGGTCCACTTCATTTTCCCTTTTGTTGACCATGAATCACAACAATTTTTTGGACTTGACCTTGAAGGTACACGTTATTGAATTTAGTTTGGACTTTTGTAACCTTTCAAAAAGCTTTTTAAGGTTGGCAACATGATATTTTCCTTCATGAGATTTTGTTATCGTATCATCAACATACACCTCTATTTCTTTGTACATTATGTCATGGAAGAGAGTTACCATCGCCCTCTGATATGTAGCACCAATATTTTTCAATCTGAATAACACAAACCTTATAAAAAAATGTGCCCCACATTATTGCAAACGTAATTTTTTCCATTTATTCCCAATCCATTTTGATTTGGTTAGAAAAAAAAAACCATCCATGAATGAAAACATGGAGTGCTTGGCAATAGTATCCACAAGAGTATTAATATAAGGCAGTGAAAAATTATCTTTAGTGCTAGCTCTATTCAAATCCTGATAATCTATGCACATCTTCACTTTTCCATCATTTTTGGGGACTAGAACTATACTAGCTACCCATTCAGGGTACTTGGCTACTTTTTAAAAGCTAGCATCAAATTGCTTCTTAACTTCCTTCTTGATTTTTAAAAGCATCTCAAGCTTTATTCACCTCAACTTTTGTTGGACTGGCTTGTATTTTGGCCTTAAAGGGCAATCTATGTTCGACAATATTAGTACTATGCCCTAGCATGTCTTAATACCACCATGCAAACACATCAATATATTTTCAAAACAAATCTTCAAAATTTTCCCTTTCAATAGGCAAAAGCAATGTGCCAACCTTGATTTCCTTTTTATTTTCCTCATCATTTAAATTAATCATGTCTGCAGCTTTTTGGTGTGATTCTATTTGTCTTTTTTCTTGTTCCATTAATCTTAAGAGATCAAGAGGTAAAGCATAGTCTTTTGAATCCTCATCATTATCAAGTTCATCGATGCAGATGAAATTTTCAAAATCAAATCCAGAGTTATTATTGAAACCATCCATAATGTTCATTATTTAGAGTTCTAAAAATAGATAATATTATAAAGGCATGGGTGGATATTTCAATGGAAGCAAAATGCAAAAGTAATTTATGCTAAGAAATATAGGAATAAATAGATATGAACATATTGTGAAGCGAGAAATGCATTGCATTTTATCATTTTATTAATGATGATGAAAAGTAAGCTCATACAAACTTCTTGCATGCCTTTGGGCAGAGGCAATTGGTGATCCCATTTATTACATTAGCTAGGTTCAATGACAACAAAAACAAAACAAGCTGTATTTTCTAGTAGGCTCTAAAATTCACTTTTTGTTGTTCAAAATGAATGGTTTCATTTTTGGGATTTTCTAAGTGTTCCAAAGTATTTTAAGTTGACTTAATCAAATCCAATTTGTCCTTCTTTACTGCTTAAAGGAGAAGTAATATGTAGGATGATAGGATTTGAACCCGTGACATTTTGTAACCAAAACAAACGCACTACCAAACTACACTACATCCCTTTTAATTGGCCTACGATTTTATTATAGGGAATCCCTGTCTTGTTTTCCACCTAATTAAGTATGGTCTATTATTTCACCTCGAGGGATGCTTAAGCAAATTCTAAAATAAGTGCATAACTTCAAAAATCAACACAACTCCATATCTACCTAACTTTAACTAAACATACTGCATTTAAAATATCAAGATTAAGTGCTCAAGATAGTGGAAATATTGCAATTAAAAAAAAGCAAATTTCAGAATTTGTCTCATGCTTTCACTATATTCAATCTTTTTTTAAAAACTATACTTAAAGTCAATCAAAGTTACTATCATTGGATTATGAGAAAATAATAAAGAGAAGTGATGTAATGATTCTAAACATGAAAAATTAAGCTCAAAAACATCTTTTTGATAAAACTATAGAGTTAAGGAAAATGCCCTTACCTATTATTGGGTTTAATATCTTATTAAAGTTAAAAGATATCAATTTCATTTATGGAAAAGCGAATCAATTAAGGAAAATAGTGAGGAATATGTTTGAAGGTGTCCTTCCTACTTCTCAAGTTAGTGATGTTGATGTTCAAAGTGATAAAAAAGAAGATGAAGAAAATGACCTGAATGAGGCTAAGTTGTGAAAAAAAAAAAAGAAATATCTTTTTGAGCTACCTTATTGCAAATATAATTTATTATGTCATAACCTTGATGTGATGCACATAGTGTTGAATTTTTTGAAGTTGCTCATAATGGAATAAAATTGCCTATTCATTATGAAACATGGCATAAAATTCTAACAGAAGTAAAAATTGATGCTTTAAATTTTATTAAGGTATTAGTATAATTAATTAAATTAAGATATTAATTAATTTAAAATTGGTAGATCAATTGTAACTTTTCTTTTTATATTGTTACAGTCATGATTTTTACTTAAAATACTTACTTCATTTGTTTGAAGTCATTAGGAAAGAAATGGAAAGACTATAAGCATAATTTGAAGAAAAAGTATTTTGATCGAAATAGTACTATATATTCGATAATGGAAAAGTTACCCTGTGGTGTAATTAGGTGGTAGTACGAACACTTGGTAAGATTTTGGATCTCAAGGAATTGAAAGGTACTACTTTAGAATTTTTAAGATTATTTTTAATAATAAAGGTATTTTATGTTTTTAGATGGTAATATTTGTCTTTCTGCTCTATATGTAATTTTTTTTTATGAAAAGAAAAAGAAAAGATTGAGATTGTTGGTAGAAAGCAACAAAAATATAGGCATACGAACGGATCAAATAGCTTTGCAAAAAGCAAAAAGAAAAAGTAAGTTAAGCATGAAAAAAGTTGCAATTTATGTATGTTTAGGACTTTTGTCCCATCAAATGGAAAAAATATAAATTTATAGTTGCATTTCTGTTTTAACAATTTGGATAGCTCCATTTCTATTTTAACAATTTAGATAGCTTCAATACATAATATTGAACTTGTACAAATGGTTGAACTTGGCTGCCACACTTGATATGTGTGAAACGTTATTGTTTATGTGCGTTTAGGACTTTTTATACTGTCAAAAGGCAAAAATATAAATTTATAGTTATATTTCTGTTTAATAGTATAGATAGCTTTAATACATGATATTAAACTTATCTGAATGGTTGAACTTGGTTGCCATGCTTGATATGAGTGAAAATGTTACTATTTTTTTGTTTTTAGAACTTTTTATGTTGTCAAAGGGTAAAAATGCAAATTTTTAGTTATATTTTTATTTTAACAATTTAGATAGCTCCAATACATAATATTAAACTTATCTGAATGATTGAACTTTGCTGCCATGCTTGATAAGTATGAAAATGTTATGGTTTATGCGTTTTTAAGACCTTTTATGCTGTCAAAAGGCAAAATTATAAATTTATTACTATTTTATGTTTTAACAGTTTAAATAATTCCAATACATGACATTAAATTTGTTTGAATAATGATCTTGGCTGCCATGCTTGATATGTATGAACAAGTTGCTGTTTATGTGTTTTTAGGACTTTTTATGCCATCAAAAAACAAAAACATAAATTTGTAGTTATATTACTGTTTTAATAGTTTATATACCTCTAATACATAATGTTAAACATGCCCAAATGGTTGAACTTGGCCACCAAGCTGGATATGTGTGGAAATGTTACGTTGATGTGTTTTTAGGACTTTTTGTGCCATTAAAGGGTAAAAATATAAATTTACTACTATAATTATGTTTTAACATTTAGGTAACTCCAATATATGATATCAAATTTGCTCAAATGGTTGACCTTAGCTACTATATTGGATATGCATGAACAAATTACAATTTATGAGTTTTTAACACTATTTGTTATTGTTCATAAGTGGTTTTATGTAAGAGATTGAGTGTGATGAAAAAATTAGACATGTGAAACTTTTTTGAATAACTCACATGAAAAAAATAGGTCTTACTTGAATGTCAAAACACAAGAAATTTTGGTAGTTTCTTTGATTAATTCTATACAAATAATAAATTTATTATTGCAAATATATTATGAATTAATTATTAAACTTAATAGCTTTATTTTGTAATTTATAGGAGAAAACGAAAGAGAAAATGGCCACTGAGATTGAAGCATCATTAATTGTTCTATCAACATTCAAGACTTGAAAGATCAGATATTTATTAAAGTTGTTGGAAAAGAAAGACATGGACTGGTTTGAGGCCTTGGATTGGGTTCAACACCATCAACAATTTACATTATCAATAAGTCAGTCTTTACGAGACATCTTCATATTATGAAAGAGTTTGCAAACTATACAACTAAGTGCTGAGCAAATGGAAGCAGAAAGAGAAGCAGACAATGCTAGACTAGAAAAGAAACGTACTAGAATTAACGAAGAGTGTGCAAGATATTAGCAATTGCATGAATGATACGACACTTTATGAATTTTGTGTAACAACAATTTTTAGGAATCAATCTTAGTGGTCTACTAACTCAGGTATTAAATTTAGTAACTATTTATATTTTTTTAATCTAAATAGCTTTATTATTAAGTGTGAAAACGTAAAAACTTATTTCGCTTTATTTAGTAAGTTTTTTAGCACGCTAATGATCATGGTGAAAAAAATCATTTACCAAATTACAGTGCTCCGACTCTCAATAGTTATCAATTTCATACTTTTTGAATTTCTACTTAATTTATGTAATTGAAAAACAATTTGAATTTTATTGTATGTAACTTTTTAATGTACTTAAATAAATTATGTATTTTAATATTTATAATATTCAGTTTATGAATTTCATTTAAGTTTGATTTCTTTCAATATTCGTTTATATAATTATAGTAGTAACTATTGAAAGATATAAAGATTTAAATATAGTAAATTTCAAAATTTAGTGGTATTTATAGTAAAAAGTTGCCATTAAATGTAAGATTTCTAATGTTTAGGATATGCTACTGAAGAACAAAAATAATTTAGCGACGATTGTGTTGAAAATACTACTAAATTTAACAATGTTTAAACTTAAAAATGCTGCTAAATAATTGTGGTGTTTGTCTCATAAACGCCACTAAATCTAGTGGCATTCGATATATAAGCATCACTAACCAATCAACAGCATTTGTTCGAAACACCACTAAATTTGGAGGTATTTGTCTCAAAAATGCTGCTAAGTTGACAACATTTGTTCAAAAAATGCTGCTAAATTTCCTAATGTAGGTATAACTAGTGTTTTTAGTGATCGAGCTTGATAGTCGCTTCGTTCTACCTTTCGAGTGAGTGAAAGACCGGTATCTTCACCCGCGGCCAAATAAAAAAGCCCGACGTGAATCGCGCCAAGGAACCGGAATGAAAAAAAAAGTATGTGCGCCATTGCCATCCCATTCATGATGTTTTTTGTCAACCGTTGTTAAATGTTTAGTAGCATTTATAAATGCTGCTTAAAGTGTGAATAAACACAACTAAAAACATATTTTCTTGTAGTGTAATAATACACAAAATTATATATAATCATATAACATCCTATAGAGTTTATTACAAAATGTGAAAAATTAGTGTAAAATATAAAAAAATTACCATTATTTAAACATTGTATCAAAGAAAGAAAATAGAAGAATAGGAATGAAAATTTTTATACAAAAGTTGTTATACATGTTAAATTCATTATATCATCATTATAATATGACAACACATATATACTCATAAATGTAAATCTTAAAAAAATTAAGTTATCAATTAATTACTTATTATTATGAAAAATTTGTCTCCTTTAATTATATATTATATAGAGTTTAAATTTTAAATACATAATTTGAGCTATAAATCAATTCTTTTTATTTTTGTAATCTAACACCTAAAATTAAAGTAACGTAAGTATGGAAAACCTTACAGAATTCAAACAAAATTAAAGTTAAAAAAATAAAAAGAAATATTCATACTTAAAGTTTAAAAATATAAAATTAAAGTCATTGAATACTTAACAATATGTCTTGGACAAAAAAAATTAAAGATTAAATTAGTTTGTAGTATTAATTTTGAAATTTAAATTGTTTATTAAGATCAAAACACACAATATCATTTGATTCTATTCATGTATTAAAAAATTAGCCCATATACATAGACTTAGTTCATTTTTTTATCAAGTTAATATTTTGAAGTTATTTTTTGTATATATTTATAGAATATTGTTCTAACAAATTAATATGTTTATACAATCATAAATAATGATTAATAGATATGCGATCTATTCATGATTAATGAGCTTTCTATTTAAATTTTTTTTGAATTAATGACAAAACTAATTATGGCTAATTTATAGCGGGTAAGAATATTAATATTTAAACAATATAGATGAAATTAATTTAGTCATAATTAATTATTTTAAAATAAATATATTTAAAATTAAATTCATTAATTATACAACACATGATATTTAGTTATGACATTTCATATGTCAAAACTATAGTTTATCCATATAAGATTATTTCTTTTTTTATTAAAAATTTTGGTTTTTATATATTTATATAAGATATTAGATTGAATAAAAATAAAAAAAGAAAAGGTTAGTCGGCAAAGTTTAAAACTCATGTCTATTTTCACTTTCATAGGATGGTATTTATAAGCAACATAAACTATTTATGCCAAAGAGGAAATCCCTATGATTTTAAGTGCAAATTAAAAATTTTAAAATTTGATTAATTTAATTATTTCTATAACAAGAAAAGCAAATAAATATTAGCTTTCATTGTCAGACTCCTTTCATAAAAAATTTGCCTTTTACCATATATATAGTGTGCTGTCCCAATTTATAACCAGTCGAAAGCTTATAGTATAAAAAATATGTTTTTTTTGTTTAATTAATTTAATTTAATTTGATTGATAGTGATTTAATATATTTAACAGTAACATATTTATTGAAGGCAAGAATATTGATTAGTTATAAGTGAATAATTGTCATGAATTTTTTAAAAAAATTATTTGTTAAATTAAAAATATATATTTATTCAATGTAAGGCATGTGACAATTGTTCAAAATTGTTTACATGTAAAAAAAATAAAACTTCAACATTAGATTGTTTTTTATCAAAAGTTTTAACTTTCATATATTTATATAATATTTTATGGATACAATAGAGTTTAATGCAAGTTGTACTTTCAATGGATTGAACATATCAATTAATATTTTTTATTAATAATTAAGTAGAATTTGGCTTGAATATAAATCCACTTGTGAAATTTAAATATATTTTATATATCATCAATTTAATTCATAATTTATATTAATTTTTAAAAATATAATTGTAAAATATAAAAATCAAATAAAATTTATAAGTACGTGCAAAATATTAATAATCACATCTCTCCTGACCGTTAGAATAAACACAACATGCTTTGAAATAAGAAATGTGCATGCAATTTTCTTAAGTGTTAAAAATAATCCATCTTCTTTGCATTTTTAATGCTTAAATTTTATGTACCAAAAAATTAAAAAAAAAAAAAAAACCATGCTTAAAATTTGAAAGATATATATCCATCAAGTGGGACCTCAAAATAATGCTTTTCATCATCAAATGATCATGCTGTCGCACATTGTACACCTACTAGATTGTTACCTATTCCATAAAAAATAAAAATAGAAAACATTTTTATCTTTCTCTTCAACCAAAAGCTTGGTTTTACCAATCACATTATAAATTTTAAAATTTAATTAGATTTGATCATTTATATATTTATATTATATTATTTTTATTTTATTTTAATTTTATATAAAATATAAAAATTTTAATCTATATAATTTTTATTAAAAATTTAATTTATATTTTTTTTGTTTTTATATTATTTAATAATATTATCATCTAAAATTATTAGAAGTAATTTTAATACCTTCGAAATAAATTAAAAGAAAAACGGTTTTCGGAAATAAAATTAGAACCGAGTCCAAAGTGGTTATTACCACTCTTTTTTTATGGAGGAAATTTGAGATATATTTTTGTTATAGATAAAACTAGCCATCTCAAAGCCTTACACGTATGCTTCTTTTTGCACGCATCTTGATATGGACTCTTTCTTAGCGCGTTGCGTCATTACGAGTGTAACACGTGTCTTATAGGTCGCACTCCCTTAAATTTGACTTCATCCGTACACTTCATGTCACGTGTGTCTCGCACATGCATGCAGACCTCATCAAGGAGAAAACACATGAAAAAAAAGACATTCTTGAGTGTTGACAAAAAGGCCGAAGGTGACGGACATTTCCAATTGAATTAAATTCAAAATCCTTAATTAATTAATCTTTTGATAAAACATTATATTTAAGTTCAGGTAAATGGTTTTATGTATGCAACTTATTAAAAAAAATTGATGTTAATCCCATTGTCATTCTCATCCACTTTGTTTCAATTACCTTATTAAAAAGGTTAAATAATTGTTGTCATATTTTTAATTGATATTAACGTTACGTAGATTGATTTCAATGCATTCTATGTACAATCACAAATCATATTATATTATGATTATGTTTGGTGTATAAAATAATAGATAAAATAATATATATGATAATTATTTTATATTATATTTAATTTATATCTAATTGAAAGATATAAAATTATAAAAAAGATTATCATATTCTTGATATAGGATAATTCAATTCTTTCAAAATAAAAAAGATTATTTTTAATTTATAAATTTAAACTTACATGTCTTATTATATTTTTAAAAATTATATTAATAATTTAACTATATAAACTTTGGAGAAGGATAATTTTGATTATTCTATCATAATCCTTACACACATCAAATATAAGATAGGATAAGATTATTTAATTTAATCATATTTATAATATCATTTTATTTTCTACTATTATTATCTTGTGTATCAAACATGATCTATATTATAGTATATTATATTATATATAAACACGAGCATTTGAACCGTACACATAATTTAATCTTATATTAATAAAATTAGATAAAAGTGATTGTAGGATTTTGATTCTATACCATTAGATTTTCATGTGAAATATTTGTTGTCCAATGAAGGATCCAGAATTGTTTTGAGATGTTATTTATAATATATATATATATATAATGTTATTGATGAATTTATTAATTTTATCAATAGAAATGATGTGTAAAAAATTTTTTTTTGAGTTGTCTAGATAAATTTTTTAATTTTCTTATTTTTAAAATTTTTAAAGTGTTAAAAAATTATAAATTTTCCAAAAAAAATTTCTTTCAATTTTTCGAACCATTTGAATCCACCCATGTGCTATGGATGGTATTAGTTAAAACAATGTTGTAGGATATGGTTCAAAGTTAGTCTACTCTATGTTTATATATGACATTGGCCAATATTATTTTTTATGTTTATTTTCTTTTCTTTTATGTTGTAGCAACTATGGGAGATACCCTTAAAAAAATGTTTTGCATTATTTATTTATTTATTTATTTGTAAGAACACGTTTCACGTGATTAAGGCCTCATTTGGATACTATTAATGTTATGGTGAGGTGCAATTAGCACCTAAAAGTCTATTAGACATCCATTTGAATGTCATCTTCCCAAGCAATTGACAACTTTTAAACACCACTAAAGATAAAATTTTGAGTGAACCCTTAAGAGTACATTTGATTCGAGCGAATTCATAAATTTTTTTTATGGTGGATATTTGTTTTTTATGTTTGGTTCAAGGTAATCTAATTAAAAAGAAAAATGTCATATTCCTTATAGTACCTAAAGTCCTGGAATCATAAACTCATCTCTTTTTGTGGTATTTTACAATTTTGAGAAAAGGGAAAGTTGCCTTGTTTCTAAATTTGACTTGAATAAAAAATTATCACATAGTCGTTACCCTTTTGAAAAGCATATCTAGAAGTGAGTGGAACTCAATTGTAAGTTTTTATCAGTGGCATTTTAATATTTTTTTTTATCTTGCAATTAAGGCATTCCAATGAAGAAACATTTTAATTCATCCTTTTTTAAAAATTTTTTTGCTTTAAAAAATCATATTATGACATGAATGCTTTTTAGTCACAGTATGATAAAGATTGGAGTCTCTATTAATTAAGGGGTTTGAATGAAAAAATGCCTTAATTGATTATCGATTAAGGTGTTTCTTCCTATAACACCTTAATTACCCATATTAAAATTTTGTTTTCCCTCTCGAAGATCGTATTATGATAACATAAATGTTATAATGCCTAATTGTGAAGTAGAAAAGCCAATATTTTATACATTAAATAAGACGTATGTATATATGAAATGCTTTATTTGATATCTTTATCATATGTCAATAACCAATACGTTTCTAATTTTTATTTCAACATATCTCAACTCATAGCATTTACTTATCTTTTTGAATCAATTTCAATTTTAACATCCGTCATTTAATCTTCATCCTGTTAAGTTTATCCTAGTTTTTTTTACACAAAATGACGTGTATGCTTTCTGATTGATCTTTTTATCTTATCTGCATTATTTGTTATCTTCCACTATTTTTTTTTTTTTTTCATATTTGTAGAGTCGTTTAGATCCAGATTTATGTTTCTGATATAAACACCTTGTTTTATGGTTTATTTGCTTTAGCTTCTTCATCTAGAAATGTTTTGTTATTGATTTATATTTTCTTTAATGATGTTTGATAGATTCTATGTACCATATGCTAAGATTTGCTTTCCATTTATATTTTCAACTTTAACTATATTCTATCTTCCAAATAGTTATGGCTGGTTTATCACTAAGAATGAAGATGCAATTGGTTATATTGCTTATGATAGATTTGAACCAGATGGAGACTTTGTTACATGTGCTATGTTTTGTTGTTGTAACTTTATTACATATGAACATTAGGAAATGACTTAGACTATCTTATGGTGGAACATCTCATGATAGGTTACATATTAGTGAGTTAAACTTAAATGCAATGATCTTTGAGAGTAATAGACAATGTGTAGATAATACTAGAATGGATAGAAAACTTTTGCAAAATTATGTCATTTGCTTAAAATAGAATGGGGGTTATAACCATATAGACATAGTCAATAGAAGAACTAGTTATTGGCTTCCTTCACATCATAGCCTATCATACAAAAAATACGGTTATGAAGCATCAAATGACCAAATCTGGAGAGACGATTAGTAGATAATTTTATTTTATGTTGAATTCTGTTTTAAAATTGCATACGATGTTGTTTAAAAAACTCAAATCGATATTAAAAAATTCAATAGATAATAGATGAAAATGGTTCAATAGTTGTTTGGGTGCTTTAAATGGAACATATATCAAAGTCAATATAGACGTAGTTGACAAGTTTAGATACAATACTAAGAAAAATAAAATTGCTAGCAATGTCGTTGGTGTTTGTATCCTAGGTATGCAATTCATATATGTTCCATCGAGATGGGAAGGTTTTGCAATAGATGACAGAATGTTAAGGGATGTCATTACACGCAGGAATGGATTGAGGATCCCATAAGATATTATTTTTATTATGTTCATGTTATGTTAATAATGAACACCTTTTTTCCATATTATTAATGTTGTTAAGCGGATAACAAGTAATTATTATTTGTGTGATGTCAGATACACAAATAGAGAATGATGCTTGACATGTTATAAAGGTCAACAATACCATTTTAGTGATTGGAAGGCATGACTCCAACCGACGATCTTGCAATAATACTTTAATATGAAATACTCTCAAGTAAGAAATTGTATTAAGAGATATTTTGGTATATTGAAAGCTAGATGGGCAATTTTAATGGAGAAGTCATTTTATTCATTAAAGATATACTGTAGAATCATTTCTGCTTATTGCCTTCTCCATAATTTTATTAGGTCTGAGATGGTTTTTGACCCTATTGAAAATGATATTGCTGAAGAAAATATTAGCCAACTAGATGAATTTGAACATTAAGATTTGATTATGTATGTTGTGCCATCTCATTCTTGGACTTAGTTTAAATATAATATGGCTATGATATGTTCACACATTGGTTGCAGTCCTAGGGATAAGAACTTTATAGAAATATTTTGTATGTTATAATGTTTGCTCAATTTATTTTATTATATTTACCATATGGTTAAGTGTAGAATTTGCTTTATATCAATGTTGAATATATGTTTACATTATTTTTTTTATTCTTGAGTGTCCAATGTTTATTATAATTTGGAGTATACATTTGTTTGTTTTCTTTCCATGTGTATTTGTTTATTTCATTCCTTTGATGGGTTTTTGATTTACTATATTGATATTGTTGTATAATATCTAACCATGTGATTAGAAATTGCATATGTCTTCATTATGTGCCAATCCATTACAACTTGTTCGAGGCCTACCCAGAAGAAGAAATGAAAGTTCAGGCATAGATAACCATTCATGGACTCAAAAAAAAGATTTCTATATGGTTTAATGCCTACATTCTTTGGCAGAAGATACTAGATGAAGAGTGGATAATGGGACATTCCATGTCAAATATCTAGGTCATATTGAACGAATGCTGGAGCAACTCATTCCTACTTCATAACTTAAAGCCACTCCCCACATCAAATCCAAGGTTAAGCTATTTAAGAGACAATATCATGTAATTTGTAATATGAAAAATTCTAGTGGATTTGGGTGGAATGATAAAAAAAAATGTATCATAGTTGAGAAAAAAATTTTTGATAAGTGGGTTCGAGTAAGTTTTTTAAGATTACATTATGGCTTACCTTGCTTATTTATGTTTTTTTTTTCTATAGGTTTTATTTGATTCGTATTTGTTTGAATTTTTTGCAGGCACATCCACATGCTAAAGAGTTAAGAAACAAACCTTTTTTGATGATTTTAAAGTGATTTTCGGATTTGATAGAGCAGTTGGTCAAAAAGCTAAAATAGTAGCCGATGTGGTTGAATCATTGAATGCTAACAAAGGTGCTTATTTTTCTTCAAAGTTTGACATCCATACCGAAGGAAATGTAGAGATAGGAGATGATGAAGAAGAAATTGGTTCTATTACTCCAAGTAATGCTAGGACAACATTGTCTAGCAAGAAGCATTCTAGGAGCGATGATGGACCAATCGTTGATTTGGTTGGTCACATCGGTAAAATTGGTGCATCATATGATAAGGTTGTGAATGTGATGGAAGACATTTCAACTTACTTCTAGACAGAAGTTGAGAATACAAATAGAAAAAAGTCACTTTTCAATGAAATAATGCAATTCAACGAATTCACCCCTGATGAAATGATCTATGTTGGTGAGTATATGTTGAAAAAAAAATCACAAAATTAAGTTTTTCTTTACTCTACTAGTTACCCAAACGCCTTAATTGATTTTATTTTTAATTTTAAAAAATGATCAATTAAGGAGTTCAAAGTGCCAAACGCCTTAATTGATCCTTTTTCTACCCTTTTTTTCCCCATCAATTATGGCGTTAATGTTTACTAACGCCTTAATTAATGATATTTTATAAATAAAAACAATAATCAATTAAAATATTTGTTTTCTTTTGCTACTAAAGATATCATTTGTTGTTTGAGTATTTATTATTAATAAAACAAAATGAAATTGTTATAATATATGTCAAGGAGATTATGGTAATTATATAAGAATTAATGTACATAAATTCACTCCAACCAAACAAGAAATTTGAATATAGAATGTCTTGAAAATAGAAGAAAACTCCGGATATCACATTTTCTCGAAGATCATACTTTCTCTTAGAATCCAAAATTTCATGAACCAAATGCCCTTTAAAGGTCTGGTGGAGCTCCTATGTTCTTCTACTGTTGTTTTATTCCATTTTTGCCATTTTTATCTTCTCATGCTTTTCTCTTTTTTTTTTCTTTTTTTAATTATTAATTATTAATTAGTTAAGTGATAAAAAAAGTTATATTGTTTTTTTTATTAATTTATTTTTACTTTTTACTTTAAGTATTTATAAAATTATTTATTTTTGTTAATTATTTAATTATTTCTTATTTGATATAAAAATAATGTTTTAAAATTTTTTTATTTATTTTATAAATACTAAATAATTTAAAATTTTTATTACATGTAAATTTTAATCTATATCTTTAATTATCATTTTATTATCTCATAATATTTAATTTTATCGTGATCACTATGTTTACATCTAAACACATAATCTACTACTAATTTTAATATCGTCGTACAGTATTCAGTTTTATTGTTAAAATAACGAATTTTATCTTCACCATTATTTTTAATCTCAATTAATCTCACTACTCATTTAAATGGACTCTAAATGCATATTTTAGGGATGGTATAACAATTCTTCTTTTGTGCTTTTAATTTCCTCAATCACGAAAGAATCAAATTAAGAGTTTTTCTTTTTCTTTTTCTTTTTGTTAAGAAAAAAAAATTCACCTGAAATCAAGAAATTTTGTGATTGTAAAATGGGGCTTACTTAATTGATCTGATATTCGAATAATAACAACAATTACATTTTTCGTCCCAAATATTTACGTGTTTTTCACTGTCAGTATGTTTGAAAATTGTTATTTGAGTCTCAGACGTTATCAAATGGTTAAACCAATGGTCTTATCGTTAAGTACCAAATATATTTTTTAATAGAATTTATACGTGAAAATAACGGTTATGTGATATATATAAATAATATATATATATATATATATAAAGAATATTACACTTTTAATCTTTAACGTTTTCGTGTTTTTAACTCTCAATTCTCAACGTTTGAAAATTATTATTTCAGTCCTAAATATTCTCAAATAATACCCAATGGTTGTAACGTTAATTACAAATTACCAAACATATTTGGTAATGGTGAAGCATAAACGGGGAATAAAGTTATATTTCTTTAAAAAAGAAATTAGACATAGACAAAACCAAGTGATACTCCAAACCACCAAAGGGAAACTCTTAAAAATAGTTGCTAACGAGGGCAAATTAGAGCAGATAAGCAAAGGATAATTATGAATTAAAATAAGAATTAAAAAACAAAGTACATTCTTAATGAATCTTTGGCTGTAAAGCAAACAACAGACAGCTTGAAGAAAGCTATTGGTTTCTACATCTTTCGTTCGATAATTGAGAGAAAGTAAACATCAAATCCTTTGAGAATCAAACTATGCCTAAAATCCTAAATGCCTCTTCGTTAATATCCCCTCTTAACTTTTATACTGATTTTTATGTTCCTTTTTACTTTTTCTTTTTCATTTTTTATTCAAATCAATCTAGCTACATGCAAATACAGAGTTAAACAATTAAATAAAAAATACAATAAAAATGAAATGGCAGGGAAAATATCCTCAAAGTAAAAAAATAATAATAATAAATTTTTTTATAAAAAAAATGGGATTACTATTAACCAGTAGATGAAGAAGGATAATGACCAGGATAAGACCAGGGCGGCAACGGAAAATCTGACCCACTAGCCTGAGTTTGATTAGATGGCTGCCTGAAAATGCCCATCTGTTGCTGCCCAGCAAAAAGCAGAGGAAAAGAAGCGGAGGAAGATGATGTAGAAGCAGAAGCAGAAGCAGAAGCAGAAGAAGCTGCAAATGAAGAAGGCAAAGATGGCAAAGAAGAAGAGAGTAATGGCTGTTGAATATTAGGTAATTGAGAAGATTGAATCATATGCTCTAGCAAGCTTGTAGCTTGTTGTCCATGGAAATCAGTAGAACTCTGTAGCAACTGAGAATACTGCCAATAATCTCTCAGCATATCAGCAGTGGAGCTCTGAAGGGGTTCGGATTGGTAATATGATCGCATTGGTATGGAGTGAGATGGTGGAAAATGGGTTGTTAGAGAACTAGAAACTGATGTTTGGGTAGCAGGAAAATTCTGCATTGGTTGAGGAACAAGCCTGACATTTTCCGGGAAATTTAACTTGGCCCTGTTTCCCCTGAATCTCAAGGCAGCTTCATCATAAGCTCTTGCTGCGGCTTCTGCTGTATCAAAAGTACCAAGCCAAACTCTGGCTGCTTTGTGCGGATCACGTATTTCTGCTGCCCATTTCCCCCATGGCCTTTGCCTAACGCCTCTATATCTTCTTCTCCGCTCACCGGATTCTTCAAGGGATGCCGATGCTGCTGCGGCTGCCACTGTTTCTGTTGATGTTGTTGGTGGTGCAACGATGTTTGTAGTTTCTTCAGTAACTGTTAAGAAAAAAAATGGAGAGTGGGATTATTGACAAAGAAAGCTAATCCTATCTTCTTCTTAAATATTTATTGCTTTGAGGTGAATGATTGAGAGGTTGAATCCTGAATGAAGGTGGTAATGCTGAAAACTGATAAACTGTTTGCAAATGTTTTACAATTTCCAAAGCTGACTAATTGAAACTTAAAATCAAGGCAATATAACTTGTTGAAAGATATGCAATATTACATAGTTTTATTATTATTGTATGTAAGTATTAAAATAAACAGTTATTTAATTTATATCTTATAAAAATGGCTTATTAAATTACTGATGATAGGAAGGAAATAAAAGGTCTTTTCTAGATTATGTAATCTTATGTAAAGAATATGTAAGCAAAGAAAACAGGAGTGGAATTCGCTAGATAACTGAAGGCAAAAAGGAGAAAGAAGATGAAGAAGCAGAAAAGAAGAATGAAAATCAGTGCAAAGAATATATTAATTGAAAAAACTTCATGGATTAAAGTGGTATTGATGAAAAATATATACCCGTAGTTGCACTTGCACCAGACGATGAATCGGCATGAGAGCCTCTGAAATCAGCAAAAGCTCTTTGAACCCTTGGTACAGACTCAATCAATTGAGCAGCATCCTTTTCTTCACGGCCTCTTTTTTGACCAATCCATAGACCAGAACCAGAACTGGAACCAGAACCAGATGGAGAAGCCGAAGAAGAATAAGAAGAAGGAGAAGCAGCTGAACCACTACGTCCAAAACTAGAGGAGACCATGCCAGCTAACTTAGCACCGTAACCCCAATCAGGAGCTCTTTGTCCGGGGAAAACATGTGTCAGGGCAGATGCCATTGCAGACATCTCGGTCGCTTGACTTTGTGATCCAAAATACATTTCTGCTTGATTCCTATGTTGCATCATCGGCTGGTTCAGTTCTTGAATTTGAGAAAACTGGGATTGTATTTCTTGGCTGTAACTATCTTGTTGTTGTTCTTCAGGACCGCCATCTTCAACAGGAGGACACCTGACGTACTCACCTGAACCTCTTTGGTGCGCCACCTTGTTGAGTAAGCACATGAAAACCAATGTAATCTTTGGGTTTCTCTTTTCGGTTTTCTTGAAATTTAAAAAAAATTTGTCTAAAGACTTACCCTGCTGTGCAGGTTTTGGAGCAAAAATTGAAGGAGAGCTTTTGATTTCAAATGAATGGTAGGTGGTTTTATATGTCGATAAGGAATTTCAAAAGCTTTCAGCTTTTTTGATCAGCTTCAGCCGCCATTAAAAAAGTAGTACACTCCTGAAATGACCACTATATATACATATATCCCACCATCACCACCTTTAGTGGATAAAAATTTACTGTGTTTATTTTCTTTATACAGCAACAACTTTTTGTTTTGTAATTTAAGATGTGATTGCAAAAAAGATATGGGCTGATACTGACTCCATGAAATGTTCACACAATGAAATTTGACTGATTTAATTAGTTGTTTTATCAAGAACTAGCGGCAAAGAGTTGAAAAAGGTCGGATGAGGTTTGCTTTTTGGAGAAGAGAGAGCGAAAAAAAAGATAACAAAAAATAAAGAGTTCACGTTTGAATTGAGTTGTGAATACCGACATAAAAAATGTAAAATTTCAGGGGGAATTAGTAACTTTGGGCTAACCATTAATTAATGATTAGCCCATAATTAGTAAACTGGATTCTATCCTAATCCAAATTCGTTTGAACAAGGTTTAAGTGACCTGCCACCTCTTCAAGAGCTGATCATCCACGATTTTCAGAAGTTGGCGACAAAATTTATTAATATCAATATGCATTTTGTGCACCGTAATGCTAACCAAACATGACTTCCTTGCAATGAGAACTACTGAAAAAATTGTAGAGTTTTACATTCAAGCTCCATATTTTCTTTCACCTTTGTTATTTTTCGATGAATATAATAATGGTAATGATATATTTGTTAAAGTATGCAACTTTTTTTACTACATCTTTAATCAAACAGTAATATCTTGTCGTTTTAGTTAAAAAAAAAAAAGAAAATCTTATAAGATTAAAGAGGGAAAGAGCGAGTTTTGGTATTAGGTAAAAGCTTTCAAGATGTTATTGTTGAATTGATTACAAAGTTCTTCCAGGCTGATTAATTAGTTTTATAGTTTCACTTTTGATTCCAATTGACAGCTGCGTAAATAATATTGTTTTAAGTCATAGATTTAAAAACTGAAAGAATAACCTAGACTTGTTAAAAAAAGACGGTGCTATATATAGTATATATATTTTTGAATAGTTTTGCATTGAAATTTCAGTTAGGTTCTCCTTTTTTTTCTTTGGTTCAGAGGGGAATTTTCGAAGTTTGAGTTAGTCTAAAATGAAGAAATAATTTAAAAAGTTAAAAGAGTTAGTCTAAAATGAAGAATTAATTTAAAAAGTTAAAAAGAATTATAGAAAATTTGGAGGATTTGAGCTTTCGGTCATTTGCATCAATCAAAAGTCATCGCAATTGGCTTATAATTTTACATTAAAACTATTATTATTTGTATATGCATAATAAAGAAATTGCATTTGCCGAGAATTAAATTAACTGTAGAGTTATATTAATTATTTTATTTATTTATTTATTTATTTTGGGATGTGTATGGTCAAAACACGTTTCTCTCTGACATGCTCCATGTGCTCAACAGCATATTCAACTATAAACTCAACACCAGAAAAAAAAAAATAAAAATAGAACCATTCAATTTAAGGTGCTTCAAATTACTAAGGTCAAAAGGAGATTATTGACAAATTTTTTTTATGATTTCAACCAATTCTCAGCACCATTACCATTTTATTTTATGTTTCAGTCGAACAATTCGATTTCTTATAAATCATATGAAAGTAATCAATAATAAAAGTCTATAAGAGTTTGGCTGAACTACCCTAATGTTCCAGCTTTAAGAGGAGCATAAGTTTGGCAGAGTTTGTTCATTTTCTCTTTCAATTCGGCGAAAATTCTGTATTGTGTTTTAAGTACAACAGCTTAGATTTGTGGGGGCGAACAGGGCATTTGGCATGGAAAGGTTAAAGACAGGAGACTTTTGGAGAAGTTAATGTCACTCAGAACAAAGAACATTTGGTCAACTCTTCAAAATCCATATATACGTGGACACTATTAGGTAAAGAGATAGGGCCCTCAAATTGGACTAATGGCACCACAAAAAACTGCCCACACTATAAAGAAAGGGAAAAAAAAATGTTAAAATGGGAGAAGAGGCTAACCGGTTATGATAAAGGAAGTAATTAAATGTTACCATAACTTTATAACATGAAAAAGAAAAGAAAAGGAAAGATTACTTAATTAATTAAACAAATTATTTAATATATTTATATGAATAGAAAATATAAAAGCATAAGTGATAAGAATAATAATAACTTTTGTAAATAAATAACATCAAGCAATTTACACCGTTGGATGTAAATATATATATTTATATATCATATAAAAATGATATTAAAATGGTTTTGATTATATAAAAAAAATTCATTGTTAAATATTCAATGGAGATTATTGAACACTTTATTGTTTTGATGAATACAAAATGAAAATATTAAGAGGAGTTATAAATTACATTTTGTAGAAATAAAAGCATTATATGAAATCTCATCTATTACAATTTGATTTTTTTGGGTGCAATTTACATTTGATATTTGACAATTACTATCTTATCAATTTATTTATATTGTTTTTAAAAGACAATTTACTTATATTGTTAAGAATGTAAAAAACATGATTTTAATATTTTTATTATCTTTACATTTTTAAATAACAAATTATGATTTTTTAAATTTTTATAACGTCAGGTAAAATACTATAATTTTTATAATGTTAACATTACATATTTTTGTTCTCTATAACATCTTTTATAAAAGATAAGAAAATTTAGAAACATTGTGTTTTTGTTATCATTTCATGAAATAGTTACATGATTTACATATATAATTTGTCAACCAATGCTAATACAAAATGGTATTGCTAGTTTATTGTAGCTTCTACATTTAATTAATTATTACCAAATTACAAAACATATTACGTTGAATGATACAAAATAGTATTATTTATAATATTAGGATTACAATAATATGTTATCAAATTATTTATTTTGTGACATCTATAACAAAAAATGATTTAGTACTATTTTACATGTTTTTCTTTCTGAATTACATATTATTTTTATCAAATGATTAAATTTGTTAAATTCTTTGATAATATATCTTGTAATTTTGTTAACCTTTACGATGTAGGATTTAATTATTAGTTAATAGCATTTGTAATCCTTAAACTTTGACTCAAATTTTATTTTGATTTTTAAATTTTAAAAAGTTCTAATTAGATTCCTAATTGCCCAAAGTGATCTTATCTTGGTTATTCAATCTATGAAACCGTTTGATGACAAATGCTAGCTGACACCATATAATGACATCAACTAACATATCACATGACAGATGAGAGATAAAAATAGAATTCTCTCAAAGTTTAAGGACCAAAGACGAAGATATCTCAAAATTTTATATATTTTATATATATGTTATAAAAATATTATCTTTATATTTGTATTTATATTTTTTTGTTATAATATAACTTATTAGATAGATTTTTGTTTTAAATTAAAAATAGATATTCAAAACTTAAAATTAAGTTAAAAATTTCAAATTCTTTTTTTAAAAAATTTAATGCATTTTAAAAACAAAATATTATTAAAAATATTATTTTACTCATAAATCATAATAAAACATATTATTTTCTATCCAAAAATTCATTTTTTAAAATATAAAAAATATTTTAATTTCCTTTTTAAATATATTTTATAAAATAGGTTTTAAAAAAGAAAATTATAAAAATGTTTTAAATTATTTTTTTAATTTTATATGAATAAAAAGTTTTTATATTTTTGAATAGATTAATAAATTTATTTTTGAAAACGATTTGAAAAATTTTGCATAATATTTTAGCATGATAAAAAAATTTTATTTAATTTCTTAAATCAATCTAAAATTTTTTACTTAACTTTTTAAAATAATATTAATTTTAACAAAATTATTTTGAAATTTTCAACTTAATTTAAATTTTTTAAAAACTTATTTTTAATTAAAAATATTATTTTTATTGATAAATCATATCATAATAAAAATTAAAAAATATTTTAAAATATAATATTTTATAAAATATATTTGAAATATATAAAAATCAATTTTTCTTGAATTTTTTTATATTTTCCTTTATTTATTTTTATAAAATATATTTGAAAAAGGAAAAGAAAATATATTTAATATTTTAAAAATATATTTTATGGATAAAAATAATATTTTCATTATGATATATGAGTAAAATAATATTTTTAGTAGAAAATAATTTTTTTTGTTTTTAAAATGATATTGAATTAAAAAAAGAATTTGAATTTTGAACTTAATTTTAATTTTTAAAAAACTATTTTCTATTAAAAACAAAATATATAACTAATAAATTATATTATAACAAAATTATAAAAATATAATTTTAAATTTAATATTTTATAAAATATATATGAAATTATAAAATTTTGAGATAGTTTCGTCTTTAGTCCCTAAACTTTTAGAGAATTATATTTTGGTCCTTTTTTTGCTATGTTAGATGCTAGCTGATGTCATCATGTATTGCCAGTTGGCATTTGCAGTTAATTTTGACAATTCTATAGATAGAAGGATCAAAATAGAATAATTTTAGGCAATTAGGGATTTGATTAAAACTTTTTCAAGCTTAAGGATCAAAATAGAATTTGGGTCAAAGTTTAGGGACTATAGGTATTATTAACTCTTTTATTGTTAAACTACTTGATTGTGTTATGACTTTACTAAATATATTACAATAGGTAATAAGAAAAATATGTAATTTTCATTTTGCATCCTTTTCTTTTTGGATTATATATTATTCTTACAATATTACTAAGTTCCTTTAAATGCTTTGAAAATATATCTTATAATTTCCTTTACTTTTTGAATAGGCAATAAGAAAATTATTTAATTTTACTTTATGTTTTCTCTTTTTGAATTACATATCATTCTTACCTATTTTTAATTGTATTTTTTTATGAGATATTGATACCAAAGTGTTTTTATATTTTACAACTTGGACTGAGATTAAGAAGATTTATCCAAAGCTAAGAAGGGTTATCATTGGTCCTAACCCACTAACCAAATGAAAAGATCACATGGAATGAACTAAAGAGAATGTGTTCACATTAGCTCGAAAAGGAGAGCATTAAGATGGATGGGAATATGGCTAGATTCATGCATGAATCTATACACCAGATATTAAGCACATTTTCAATGTGAAAAAGCTATATTACATGAGTAAATGGAAGGCTAATTGTGTTCATACTGTAGCTTATCATATTCAAATGCAAATCCCATAATTTTAGGCATAATTTCAACAAGACAAGGTTGAAGGCAATTCCATCAATTATGCGACCCCAAACCAATAGTCCTTGAGTGTTCTCATGCTTGAAGGGATGTTCCTATCTTATTTAGTTTCAGTCTTTACTTTGTACTAAGTAGATTATAGTTTTGTTTATCTTTAAGCAATCTTTTAGATTGTTTAAAGTTCTATATCTTTTAGATTAATTTCTTAGAATGGTGAACTTCTTTTGTTTTATATCCAAACATAATATTCTTAGGGTGGTGATTTTTATATCCCTTAGAGATTGTTCTTGGCAGTGAACTTTGTTCATTTGCAATTCTATAAATAGTCTCTATATAAAACCTATTTTCGTTAGTCATCATTCCTTATGTTCTATTAGTATACCCATTTTGTAAGACCCCTTAGAGTGGTTTCGTAATTTTTCACATCAAATAGCTTAAACACCTTAACTACCTATTGCTGATGTCAATTTGGTATCAAAGCTATGGTAAGTGTCATGATATTTCAAGATTGGGAAGTGCCCATTTGCCAGACGAATGGGGAATTTGAAAAATGGGGGGCTTAAAAAAGCATTTTTGATAAAAATAAAAAAAATGAGTCACCACCAATCCTTTTTAGGGTGTGATTAGTCACTCAAAATTTTTTTTCTTTTTTGATAAAATATTTAAAAGGCTTAAAGGTTTTATAAACAAATTTAGGTATGTCAAATCATATTTAGGGTTTCGGAGTCGATTACGCATGTAAAAAGATTGGCATCCCCACAACGCATGTTGAAGACAGTATCAATTAACTGCATGTTATCCTTAAACTTTGGTTAAAAATGGTCTTATTCTAATGTTTAAGATTAATTCCTCTTTCCTTCTTTTTCTTATTAAAAAAAATCTTTTCCTTTTTTTTTTGTTCCTTTTTTTAAAGACAACATTTTTTATTTTTTTCTTGAAAAGTGAAATAATTTATTTTTGGATCAAAATGAAAATTTCCTAAGTATCAACATACCTTTTCCACTCTCCTATATTAGGTAGAGTTTCAAAAATATTTCTAACTTAAGGATTTTTAATTTGTCCCACAAAACCGAGATAATACTTTACATAAATAATAATCATCGAAAGTCTTCTTATATTTAGGCCAGATTTAGATGACTATGTTTACTTGAGATATTATCTTAGATAAAAACTTTTACTTTGAAACTCATTTTGAAAACAAAATGTATGATATGCATGAATATAATAAAAATGAATGAATGCATGAATGACATAACACAAATGTGTGATGATTTAAGTATGTATGACAAAATAAAAATGAAATGCAAATGCACAGATGGGATCAAGGGTTGATTTTAGGGTTTGGGGTATGTTTTAAGGTTTAGGGTTTTAAGATTTAGAGTTTTGGGGTTTCAAATTTAGGATTTAGGGAATTTTGGGTTTCATGGAATTTAGGGTTTTATGGAATCATGTATGTGACAAAAAATAAATTACAACAATGGTGTTGGTAAAAATGTAAATATTTGATGTATGTGACATGTGCATCATAAAAGAACAAACTAATTACAAATCTAGGCATTTACAAAACTAAATTACAAATAAGATGTGTAAGTGAAAACATGTGACACCATTTTGAAAGGATGTTCCACCATTTTTTTTTTGAAAACTTAACCAAACAAACTCAAAAATCACTAAAATAACCTAATAAACTAACATTTTATTCATTGAAAATTTTATCCAACACCTTGAGAACTTGAAAATCATAACAAAAACACAATCAAACACATGGATTTAAACATCATTTGGCCATATAAAGAAGAAAAAGTTTTGGCTACGTAATGAAACACCTTGGCTGAATGCCCTATCGCACCTCCAACCAACATATTTTCATTCATTTCACTCAAGCTATCATCACTTAGTCACCAAATCATCCTATGAAGGTATCTAGATCATAAGAAAAATTTTACCAAACATAAAGTAAACTAGAAACTGCAAAGAAGCCATGAACAACTAAAACATGAACCAAGCACTGACATATATCAATAATCCAACAACACTCATGCAAAACATAAATAAACTTATCATTTAATCATCATAAACAACATTTAAAAGCAACCAAATCATCAATAAAACCAAAAAGAGGTTTGGCCATGGTGAAGGGGAGGTTAGGCAAATCTTCAAATGGTGGTAATGGTAGGGTTGTTTTGCTTTCTTTGATTTTTTAGCGTAAATCTAACTATAAAGTAGTTGTTTGAATGTTTGGATCAAATTTGGAATCAAGAGCACAAATAACTATGATTTTTTTTTCTCACAAAAGTAGCAAAATAAAGAGAACCAATACGAAAATGCTATGAAATATGATGAAAATACAAGGAATTCAAGATAAAAAAGTAGTGAAATTATACCTTCAAGCTAGCAAACTTCAAAGATTTTTTTCTTTCTTTTTTCCTCTATTTTCTTTCACATTTTTTATTTCTTCTTCTCCCTTGTTTTTTGCATTTTTCCAGCTCTCTCCTCTATTCTTCTTCTCATCAAATCCCATCTCAAATGAGAATGAAAATATGCCTCCAATTGAATTGAAAATGTACCCAATGGTCAAAGGTCCAAGTTGCTCCTTTGTTTTCTTCACAAGGAGCAAGCTTTCACCATTGGATCAAGCTTCCCAATGTCATCCTATGATCTAGAATGTCTAGTGCCAAAGATGGTATTTTTAATGCTATTAGAGTCAAGTGAAAAAACTATTTTACCCATATTATAAAGTTTTTTATTTTTAGGCTATTTTTTTAGAAAACAATGCTCTGTACTTCATTTTTGTGATTTTAATGCATCAAAAAATCTTCAAATAACATGGAATTAAGATTTGAAAATTTTTGTGAAAACTAACCTCTAAAAGGTTAAATTATGAAATTATTCTTAAGGGGTATTTTAATAATTTCACACCTCCTGAGATATTGCTAAGGTTTTTAATACTCAAAATATCATCAAATATTGTAAAAACATGATATAGAATGTTTTGCAAAACACTAACCTTGAAAAGGTCAAATTACAAAGTTATCCTTAAGGGGTAGTTTGGTAATTTTATACATTTTAAGGTACAATCATGGTTTTTAAAATTTTAAAAATCATAAAATAATATCAAATCATGATTTAAAACTTTTCGTGAAATTATAACATCTAGCTAAAGGATATTTTTATAATTTCACATCTTTCATGGTGTGACCTAGGTTCTTAATGCATCAAAAATCATTAAAAAAATTCAATTATAATATGAAAGTTTTTACAAAAATCTAACTTTAAAAAGGTCAAATTAAAAAAAAAACTCTAAGGGTATTTTGATAATTTTACACTTTTCAAAGTATGATCAAACTTTTTAATGTTTTAAAATTCATAAATTTTAATTTAAAACCACATTGATTCTAATTGATTGTGAATTTTGAAAGTTGACTCGAAGTTTATCCTTTTTGACCAATTTTGACCAAATTTAACTTTGTTTGACTATGTTTTACCAAGTTTAACCTTGAGGCATTTAGGTCAAATTGGTTTCAATTTTGATTTTAAAAACTTGCCAAAATTAAAGTAATGTTGGATTTGAACCAAGTTGAATTTTAAGAACTTTGCAAATGATCAAATTTTATCTAGATAAAATAAGGAGTTTATAGTAGGTCATTGTTGTCAAGTACCGGCAGAAGATGTTAAAGCTAACCCCAACGTTGTAGTAGCTCTTAATGCCAATCTAAAAGATGCCCTCTTAAAGGAGATGCGATGATAAATCCTCCAACTACAATAATAGCTGCGTATGCAAAAGAGAGAGAAAAGATAAGGCATAAGGAATAAGGAATGAATAAGAACAAAAAGAGGCCAATTCATACCATGAAAATAACCTTGACTTTGATGATGGAACCTTACCTTACCCATGACAAGTGAGAGATTACTTGTGCAAAAACCAAACCTCAACACAACATGTTCAACTTGAAGATAGAGATTATTGAGTTCGAAGGAAAAATGTAGCTTGAAGAGTTCCTAGATGTTGCCTAAAAGTCAAACTTGATCAAAATCAATCAAAATTAGTCAAAATGTATTGAACTTAGGTCAATTTTTCAAAATTTAGAACCAAATGGGACTAATAGGGCTTGAAAATGATATTTGTGATTTTAATGCATAGAAACCTAAATTTGCACTTCGGAATGGATAAAATCACCAAAATACCCTTCAAGGGTATTTTTGAAATTTGACTTTCTTGAAGTTTCCATATCATATTTTTATAATACTTCTTAATCTTTGGTGAATTAAAAATTTTGATCGCACATTGAGAGGTGTGAAATTACTAAAATACAATTTTAGAATATTTTTGTAATTTGATATTCTTGAGATTGATTTTTTATGAAAAGCTCCAGATCATGATTTAATATTATTTGATGATTTTTAGTGCATTGTAGACCTTGATCGCACCTTAAAAAGTATAAAACTACCAAAATGCCCTTTAGGGTATTTTCATCTTTTGACCTTCTTGAGATAGTTTTTCATGAAAAATTTCAAATCATGATTTAATATTATTTGATGATTTTTGGTCCATTAAAAACTTTGATCGTACCTCAGACGGTGTAATATTACTAAAATGCCCCAAAAGATTTTTTATAATTTGACCTTTCCAAGATCATTTTTTGCAAAATACTCTAAGATCATATTTTAATATTATTTCATGATTTTTGGTGCTTTAGAAACTTTGATTGCATCTTAAAAGGTGTAAAATTACTAAAATACCCTTAAAAGTAATTTCGTAATTTAACCTTCTTACGTCAGTTTTTTTGCAAAATGCTCCAAATCATAATTTTATATTATTTTAGGATTTTTGGTGCTTACAAAAATAAATAAGGAATCATGATTTTCCAAAAACATTGCATAAAAGGTAAAAGCTTTTCGATGAGGGTAAAATGTTCTTTTTACTTAGACCCAGCAACAATAAGAATGTAAACTTTGGCCATGAACATTTTAAGCTATGGGATGATTTTAAGGGGCTGAATTCAATGGTGAAATGTGGCTCATTACGAGAGAAAATAAGGCAAAAAAGATCGTCACTAGATGAAAAAGGCATCAAAGGGCTTGCATGCATTTTGTATGGATATTTACTCATCTTTTAGGGGCAGAAAAGAAAAGGAAGAGATAGCTCAGTGGCATGAACAGCTACAAAAAAATAAATAGAAAAAATTGGTGAGAGCTTTGTGGAAGCATAATATCTACTACATTTTTTCCATTGACATTTGATAGCATTCTATAACATTTACCACATTTTTCATACCATTTAGCCTTAAAATTTTTCTTTTTCTTTTCTTGAGAAAATCCATAGTTGTTCATTTTTCAATGTAAGCTTGATCCAAGTTTTCATCCAACTAAACAATAGTTTGGCTTGAAACTAAAAGAATTAAGCAACAACAACAGAAAAATCCACCATTGTTAGCCATGGGAGGTTCGACCAACCTTTATGTAGCATACTGAACCTCCCCTTAGTCCTTCTTTGTTCTTTTTTTTACTTCAATTAATGTTGGTGGATGATTTGAGTGTTATGCATGTTTGTTGATTAGTTTAGTGGTTTGTGTGTGGTGTTTGGTTAATAAGTATGTTTCATAGTCTTCTCACTAGTTAGTTTACTATATATTTGATAAAATTCCTTTCATGATGAGAATGCCTTTTATCTTATAGTATTATGAAGTTTGAATGCATGATGTAGCTAAATGAAATGAAAGCATGCTTGCGGATTACCATAGCATGGGAACTTCCTCCTTAATTGGTGGCTAGATGTTGTTGAATTTCTACTTGTTTGTAGGTGTTCTTGTTTTGTTCTTCAAGTTTTCTATGAGTTTGATCTAACTTGCAAGAAATAAAAATGTTAGATTAGTCGACTTTTTGGTGATTTTAGTTTGTCTACATGCATTTCAAAAAAAAAAAAAATGTTGGAACATGTCTTTAAATTTTTAAAACCCTTAGTTTTGGATCCATTTTTACTATAACGTTGCATAAATGTTTAGTTTGTAATATATTTTTAAATATGCCTAATTTTGTAATAAGTTTGTTACCATAGTCATGCATTTTTCATGTATCAAAATTTGCATTTTTATTAATAACATTCTTGTTATTCTTGTCACATGCATTCCCATGAAATGCCAAACCACAATGCAAGACCCTAAACCAACATACAAAATCGAAACCCAAATCTCAAACCCTAAACCTAAACCTTAAACCTTAAATCCAAACCATAAACCTATACCCTAAACCCAAACCGTAAACCTAAACCCTAAACCTTTAATCCAAAACCTTAAACTTAAACCCTAACCTAGACCCTAAACTAACCCTAAACCTTGAACTAACCCCCAAACCATAAAACCAACTTGATCCCATTCATGCATTTGCATTTCATTTTATTTTGTTGTCACATGGATTCTTAAATTATCATGTATTCATATTTTATTATTCATGTTTAATCATCATGCATTCATCATACATTATTGTTATGTTCATGCATACATTTATATGTTTTATAAATGAGTTTTTTTAAAGAAAAATGTTTTAAAAATAAGATAATATCTCAAATAAATATAACCTTTGAGAATCTTGCCTAAATATAGGGAACTCTCAAGGGTTATTATTTATGTGAGATGTTATCTTGGCATTGTGGGGACAATTTGAAAACTTTTAAGTTAAATATATTTTTGAAGCTTTACCTAAATATAGGAGAGTGGAAGAAGCATCTTGATATTTAGGACTTTTTCATTCTAATCCAAAATTAAATTGTTTTGCTTTAAAAAAATTAAAATGATTTGCTTTAAAAAAAAAATTAAAAAAAGAGAGATTTAGCTTTTTGGAATAAACGAAGGAATTAGTTTATAAGCATTAAAGTGGGACCATTTTTTCCAAAATCTAAGGATAACATGCAGTTAATTGGTATCGTCTTCAATGGATACTATAGGGGTGTTAATATTTTTTCACATGTAATCAACTCCAGGACCCAACTTTGATTTTTACAAATTGTAAAAAGGTTCTTTTAGTAAACTTTAAACTTGTTTTAAAATGTTTTATTAAAAGGACAAAATTTTAGGTTGGCTAATCACACCCTAAAAAAGATTAGTGGCGATTAATTGTTTTGATTTTTATCAAAAATGATTTTTAGCCTTCCCACTTTTTTTCATTCCCTAAGTCCCGTGGTCAAGTTATTGGATCAGCATGTCGCGATAGCTTGGCGACTCCATTAGAATACATTTTTAGAGAGTTAAGCAAAAGATTGGTTGTATATTATCCTAAATTTTGGTTTAATTTCCTAATTATTGTTTAATCTTAATTCCATGATTTTAAATTTCTCGTTTTCTTAAAAAGTGAAAACTTTTTAAAAATAAACAATTTTTAAAAATTTAAAAAAAATGTTTTGATTTTAATTTCCTTGTTTTTAAAAAGCATAAAATCTAAAAAAATATGCTTGTGTTTTACATTTCATGAATATTTTAATTATGCCATTTATTTTAAATTGTTATTATTTATTTTATTTTTAATAATTGTGGGGCATTTTAGGAAAGTGTGAAAGGTTTGTAGGTTTTTTCATATACACTCAACTGCATTACATGCATAAACTCTATACCCAGGCTCTAACCCTTTTTAGGAGGAAGTAAAGTAGTTGTGCTCTCGTGAGGTGTAAACCTCCATAATGGCTAGTAAAACACTCTCACTCAGATTGAACCCTTTCCGCTCATAGCTTGTAATGGTGAGGATCGGGGTGCTTTATTAGTCTATGATGGACAATGATGTAAGGAACAATTTTAGAACCTTTAGATGTCAATTCCAGCCCAACATATAGTGAACTTTAAGGAGTTAGCCCTTGGTAAATCCCTACTGACCTTTGTTGTAAAAATTACCTTAAATAAGTCACATGAAGGAGTAATCCCTAATGGTGCAAATAAGACTAAATTTTTGAAAGAAAAAAAGAAAAAAGCATTCTTTCAAAAAAAAAATTCTTTTGACATGCAGTTTAATTCATTTGATATTTGTCCAAAATGTGGATCTTTAAGAAATGTTTTAAAATAAATTTTCTTTTTACTATCCAGCAAAACCAAAAAAAAAAAAATTAAAAAAAACATAAATAACACACAAAAAACCAAAATAAAAACAAAAATAAATTTTTTTTAAAAAAAGTTTTTTAAATTTTTTGTTTATTGGCCTAATGAAAAAAATAAATAGAATCTTTAAGTCCTAGTCATTCATTCTTTTTTTTTTTTAATGTATCCTTGAATTTTTCTCTAGAAAAGAAAAAAAAAAAGAGCATTTCATTTGATCCTTCTTACATACATTATCATGTTTTTTAAGGTGAAAATAATAACATAGTACATACACTCCATCTCATGCACATCTTAATAAGATAGTGCATGCACTTTATCCTTGGCACATCTTAATAAAATAATAAATGCATTCCATCTCCTGCATATCTTAATAAATAGTACATGCATTCTATTTCACACACATCTTAATACATGCATTCCATTTCATTTACATCTTAATGGTACTGTCAACCTTAAGTTTGCATAACACAAGCATTGCATTTCATGTAGACATATCTCATGGATATATTATTTTAGTGTACTCATATAAGTATATTGCATCAGTCAAAGGTATACATCTCATTACTCATAAAGCATGTCATTGCATTTCATGCATAAGGATCCATAAAACATGCATTGTATAAATTGCATTTCACGGGAACATATCCCACCACCCCTACAACATTACATTCTGGTATACACATTCATGGGTGATGAAATTTTTATCATTTGGGGCCTTGTACATATGAAAATCCACTATCATAGACATCTTTGCATTTCATGACATTTTTTTTCATCATTGTCATATTCATGCATAGACTTTTTATGCAATTCATTTATAAGAATAATACCATAGACTTTTTGACCTAAACCCTAAAATAAAATATCTTGAAAGTGGGCATCAAAAGGGAAAAAATGGGAGATCGATTAGAGGCAAGGATCGAAGCATTGAATCAAGAGGAATTCGAGCATGAGCTTCAAGAATGAAGCAATAGATCATTCAAAGGAATAACTTAAATAAACTAGCCTAAATATAGGAGGGAATTTAAAGGATTTCCTTTTAAACAAAAATAATAAAATTTGACTTGCATATTATGCATCATTTGTTTGAACATTGTTTCTATGCCAGCTAAAGACAATGAATGGTGATTGTAAATATACACTTATCAAACCTTCAAAGCAAAAAGATATATTTAAAAATCTTGCCTAAATATTGGAAGATTTTGTTAAGGAATTGTCTTTTGGGGCCAACAATAAAATTTACATCATACTCTTCTAACTTTTGGTAATTAATAAAAGGTTCAAAGATAGCACATCCTCAAGAGTCATGGAAAATGAAAATACTAATAAGATTGATAAGGTGGAAAAGGCCCAGAAAGAGGTAAGAGAGACAATTATGGGAATACAACAAAACATGGATAGTAGTTTGTCGAGTTAAAATAGATTTTAACAAGACTATCTAAAATAAAAAGAATTGGTGAGATATAAAGGGCAAGGGAAGAAACACCTATGAAAAAACTAGTGTTTGTAGGGTTCACATATCCCTATGCTCAAAATCTTCATGTTACTCAAACACCACTGGCAATTTATCTATGGCGTGCTGGTTTTTCTACTAGGCCATCATTAGTTTAGATAAACCTCAACTTTGAAACCACTCATTTTGACCTTATTATTATGCCTAACTTGGATGATCCTAAAGAAAATAAGAAACTGAAAAGGGGGTCAAAGGTGGCAAAAAATATAGAGATAAAGAATAAGTACAACCTATTGGAAAAGAAGTTAAAGGCAATAGAAGGGCATGATATGTAGGAGTATTGATACCATGGAACTAAGTTTAGTGCCTGATCTCATCATTCTGTCAAAGTTTAAGGTCCTAGATTTCAAAAAATATGACGAAACAAAATGCCCATCAGCACATATCACTATGTACTATTGAAAGATGATAGGCCATACTTATAATGATAAGTTGTTGATCTTTTGTTTTCAAGATTTCTCACAGGCTTCGCAATAAGGTAGTATGTCCAGTTGGATTGAAATAGAATTCATTCCCAAAAAGATCTGGCTAAGGCTTTTATAGCACAATATAAAATGTGTTAGACATGGCATCAAATAGGTTGACTTTACAGAATATAAAGAAAAGGGCTACTAAGACTTTCAAAGAGTATACACATAGATAGAAGGATTTCATAGCCTAAGTATAACCATCGCTGATAAAAAAGAAAACCACTGTCTTGTTTGTCAATACTAATCAAGCCCTATTCCTTGATAAGCTCATTGGTCATGTCACAAAAAACTTTGTTGATGTGGTGCTTACCAGGGAGATAATATAAAACATTTTCATGAATGAAAAGTTTGAAAGTGAAAGACTATTAATTCAAAGAATGTTGAAAATGTAGCTCAAGTTTGATTACAGTTTGGGAAAGGTAAAATTACTAAAATACCCTTATAGGTATTTTGTAATTTGACTTTCTTGAAGATAAATTTTTGTGAAAACTTTCATATCATAATTGAATTTTTTTAATGATATTTGGTGCTCTAAAAACCTAGGTCACACATTGAAAGATGTGAAATTACAAAAATACCTTTAGGGATATTTTTTTAATTTGACCTTCCGAAGGTTAAAAATTTACAAAAGGCTCTAGACTTGGTTTAATATTATTTTATGATTTTTAAAATTTTGAAAACCTTTATTGTACTTTGAGGTATGAAATTACCAAAATATCTCATAAAGGGTAATTTCGTAATTTGACCTTCTTGATTTTAATTTTTTGTGAAACTTTACAAATCATGATTTTATAATATTTGATGATTTTTAAAGTATTCAAAATCACAACAGTATCTCAAGAGGTGTGAAATTACCAAAATTCCCTTTAGGGGTAATTTCGTAATTTAACGTACTTGAGTTAGATTTTCAGAAAAAAATTCAGATCTTAATTTCATAATATTTCATGATTTATGGTGCTTTAAAATTACAAAAATAAATATGGGAACTTTGATTTCCAAGAAAATGACCTAAATACAAAAAACTTTGTATTATGGGCAAAATGGTCTTTTCACTTAGTTTTAATGGTTGTCAAAATCCAACCTTTGCAATTTACATCTTGGATTATTGGATTACATTAAGAATCTTGATCCAATGACTAAATTTTACTCCTTGAAATGAAAATAAGGAGGAAATTTGAGCCATTGATATGTTTTAATCCAAGGGCTAGCATTGAATTGTATGGGTTATTTTTCTTCATCTTCTTAAAAGGCCATTCAATGTGAAAAACTAAGGGGAGAGGAGTTGGGTAGAAACAAAAAAAAAAGGAGAAAAAAAGGAAAAAAAATTGTGGGAAAAATAGGGGAGGAAAAAAAGGAAGAAAAATCATGAAAGAAAAAAAGAAAGAAAAAAAATCCTTGGTGCTTTGCTTGTTTGCTTGAAGGCAAACTTTCTCAACATCCATTCTTTGCATTTCTTGCATTCTTATCACATCTTTTATTGTATTATCATTTTTTTCATCCATTTCTTTGTTGATTTTCTTAAAGGTTTCTGTCTTATTTTCTTTCTCATCTAACTAAGTAATAGTTGGATTGAAGTTGAAATTCAAGCAAAAAAAATGAAACCCACCATAGAAAAACCAAGTTGAAGGTTTGACCATGGTGTCCCCCTTGTTGGCTGAACCTTCTATTGGCCTTTTTAATGTTTTACTTGCTTTTCAATCTTGCTTATGATGGTTAAATGACTAGTTTGCTTGTATTTAGTATAAACTTTGCTTGGTTAATGATATATGATGGTGCTAGGTTTATGTTTCAATTATTAATGTATTTTAATATTGTCATGCATATTCACTTTGTCATTCATGTTTCGTTGTCATGCATTCATCATATTTTATTATGTTCATGCATATCATGCATTTGTTTCCAAAAATATGTTTTCAAATAAAAACGTTTTAAATAAGATAATATCTTAATTAAATATAGTCATTGAGATATGGCCTAACTATAGGGGAACTCTTAGTGATTATTATTTATGCAAGGTGTTATCTCAATTTTGTGGGGCAATTTGAAAACACTTAAATTAGAAATATTTTTGAAACTCTACCTAATTACAAAAGAGTGAAAGAGGTGTTTCGATCTTTACGGTGTTTTCATCTTGATCTAAAAATAAAAAAAAATGTTTTGTTTTTAAAATTTGATTTGTTTTTTTTTGTTTTTTGTAAAAAAAAGAAGAAAATGAATTAATTTTAAACATTAAGGAAAATAAGACCGTTTTAACCAAAATTCAAGTATAACATGCAATCAATTAGTATCATTTTTGACAGACACTATGGAGGTGCTAATATTTTCCTATGCATAATCAACTCCTAGATCCAAACTTTGATTTTGCATACCATAAAATGTTTTTTCGTAAAACTTTTAAACTTATTTTTAAATGTTTTATAAAAGGACAAAATTTTTGGGTGGCCAATCACACCCTAAAAAAATTACTAGTGAATCTTCATTTTATTTTTATTAAAAATAGTTTTAGCCCCCATTTTTGAAAAATTTCCATTTGTCCGGCTTTCAATCACCCACCCTCAGGTTTCGAGACATCATGATAGTTTGATGACTTTACTAGGTATACATTTTTAGAGAGTCAGTCTAAATAATGATTGTATGTTATACTAAATTTTGATTTAATGGTCCTAATTAGTGTTTAATCTCAATTTCTTAATTTTGATTTTCTTATTTCTTAAAAAGTAGAAATTGAGAAAAAAATTGAAATTATGAAAAAAAGTTTTAAATTTAATTTTCCTATTTTCCCACAAAAAAATGAAAATGAAAAATTAAAAAAAGTTAAAAAAATGCCAAAAAAAAAGTGTGAGCGTGTTTTACATTTCATGCATATTTTAATTATGTTATTTCATTCATATTTTAATTGTGTCATTTGTTATATATTTGTAGACACCTAATTTTTTCTGAACAAAATCTCAATCATTTGTGAAGCTCTTAAAAATGTAACTTGGTTCAAATCCATTATTTTTTTAATTTTGACAAAGTTCTAAAATTGAAATAGAGACCAATTTGACCCGAATGCTCCAAAGTCAATTTTGGTCAAACTTGGTTAAATAAAGTTAAAATTAGTCAAAATTGATCAAACTTAGTAAAAATGGATAAAATTCGGGTCAACATTCAAAATTCATAATCAAGTTGGAATCAATGTGGATTAAGATCGAAATTTATGATTTTTAAAGCACTAAAGAATTTGATTGCATTTCGAAAAGTGTAAAATTACCAAATGCGATTAAAGATGTTTTCGTAATTTGACTTTCTCAAAGTCGAATTTTCATGAAAATTTTTATATCATAATTGACTTTTTAATGATTTTTGATACATGAAAAACTCAGATCACACCTTGAAAGGTGTGAAATTACAAAATACACTTAGGGGGTATTTTTTTAATTTGACCTTTTCAAGGTTAGAATTTTGTAAAACACCCCAGATTATGGTTTGATATTATTTTATGATTTTTAGACTTTTGAAAATCTTTATTGTAGCTTGGGAGGTGTAAAATTAACAAAATACCCCTTAAGGGTAATTTTATAATTTGACCTTCTCGAGGCTGATTTTTTGCAAAACTTTCTAGATCATGATTTTATAATATTTAATGATTTTTGGTATGTTCAAAACTACATCGATAACTCAAAAGGTGTGAAATTACCAAAATATCTGTTTAGAATAATTTTATAATTTGATCTTCTTGAGTCAGATTTTCATGAAACTTTCCAATTCTTAATTCTATAATATTTCATGATTTTTAGTGTTTTAAAATCACAAAAAAAGAGCATGGAAACATTGATTTCCAAGAAAATAGCCTAAAGACCAAAAACTTTGTATTATGGATAAAATGGTCTTTTCACTCAGTTTTAAGGTTGTAAAAATCTAACCTTTGTAGTGAATAGTGTGAACTGTTGGATCACATGGAGAACCTTGATCCAATGGCTAAAGTTTGCTCATTGAAACAAAAAGAAAAGGGAAAATTTGGCCTTTGGATGAACTTTTGATCCTCTGGCTATAATTCAATCTTAATGGGATATTTTGGGGGCTTTTTCTTCAAAAGAGAGAGCAATTTTTTGCATGAAAACCAGAGAGGAAAAAACCATGAAAAACACAAAAACAGAGGAGGAAAAAAAGGATAAAATCATAATAGAAAAAAAAGGAAAGAAAAAAATCTTTGATACTTTGCTTGCTTAAAGGTAAACTGTCTCAATATCCATTCTTTACATTTTTTACATCTTCAACACATTTTTCATTGTATTTTCATTTTGTTTCATCCATTTCTTTGTTCATTTTCTTATAAGTTTCTAGTTCATTTTCTTACTCAAAGTTTGAATCAAACTTAGGTGAACTTTTGATCCTATGGCTATAATTCAATTTTAATGGGATATATTATGGACTTTTTCTTCAAGAGAGAGAGACATTTTTTGCATGAAAAATAGAAAAACCAAGGAGGAAAGAAAAGAGAAAATCATGAGAGAATGAAAAAAAAAGAAAAAAAAAATCTTTGGTACTTTGCTTGCTTGCTTAAAGGTAGACTTTTTCAACATCCATTCTTTGCATTTCTTACATCCTTATCACATTTTTCATTGCATTTTCATTTTGTTTCATCAATTTCTTTGTTAATTTTCTTAAAGGTTTCTAGTTCATTTTCTTACTCAAAGTTTGAATAAAACTTCACTCAACTAGCCCATAAACTGCATTGAAGTTGTAAAATCAAGTAACAAAAACAAAGACCACCGCTGATGCCATTTAGAGGTTCAACTAACCTCCATTTTCATGGTTGAACCTCTTTTTAGTTTTTATTTTTTTTCTTGCTTCCTAAAACTTCTTATGATAGTTGGATGTTGAGCTCATTTATTTTTTACATAAATTTTAATTAATTAATGAGATATGTTGGTGTTTGGTTGGTGATTTTGCTTATATGATGTTCTTGCTATTTTGGTTCATTACATGCTTGATGAAATGGTCTTAATACTATAATTTCTTTCATATTATAAGTTTCCATGTGGTTAATGCATGTTTGGCTTAATAAATGGAATGAAGATTATGGTATGCCATGAGGAGGCATTCAACCAAGCAATTTTCCATGCTTGGCTGAATGTCCTTGATTGATTTTTGGCCAAATGTTGCTTTATTCTTTGTAATGGATTGTGTTTATGTCATGCTTAAGTAAGTTTTCATGGTGCTAGATTAATTTTTCAATGAAAAAGAATAATTTAGTAGGTTGTTTGGTTGATTTTAATGTTTGTTTGGTTGGTTTTTGAAGAAAAAAAAATGGTGGAATATTTCAAAAGTTGGAACAGTTTTTATGTTTAATCTATTTTGTTCTTGAATTTTCATTCACAACTTGTTTGTAATTTAATTTTCAAAATATCTTAGTTTGTAATTATTTTTCAAGTTCATGCATTTGGCACATGCATTCATTAATGACATTTTTGTAATTTGCTTTTGTCTTATGTTTGTGGACACCAAATTTTATCCAAAACAATCCAACATTGTTGATTCAGGCTCGTTTTTACATGTGATCCAAGATCTTTATTTTTTGGATCGTTACACTATCAATTTTGCGAAGTCCTAAAATGGAAACCAAAACTTATAATTTTAAATGGCCCATTTAAAGCCCAATGGGTAGCTCTTTTTAAAGGCCTGTTAGAGGCCTAAACAAAACCCATTTCTTAACCTGAAACAAAGTCCAAGAGGTTCTTGGAAGCCCAAACCAAAATTAACACAAGACAAAGGGAAGAGCAAGCCATTTGATGTTTTTCATGTGAATGCATGTATAGAGGGAACAATTAGCTAAAAGTGAGTTAATTTGCTACAAGGGATAAGGAAAGAAAGCACCTGTAACAAACAAAAAAAAAAGACAGGGTTAGTAGGTTAGAAAATAGTCAGAAAGTAGTTTAAAAAGGAAGAAAAGAGTAAAAAAGATTAGGCTTGGTAAAGAATTGGATGTTTTAATATAAAATGATATAAAGAGGTTAGAAAAAAATGAAAAGGGCAAAAAAACAAAAAAAAAAGAAAAATAAATAGCAAAAGTTTCCTAGTTGAAAGATGATGAGAGGTTTCAAAAAGAAAGAAATAATAACTGAAAGAAGTGAAAATAGAAGGTTGGTGGTCAAGGAAGAAGATGGCTATTTAGGAAGGTGAATATAAAAAAAAAAATGATTCCTTTATTTTGTATTCAGTTCAATATCATGCGTGAGATGATATTCGTGTTATAACCAAAAACAAAAAATAAAAAATAAAAAAACTATCTTTTTTTTTTTAAAGCTAAAATTTTTTCAAGGTTAAGCTTGCTTTTATTTTAAAATTTAAAAAAATTATAGTTTAGGCTTGCATTTGTTCTTGCATCCATGAAAGTTGAAAATCTTGCTTTCATTGCACATGGTCTCGCTAAAATGAATAAGGGAAGCTAGGGCTTAGCTGAGACTTAGGTTTGTCTTTGTTTTTACTTTTCTTTTGATTCATTTTGCTTTATAAACCAAAGGGCTTTTCCAGAGTTTGGGAAACAAGAGAAGAAGGTTTTATTTTGTTTTTTTAGGTTTGTCTATGGAAAGTTTAGGGTTGGTTTATCTCTCGTTTGCCTTTTCATTTATTGCTCGAAAAGATCTATTTGTGAAGGCCTATGGTTCTGGCTTAGGTCTAACACTTGTGTCATACTGGTCATGTGTGCAATCAATTAAGATGTCATTTTTAAATGAAATAAAAAAAATAATAAATAACCAAAGATGGTTGCATAGGTTCATCCTTTGTAAAGTTTGTGGGTGGAAATAGTAAAAAAAATAGTTTTGATTAAAAAAAAAGAAACC